>CP136873.1:20681437-20973937 GCA_033000465.1 Sciaenops ocellatus
ACCAAAGAAAAAGAAAGCCTTTTATCACTTCATCGCTCCTGGAATGCATTTAATGTGTCCTTTAAAGCAATGTCAGCAGTGGAAATCAACTGTAGATCTATGACCTTCCTTTCCAATTTGCCAACCTACCACACATGCTGATTCACCCCACCAGTCTACCTTCCCTACCGCTCTGCAGTGCTCCATAATACAAAAAAGCAAAACAAAAACAGCCAACAGTTACTCGTCTCCTGCTGGCTGTCAACTGCTATCCATCTCGCTTTTACTCTGAGGTTTCCCCCCCTGACTAGCTGCCACGATGAGACACTGCAAGCGAGTGTGTGTGTGTGTCTGTGTTTGTGAGAAAGTGCATTCTTGCTTCCAGGCTGGTTGTTTGTGAAGTTTGTGCATTCGGCTGTGCATTGTGTGTCTCTGGGAGGTCTGTGCCTGCAGAGAATCCAGCGTGCATGATCTGCACTCGTGGCTTTAATGCTTGTTGTGTTTTGGCTGGAGCGAGGAGCCGCAGTGATCTGGGAGCTGACTGCCGGCCTCGCAGGGCTGCTACACACAGGTCAGGAGCTGTACTGCAAACAGGCATTCACACAAACACACACATTTGTATTATTGCACTTGTTAAGCACATAATTAACTGCATTCATTGCCTAACCCGTGACCACAAAGACTGCAGCCCGGCATTTACCATTCATTCTTCATCGTAACATTTGAATCCGGCTTAAATCTCCTTAACTGGATTTAAATGGAGGTACTTGCAGAGCAGCTCTGCAGCAGAAAAAGCAAGTAAGCAAGCAATGAACAGTCCTATAACACAACCATACTGCAGTCTATGTATAGGCTAAACTATATGTCTGTGAGCATGTACAGTACATGGCCAACGGTATACAGACACCCGAACAAAGTACCCAAACATTACACCAATATGTGATGGTTGAACATCTCATTCCAAAGCCGTGAGCATTAATCTGCTGCTATAACAGCCTCCACTCTTCTGTAAACATGACTGCAGGGATTTACTCCCATTCAGCCCACGAGAGCATGAGCGAAGTCAGCCCACAGATGTTGGTCGATAAGGTCGGGCACGCAGTCGGCGTTCCAGTGCAATCCCAAAAATGGCTGGCTGTGGTTGAGGTCAGGGCTCGGTGCAGGCCCAGTCAAATACTTCCAAACTGGGAAAACTATTACTTATGTGGTACTGTTCTTAACTTGTGTGATGAGATTAAATATCTCAGCCGTTTTATTATCAGTGATTTATCAGACAATAAAGATACTCACAGATTGTGCCGCAAGCTGAACGCTCAAGCTAATATGTTGCTTGTAAATTCAGAATGTGCTCAGAAACTGTGGAGGTAGTATTATTTAGAGCATTTTGTACCCCACTATAAACAGCCCAACTGTGGGGCTCCTACAGAAGAAAAAAAATGAGATGCAGAGGCTCAATGTGGCCAACAGCAATGGCATGAGACTCCTTAAACTTTCACAATGGAGTGCCAACCAGTCGGCGTGCCAACCATAATACAGAAATAGGGTTAGTTAGGACGGGAAAAACCTTTAACATAAGGACGATATATGGTTTAGATGCTATTGCAGAGTTCCACTCATTCTTTTAAATGGTGTGATTGGTTGCACTCTGTGATAAAATCCATAGGCCTAATTTTTAGGCGACAAACAGTCTTGCACAGCAGCCTTTTAACACTTACCTTTATTATTTACCATGCTGGTAATTTTGGTACTTAATCTATTAGATATTAATGGAGATTAATGTCACCCAACGGCCTTTTTGTGGGCCTGCAAGATGTGAACATTCTGAAATGAAATGTACTGCAATATGTCAGAATATGATAGTCTTATAAAACAGTGTAATAGTGTGTGATGGAAGGCTGTGACAGATCCAAGTCATCACCGCCGCACTGATGTATTTTTCCAGTTGCCAAATATCTTAGTGTTATTGCACTGGGTGGAAGATGTGAGTGCATCTCTAATGAGCTCAACCACAAACATTATCCCTCCGTGATCGACTCTGTAGCTCTCCTACCTCTTTGTCTTTCCACCATCGTCTCCTCTGAGTAAGAAACTCTTAAGCCACCCTCTCTACTCTAACAACTTTAAAAGGGGAAATTTTAGAAAACATCATTATTCTAAGACTCTTCTTTAGATTTTTGGTCATTAGGAGCGACTCTTTGTACTGGGCAGCTTTATGTGCACGCAGGCTTTGTCACGCTGAAATGTTGCCACAAAGCTGAAAGCACACTACACTTGCAAAAGAACAAAAGTTTATGATGTGCAACACTGTGTTCACACTGTGTAGATCTTCATCAGTTGTCTAATAAAAACCAACACCGGCTTTAATCATCTGTCCTTGAATAATGCTGCGGCACTTCATTTGAAATTTGTTAATATCAAAGCAGTGCCAAAGTCCTGCCAAGCAGTTCACTTTTGTCTGCTGCCTGACTGATATCATGCAATGTCCCGCCTCACCAGCTAGCCACAGTTACCCCGTTCAAGTTCAAGGAGACTCTTTCTCGCTCCTGTCTGCCGTTCTCCACGAGGAAAAATAGTGCTGGGAGCAACTAATACTGAAGGCCATACAGCCTTCAGGGTAAACCTCTCCAACATGATAAGGTATCCTCTAACCCACTATGCTCTTAAAGATATCTTGAGGAAAAGGTCGTTCAGTATGCTGGAGAGACCCAGAACATGCTGCTTGACCCTCCAGCTAATTTGTAGGCAGGTCAGTGATTCAATAAGCACTGACCATCACCTGGTGAAGAGAAGAACCCTAACAGGAGTGAGCCGCAGCATTGTGGGCAACAACTAAAGCAAAAAAACAACAGCAGCAGCATCTTTTTTTCCAACACTTTCCACACCAGTGCTGCTCTTACGTGACGGAAATGAAAATTATTTTCTGTCAGGCCACTTGACAGAAGGTTTGACCCCACTTTACTTCATGATAACGTGGAGCACATTTTCAGGATTCAACGGACCTTCACACACAAATGGTCAAAATTTCTGGTCACGATTTGGAAATCATTGAAAGAAAGGTTTAAAGTTAAACATGAAGACAGGTTGTAAACTGATTTAGCAAAATGTTACACACACTACAGAAACAGGCAGAGCCATCAGTGCAATAATATAATGAGCAATAAAACCTAAGGGCGTGATATTTTTCATGACATTTCCAAAACAGCCTTTCATAAGTCAGTTCCAGCATGAAGTTTCCTGGATGCTACGCCTAACTCTAACCAAAAACTAAATCCATAGATTAGCTTTATAGATGTTGAAAAAAAATCTAAATTGGCACTGCAGATGAGCAAAACGGCCTAGCTTCCTCATTATATTATTATGATTGTCTCCAAACGGATTCCCATTAGGATATAAATACTCACACAGCATCCACAGTTTCAGATATTACAATTACCCTTTTGGTTATGACGTTCACCATCTCCTCTGCTCTGCCAGGCTGCCAATGACAGCTGAGATATCTTGCCAATATCTTGCCAGCTGTCTGGCTCGGGGCTCTGGCAGCCCCCGGTCCGAGTTTATGAATACATTCTGGGGTTGATGAATACCAACATTATACATTCCATTTGTCACAGCGCTGCACAATTGATTTGCGAAAATGCAAAGTGTACATTTAGTTTGCATAATTGGTAATTTCAGAATTCTGCCTCATAGAAATATTAAATGCAATTTCCCTTGACACGCAGCTGCTGTGGTCGAAAACAGTCAAGATGTTAATATTAGTAGAATACATTCATGTTGGCTAATTCACTGAGATGAATAATCGCAGTTAATATTAATGATCACAGTATGTTCACATTAGCTGTGAATGTGCAAATTCTGTAGTCAATAATCAGCTTTTCCCTCCAGGACTGACCCCAGACCAGGTGGTAATAACCTTCTTTCCTAGAATAATCACAACATTTAATGACTGTGGTTGTACTGGGCAGCTACTTGATTTAACTGGGAATGCTCTACAAACTGGGGCACAGATTCAAAGAAAAAAAGGGCACATTTGGGAAATGAGTAAAAATGTGTTAAGAGTCGAATTCAAAGGCCTGGTTCTTGGCAATAATAAACTGTACATTATTAATCATTACTGTTATGGAATTTTCTATCCTTAGGTTACATGAGGTCACGTGTGGGCCTTGAGGTCCTCGGCAGTATTAGTTGTTTGGCTTTGATTGGGAACAGTAGGTGCCAGTCTATATCAACACTGTGGTGACCATGGTCAAACAGACCTATCGCTGCCTTCATAGACGTAATAGTCTGCGTAAACAGACAACAGTGTCTTCAGACTAGAATATGCTGACAATAACACCTCCATGGGTAAAGACATTCTCTTTGACTAATTCTGGGCGTATAGTATTTGTGGTGTTATCTTGGGGTTTAAAGTCTGACCACCAGGATCAGTTTGGCAGAATGTGAGACCGGCTCAGGCACTTCTGATGTAGTTTGAGAGTGTCTCTAATTCTCCTTGGCCAAGCGTCAATAAATATTACAGCATAAGACATCAGAGGCTCCTGAACACTTTCTTCCCTCCTGACCTCACCATTGACCATTGACTTCAGCAATTTCTCCACAACAATTACAAAATGTATTCAGTGTAATAAACGAGTGCCAAATAAACAACTTGTATTATGAAATCATATCAGTAAGTAGTGACTCCAAATAACACAGAGACTAATGGGCTCTTGGACACAGACATATAAAAAGACCCCCCCATCAGAGTGTCTCTTTGATGTTGTTTTGCGTTGCTTTGTCGTCATCTCGTGTCTCTTTGTCTCTTTGTCTCCTTCTCGTGTCTCTTTGTCATCATCTCGTGTCTTTGTCATTTTGTGTCTCTTTGTAGTCTTTTTGTGTCTCTTTTGTGTCTCTTTGTAGTCTTTTTGTGTCTCTTTGTAGTCTTTTTGTGTCTCTTTTGTGTCTCTTTGTAGTCATTTTGTGTCTCTTTGTAGTCATTTTGTGTCTCTTTGTAGTCATTTTGTGTCTCTTTGTAGTCATTTTATGTCTCTTTGTAGTCATTTTATGTCTCTTTGTAGTCTTTGTGTCTCTTTTGTGTCTCTTTGTAGTCATTTTGTGTCTCTTTGTGCTCCGTTTGGAACTCTTTGGTTCGTTTGATTGACTTTTAAACAAGAAATGTTAACAGCCACTTCATGCACCTTCTTACTCTGGTAAGGGGGCAACTGGGGTGGCTAATCAGATACCTTTGCCATTGCCACCCCTGACCACTCCTCTGGCGCTCCCCTCTGCTAACCTTAAATTTCAACATTTCACATTAGAGGTATAAGCACTTGCTTTTTTCCCCTCAGAAAGGTTGGAGAGTTCAGGCAATTTCTCCCTCTCTCTCCGGAGGACACTGGAAGACTAATGCATGCTTTTATCCCAATCAGGCTGAATTATTAGACTGTGAAAACACTGTCGCTCAATCAGAGGGCCTCTGTGAGAGCTTCAACAAGTTCAGGGTAAATCATCTAAACCAATTATGTGCAAGTGTAAACAAAAGTAAAACACACAAAAAGTCCATCATATTTTGTCCTTGCACTGTAAAACAACACACTCACATACAGTAACTTCAGTGGAAAAAGAGATATGAGATATAACTTCATCATTAGCCCACATTACATATATAATGTCAAGCACTCAGTCAAAAACAAGGCATGCAAACCATGACTTTGCAGTCATTGCATTGCCACCTTTTCTGGATTTATTAATATACTCCATTTGCTCAGAAGTAAGCCGGCACACAATTGAATTTCCAAACAGAATGTAAACACACCAAAGCAGTTTACTTACTGCTGCCAGCTAAACAGACACAGCAGGTAGAAAATATTACATTACAGTATGTGTGTGTTTCTGTGTGTGTGGTGCTTATTTGGATATTTAGCTCAGTCAGCTGTTTCCTGCGGGTTAAGCTCGAACTAGATTCCTGAAAATGCAGTTTATTCACATACAGGTCACAATAATGCATTTTTTAATGATCTGACTTTCTCTACATCGACAAATACAAGACGACAAGTGACAATCTCTTCCTTTGCACTTTGGATGCTAGTTTGTTATTTTATATTCAGAGTGTGTTATTCTAAATTTAAAAAAATGGCATTATCAGACTCTTATCAGACAGTTTCAAGAAAAATATTTGGCTTTTTGCCTGTGTTGCCCACAGGATTTTATTAATCAAAAGTTTTTATAATACAGTAGGACCTCCTGAGTCCTCCAGTCAAAACCATGTCTTTTGTCACTCCTAAAATTCATCCAATAAAAAACAAAGCAATAATATTTTAAGATTTTACTACAAGGTTTCCATCACGCTTTGGGTATTACATTGCCATTAGAGGCAGTAGGTTTGTTGTATGCTTTTCTTTACACGTTGGTGAATCATGCTGCATTCACATTTTATGTTTGCACTGTAACGTAGATACACATTGACAAAAATCACTGGATTCATTAAGAAGTTTTATAAAAAGAAGAAAAGGAAAGGAACTATGTAGGGATAAAACAATTTGAGGATATACCAACTCCCTCACTATTTTCCAGTTTACTCAACATGAGAATTACGTTTATGTCTTAAAAACATATTTTAACAAAAGACATGCTGTAGTTTTATTTTTGTATACTACAAATAAAAGTCTACCTTTTTTCCCAGAACTGCCGTGGTACCATGCTACCCTGTACCAACACAATCCCTTGGTTGATTCATTAATTGTTGTCATTTTTAATAACAGACTAATAGTTTTAGAAAAAAGGAAAAAGTATAAATGTTTGTGGGTTTGAACTTCTCATGTGAGAATTTACCACTTTTCTTCCATTTTTTTGATATCACTGTGATATCATTCAGTATCTTTAAGGTTTAGGACTCTTTGGGCTCTAGAAAAATAATCCAACAAAACTATTATCCACAAATGAATCAATAATAAATTACTAATTTATTTCAACCTGACTTTTCTGCTTTTGAATTTCTTCACTGCATGCCTCACCAGCAGCTGTGGGGATCTGTGGATCATGCTGTTCTGGTTACAGCACCATCCCTGTGACCACCAGCCCGTGCTGCTCCCCAAATATTGACTGCTACATGGATTTGCCCATGAGCGTTGTGTGGTCTGAGTTAATCTGCTCGGTATCAGCCTGCTGTTTGCATATGAGCTCCAACATCCAGGCAGCGATGACAACCAAGTTAACAGAACTGCTGCACAGTCATGTTCGGCACACAAACACCTGCAAGATGCCTGCAACAGAAAGCAGGAAACAACTCTTCACACTAAACAACCGCACGCACAGACTCATAGCTGCATTTCATTTTAACAAGCCACCGCACACGTTCACACTTCTGGCAGCTACTCCAGTGCCTCCCAACACAGTCTTATACATACAACTAAACGCACAAATGCGACAGTCCAAGATTCCCTGGAGGACCACTACCCGGCTATAAACCGAAGACACACCTCAGCAGCAGAATGGATTACGGCTTAGCAAGCAGACTGGCCTTCCATACCATACGCTGAGGCAGCTGTTTCTGGATCTGCATGTGTGAGTGTGAGTGTGTGGAGATTTATGATAGCGAAAAAAACATAAGTGAAGCTTTATGCTATTGACAAAACAGTAAAATGTGTGTGTGAGTGTCTGTGTGTGTGTGTGTGGAAATGTCCAGGGTGGGTGGAGGGAGGAGACTCCTGTTTGCAAAAATCGTACAGAAATCGATACCTCCGTGTACCCTTGACCCCCATTACCTATCAAGTGCTAGTTCAAAGAAACGTGGACACCCTGTACAAGAGAAAATCATTTTCCATTTTGGCAATTGATTCATATCGACAGTTTGATAAAAACAGTCTGAATGTGGAGAACAACTGAGAAGAACAAGAAGAAAGACGACGTGAAGAAGAACAAAAGCAGCTGCTGATACTTGGTGCATAAAACTTCACTGTCTCATTGACTCTCATTATCTGAAATTATTTTTCCTAATTCTCATTCAAATCACTTCCTGGATAGTCTCATTTGAACTGCAGCCAAAAATCGTGGAAACCAGCCTCCAGGCCATAACAGATTTATCATTTTTTGCATTTGTTTATTGGCAAGGGAAGAGGGGATCGGCTCTTATTTGGGAAGTTGATCTTGCATGACAGTTCAATATTAAATCCTCTGAGAGACACGTTATTTTTATGGTTGGATTGGTTCCTAGAGCGAAAGTTAACCAAAAAATAAAACCAAAAGACTTACTGAGTTTTGTTACAGCACAAGGGAATCAAGGCACCTCGAGGAGGAGAGTTCACAGAACACATGGGGAGATAATCAGAACGGATTGGTTGAGAAATGTCCAGAAATCCCATCATTCTGTGTCCTAAGTTTCTAGATTGGCATGTTTAATGTCTTTAAATTCATTTGGTCTGTTTCTTAAGTCTGTGCCTTTCCAAAATGTGGAACCAGAACGTCCAGATGAAAACAAAAGGTTGGTATTCATTTGGGTACATCCTGTGTAATATCCACAAAACGAGTTCATACATTATACATTACCACCTGCAACTCTTTTATCTGCAATATTTGGGTTAGAATCCTATTTCATTGCTTGTTGGTGTAATTTGGATATTTTAAATTGCTCACTAAGAAAAAAGGAGGTCAAAATAATATAATGTTAGATACTTTCAAACTTTTTCTGCTGTCTGTGATATTAACAACCGAGTAAATGCCAAGTTTTGGTATCAGAAACTCAATGCCCACTTTCTAGCCTTTGGTCAAAGCTTTCCATCACATCTTGCAGATGTGGACAGATGTGTACACAAAGGGTCTGGGGCACCAATGCAGAAGTGTCTTAAACTTGCATTCTGTCTAATGGCCAGCAGGGGGCAGTTCCATTGGCTGCAAAAGGAAATGCATTTGTATTGACTGTTATGGAAAAAGCCATTTTTTGAGTCAAATCCAAGTGGAGCCAAACTCAGAGTACATCAACCACCAGGTCCACACTCACTTATTTGATGTCATTTCTGGCTCCAAACAACAAGATGCCAAGAGGCTTCAGTTATCCACAAACTGCTGACGTCACAGTGGGTTTACCCTGAACAGGAAATATTGATAAGTCACTTTAAACTGAGGCTATAGATGTGGGGCACCCTGACCCCTGTGGGCTCCTGCCCATGTACCCACTTTGGTAATCCATCCGTGCTTGTGGTTTGCCAAAGCAATACATCATATTTGAACAGAGACGCAATAACACCCGAGATATCTTTATAACAACTGAGCAAATCCATCATCTGGAGAAGACTGCAAGATGTAGTTGAAAGTTCAAAATTATGTTCTGAGTTTTATAAGCGAACAACGAAGCAAGATCAGTTTTTATTGTCAGTCACATAACCACAGTGTTCTCACAACTTACAGCAGAACACCAAGAATAATGTGTGACTTCTAGGTCATAAATCATACGAGTTCTAGTTCTTCGCCACTGTTTACTCGAGGTTGTTGATAGGCATCTACAAGCCTTTTCTGTAACTCAAAAGGTGTTGGAAGTCACAGCTTGTTAAACTTGACGGTATATCAGGGTTTGAAATCTGGTTTTTCTTCTCTTTACAATAAGTCAAGTATAGACTTAATGACTCTAAACTCCTTTTAGTTGGTGGACGAAGTAATTACCCATCACTGCGTTTGTGCTGCTATTATCTTTAAGGTAATGAGCTGTCAGGTGTGGTAATAACTCTCCGGTGGCCTTCTTGGAGGTCGACTGCCCCTGTGCAGCAACGAAGATAAGTAAAAAGGCTGATATTTTCCAAATGTACAACTTGGCCATCTTCACAGAAATCAATAAACATGGCTGAGTGGAACTGAGCATTTCAGCACTGATAAATCTGATCAGTATATCCAACAGCTATCTGGTCAGATATCTCATACCCTCCTGGTGTGAACACAACAACCTCTTCTGTCCTTCCATCCTCCATCCTCTGTCATCTTTGGAGACATGTTACTCCTTGTAGCTCAGAACTTAAACTAAGATATAGAGATAGATATGCAGAGATACTGATAGATGAACAAGTTGTACCTTGCAAACCGCAGATTTTAACATCTAAATGATTACCCGATCGGTCAGTTGTAAACATTTATCAGACTTTGCAGAAGAACCTACTTCTTCAGCTCTGTACTTTGCAGAAGGTAACACGATCAGTCATTTGGAGTTGTGTTCTCGGGCCACCTGATGAACGTCAGTGCATTATTCACTCTTTTAGCTCTGTTTTTGGTCTTCACCAACTCCTGGGGGAATTATCTGGCTCTTTAGCTGCTAAATGATCCACAATGTTCACCAGCTAATCGCTAACTGTGTCTGTCTGCTGTTCAGTGCTGAGCAGGTGGTGTAAACTGGGTTTTTAGAGCTTTCTCACTGAAAACAGCTGCCTGCTGCAGCCAAAGATGACAATATGAGAGCAGTGAGACTGAACCAAAACAGTAAAAGTTGCAGGCTGGACAGTCAGGCTAAACAATGAGCTGAAACTCCCTATAAAGCTCAGTAAAGCAAAGCGCAGATGGAGATATGGGTGATGATTCTCTGTAGGTTGATTAGTACGAGAGACTCCTTTCACATTGTCACATTTTCATATGAATATTTGATACATTATTCAAAAAATATTGATTAAAGCCACTCTCAGTCTATTATTGGTATTTTTAATTAGTATTTTGTGTCTACCCTTATTTCCCCAGGATCATTTCTGGCCAAGTTACTTCTATTTAAATAGCTTTAAAGATCACAAATTAGACCACAAATTGGTCTAACCACCTTAGTGATGCAGTTTGTTTGTGCAGAGTTGTTAAAACAACTTGTAGAGGCGGGTGTTTATAGGGTCTCCGCCACATGTTAAAGGTTCAGTGTGTAAGATTTAAGGGACTTCACTCACACACACTACGGCAGAAATGAAATATAATATACATAACTATGTTTCCATTAGTGTATAATCATCTGAAAATAGGAAATTGTGTTTTTGAGTGTCATGTTTAACTGCCATGCTTCTGTAGTTGTAGATGTTTTCTGGACTTGCACTTTCCACACTTACACCACTAGATGCCAATAAAACCTGCACACTGGTTCTTTAAGTTAAACAAACAGAGCTAAATCTTCTAAAGTTGCCAAACGGACAACTTACCGACATGGGCTTCATGCCCCACCATTAGCTGGACGCATTGTACCATGCCTGGTGGAATTGAAACGTTGACTGTTCAATCTGACTTTGAACAGTAATGATTAGACTGCCCGCAACACAACTTCTCTAAAGATATCTCTTTAGCACAAAATATTCTCAAATAAGACTTCACACTTCCAAAATGGCCCATATCATCACTCCAAAACCAACTTATGAGTATTTTCTGATCTTCCACCATTATGGTTAAGGTCTGGTTAATTGTAGGCAACCCAAATTACTTGGTTATGGTTAGAAATACAATGTTTTCATTATTAAAAAAGAAAGTACAGTTAATGTTGGCGAGAGATGGAACATAAGCCATCATTTCCTGTGTTGAATCACATGCTTTGTGGGCGTACAAAAGCTCAACGTCCTCCTGCAGAGTTTGTAGCAGTATACCAACAGGAAACTTCTATCTTTACTACTGGCACAACCAGAACAAGTTATTTGTCAGGAAAATATATGTCATTTTAAGCATTTGAGCAACTGCTGTTGCTTTTCTTGTGGGAACAGTCTTGAATTCTCACAGAAAAGTCCACAACAACACCATCTTTTATTAAGAGCCAGAGCTGAGACTGACAATTGCCTTGTCAAAACTGAAACATCTGAGGAATTTTTTATTTTTTTAAATAAAGAATGTGCTTATCCTTTGGTGTGTTTGTGCTGGTGGTGCACAGGGTTAGGGCTGAGCCAGCTGTATTCTCGACCCTCCACTGCTGCATGGCTATCCATCTCTGTCTCTGTTAGCAGCAACGTCACTGCCAGACAGGCACCAGTCAGGAGGGCTACACTGTACGAGCCCCATACACACACACTCCCACACACTCCCACACATTCATCATATACAAACACAAGGACATATACACAGATTGTCGTTAGGAGAATAAACATCTGCCAAATGGTTTAATGCATAGGATGTGTCAAGCTCTTGCTGTTCACAGATAAAAAACCTAGATGCCACATTTCACTCAGGGACCGATCTCCTCCCCGAGGCCAGTGGATAAAGATAGTCGAAGGATGGAGCAAAAAAGAAAAATGCTAAGATTTGCCAACCCTAAAGCTGCTATTTAATGCCTGCTGCACTGACTGCAAGCAGTTAAACAGACAGACCAAGAGATGCATGACACTGAGGCCCGAATCGACGCACCCAGACGCTGTGATTATATCCAGTATTTCTCCCAGCGAGCCTGTCGACACGTTGGCAGACGCTCTGCTCTCGTCCAAAAGAGCAATAGGAGCTGTCTGCCCTGTTTCACTGCCTGCCGAAATACACCAGTGTAAAGGCACGTTATAATGTGTGCACATACAGATATACTCATGTCTGCTAAAACAGGAATATACAGATACAATCACGTACGTGTAAAGACTTATATGGAAATCTAACAGAGCCACAAATCAGCTCAGTTTAATTGTCACCTATATAAATAACCTATATAATATTAAAGAGTAAATAAGTAAGGAAGCAAAGCATTCTTCAGAGCGCAGTCTTAGACAGTGTCCTCAATTAGGCGACAAGTGGCCTGAGGGTAGACGCTCTTCTTGAGTCGGGTGTATCCCGAACGCTGTCCGATATTCCAGGATTTCATGACAGCTCCTGATACACCGTTAGAAACCGATACAGGCATGGAGGTCGTCCAGTTTATTATCCAGCGCCTGTACTTTGGCTAGAGGGATGCTTGGCCGAGAATATCCACGTGGCCATGTTTGCTGCCAGCGTGTAATCCCTCCATGTTTACTTCAGCGTTTCCTTCGATGTTGGATGATGGACACAGAGATGCACAAGACAAGACTTGCTCGTCTGGGCAGGTCAGGATCGTTAACTCCGATCTTTACATTCGGAAATCTCGTCCGGACAGGTAGCTGAATCGGCAGGAGAGTGTACAACTTTTGACCATTTCCCCAGCATGATGAGTGTCTCGCGGACATATGCCATCATTGTCCATTATTATCATAACCCTGCAAAGCTGTTCCTCTCACCTGTTTACAAGGCTAGCTCCTGTCCTAATTGCTGGAGTAGTAAACATGTTTCCATGTTGAGGTGTTCCAAAATATACGTTAGACACTTGTACAGTGGAACTGGCTTCAACAGTCCACATGTAACCAACAGAAATCCAGCCATAATTCTAGAAAATTATTAGTTGACTAATAATCTTTTGTTTTTACATTCTACCATAGCATCTCATTAAAGTTACATCATTACCTGGACATTGATTTATGAGGAATCAGATCTAATTAAAAATATCCTTTGTGTATAGTTTGAGCAGGTATTTGCGGATGTCAGATCGGACTTCAGAAATGTTGACACTTGGGTGCCACCTCGTCGCCGGCCTCCCGTCTAGGCCCACCAGAAACTTTTCAAAATTCCACTTGATGTCGCTCATCTTCAGAGGCTGCCAGAACAATCTGTTGGTGGGGTCACTGAAGCTGTCTCCGACTGGAGATCGTCCACTAATCAGATGATTGGCGGTTCAATCCCCGGCTCTCCAGTCTGCATGTTGGGCAAGATACTGAACGACAAATTGCTCCCGAAGGCTGCGCCATCAGTGTGTGAATGGTTATGAATGGTCCCAAAACTGATGACCAATTGGCACCGTGCATGGCAGCTAATGCCATCAGTGAATATGTAGTGTAAAAGAACTTTGAGTGGTTGGAAGTCTAGAAAGGTGCTACAGTATACCATCCATTTAAACAGTCTTACCATATGATGAATTAACTAAGTTTAAGACTTAAAGTGTAAATGTGAGCTTCTCTGTGTACTCTTAATCTAACTGTAGCTATCTATCTTATTAAATAAAAATGTTTTAGTTTGTCATTTGCTGACATATTAAAATAACTTTTTACACAAGCTTACCTTAATGTCATATTGTGTGTAATGGCTTTGGTTTGGACAAGCTTTATTGTGACTTCATTGACAGAGCTCCAACATTGTGTTCAATCATAACGCTAGAGACCAGATCAACAGTTTGTAGCCTCAAGCTACGATGATTTTCACTCAGGAAACAAACACACACTGCCAGAAGAAACATCAATGTTGCAACGCTGTGATAGCACACACATTCAAGCAGCCTACAGCATTGCAGGGAAGCCGTCACTGTTGTGAGCTAGCTGAGAGGAAAACATGCCATAATCCATCATCCAGTTCCTTGACCCCCAAACGCCAACAGCTTCCTCCGGCTCCTCCTCCTTAATAACGTACAATGGAAACTCCACAAACCGGCCCTTCCCCCCACAAACACAATCACACATAATATCACACAAGGAAGGTCACACAGTGATTTAAACACCTAGCTTTACACACTCACTGCCTCGCACACAGTTTTCAACTCTCTCCAACACACACACACACACACACACACACACACACACACACACACTCCAATAAACATAGGATGGAATTCAATTTTGTCGCAGCAAACTGTTTTTCACGGACATTCGCGGCCACGCGTCTCCGCCATAAATGGTAATTTCATGCAGTTAAAGAAGTCTTCCTCCGGTTTCAATAAGACACGTAATGATGTTTCTGACCCATTACAGACTTTTTTTTTTTAAAACCTTCATTTATCCAATAAGGTCGACAGAGAAGAGATATGCCATCTCAGCAACAAACTGCCATCAATGAACACTGCAGCATATGGGAGTTTAGTGCTTTGCCCAAAGGCACTTGGACAACTTTTACCACAGAAAGAAAGGGCATTTTATTTCAATTTTATGACCAATATTTAGTGCCCACCAGCTGGTGGTTACTATTGACAAGCCCCCAAGATATTTCCCCTGTTTCATTGTTAAACTAAAGACATTGAACAAAATCCACAAGACTGAGCAGAGCTTTTCAAATGATTCCCCTTTAAGCCACTTGAGTCCCAACCAGCTGCTTCGATTTATTTGTATTTCTAACTTGGATGAAGTCACTGCAGGCTATTTTAAAATAAATAAATGACCACAGTTTTACAATGATGTGACAAATAAGATGTGCAATGAGAATGAACATGAAATAAAAATCCAATCAAAATGTATTTGTTAGAATTCGGTGACTCTAAAGTGCAATAGCTTAATACAAAATGTTATATAGTCAGTCAAAGTGTGTGTTAAAACTTTGCATGGATACAAATCCATTATTCAGGAACTGACACAGCTGTAATTCAAACTCATAAGACACTTCACGTGTCACTTTTTTAGATAAACCACGTCCGTTAGCTTTCTTTTTATTTTGTAAGTAATATTTCCAGTTGGTGGATGGTAACAACAGTCCGTCAGTCGCTCACATTTGTGGTTTTGAGTGAAATGTCTTGACAAATATTGGATGGATTATCATGTCACGGTCACATCCCCCTCAGGATGAATTGCAATAACTTTAAATGATGCCTAGTGCAATCATGGTGATCCTCTGACAGAAAACAGTGGATTGCCCCCTCTGGGTTGGGAACCAAGCGAAGGAGTTCAAGTATCTCGGGTTCCTTTTTCACAAGTGACCAGAAAATGGCGTGTGAGATGGACCAGTAGATCGTCAACAGCAATGCAAACAATTTACTGGACCGCTCTGGGGAAGAGGGAGAAGAGCCGGAAGGCAAAGCGCTCTATTTTCTGGTCTATCTACGTTCCGACCCTCACCTACGGTCATGAGCTTTGGGTAGCGACTGAAAGAATGAAATCATGTAAAAAGTAGCCTTAGAGATGTGGGTGTGGAAGACCATACAGCCCACGTGGTCTGGGAATGCCCTGGGATCCCTCAGGAGGAGCTGGAATGCGTTGCTGGAGAGAGAAACGTCTGGAACGTCCTGCCAAATACCGAATACCTGTCAGCCTCAGCTGTGCAACTTTGTTGCAAGTATTAGCATGCTAACACACTGAACTAAGATGGAGAACATCCTTATGAAACGTAAACACTGTGGTTATGACACAATTAGAGCCAAACGAGTCGTTGCTTCACTCAAAGAGTCTCACTGTTGACGTGAGAGTTGGAAACTCAATAAAAACAGTTGCCTGCAGCACAAATGTCATTCAACTCATCGACTTAAGATGTTGAGCAGCACTTGTTTTCTGTTTTATTGAAGTAGCTGCTGCATATTTTATAGAAAACAGGTGGTCTGATTAAGGAAACATAATCCTTCTCTTGTAGGTTGTATGAAAGCAGAAGAAAAAAAAAAAAAGTCTATTCCGAGATTACCTACATCACAAATCAACACGGAACGGTGTCTTGGCACCACCGCAAATCATCGGTTACAGATCTTCGTCTGCGATAATTAACACACCGGCTCTGTCACTTCAATCACTCAAAGCATCCTGTGTTTGATTGCTTCCTACGCCAAAGTATCCTAAAGAAACAGTTAATGAGGCTGTCAGAGCGGCTCCGCATCCTGTTGATCTGTGCCTATAGACTAATTACAGTGTACAGACAGTTAGCAGAGATGGAAACTGAATCGTCATGCTTTACTTGCACACTCCAGATCAGTTCGTGGACACCGACTCGAGTTTATGACGACAGGTCAGAGGTTTCTGTTTTCTTACCCTACAGATCACAGAGTGAACACTCTCAGGAAGCTGTGTGCAAAGCCCTTTTGACCCCATCAGTATTAATATCGATCAGCCTCCAATCATTCCATCATTTAGCATCCCTGCACCTCAAGTCACTTTCACATTCAGCTGCCCCATTCTTCTTCTCTCCTTTATTCTCCAGCTGAAGTTACATCATTATCACTTCCTCATGCACTGATATATGTCCTTGCACATTTGCAGCTAATATTTAAGTAGGTAAGTTTGTGGTTTCAATGAGTAAGGCTCACATAGGAACTTTGGGCAACATCGGGGTCCTTTGGGTTTGACACAAGAGGGCTTGCACGTCATTCAGCCTGCAGCATGTAGCCTTGTTGTGCTGATGTGCTCGGATTTCTGTATTTGCAGGTTAGTAAAAGTGATGAAATGATATGTTAACGTAGCGACACAAATGTATAATGCATGTGTCAGTGATGCAAATATGAGATTTGAAAGTTAAATGAAAGCATTAAATAGTGCAGCACCAAGCAACTTATTGATGAAGAAACCAGTAGTGTAACCACGCGTAGCCTGCTCGGATGTCAGTTATGTAAGAATGCAGAGTATTATCAGTGAGCGTATGTCGTGAGCATTAGAGTGAAAATGTACAGTTTGCATTTCATGCGAGTTAACGAGTTAAAGACGAGAGCTAATAGCATGTCATTCAGTAGATGTTAACAGCCTGCAGCATGTAGCGACGTTGAGTTGATGTGCTTGTGTTTCTGTATTTGCAGAGAAAAGAACCCAAGGAAAGATTTTTATTTTTAGTCTTATGCAAGCCTGGAAATCCCTTTTCGTGTCTGAGTGTGCAACACCATTGACTTCCTGAACCTGTATTTATCAAACTGTAAAAAAAATAGTTGGAGGCTACATGTGTCAATTTTTACTTTAAATAATTCAGAATTAAGAAGAAAGGTGTACTTTAAAAAGGCTTTCGCAGAATAATTTTTCACATAAGTTTCTTATGGGACGTTTTCGAAATAATAAAGACAGGAGTGATGCACACGTCATTAATCATGTGATCACTGGAGAGCTGCTCTCAAAGGTTACCTCTACATTTTGCTGTAAAGGAAATGCAGACATGCGTTTTTTTGGTAACAGGTTTTGACATCACAGACAAAGATTTTAAAAAACAAGTCTTGTAATTTCACTAATGTAGCATTTATCTACAGAATTTAGAAATATTGACCTCATATGAACAAGACAACAGACAGAGAAGCTCCGTCCTTGAAAGTAAAATGCACTTCATCTTTCTCCAAACCTTATCACTCATTGAAATTACACTGTTATGATACAAAATGGGAGCCATGTCTCAGCCGTGATTTGCTTCTGTAATGCGGGAGATCTGAAACTGGCTTCCTTCCAACTGCTAAAAACAAACCAACGGCTGCGTGTAACTGCCCTGAAAAAAAAAAAAAAGAAAGAAAGAAAAACACAGAACAAGACACTAAAACCAATGTTTGTTTCCCGTTTTCTGGCAACGGCACTTGATTTAATACCGGAGAAAGACTAGAGGCTGTAAATACTCATTATTTGACGAGCAAACAGGGTTTTTCCACAAAGGATGTGAGTGTATATTAGAAATGTAATTTCTCACATTCATTAAATAATCTTTCGACCACCCAAAACCATTTAGTGCCTGCAGGAGTTCGAACTCCCTGTGAAGAATCGGTAAGTGAGGCTGTTCTCATATTCCGTATGCAGGTCCACGATAATGCGAAAAAGTCTTCCTGCTTGATATCAATGTTAACAAGGTGAGGAAGCCTAAAAAAAAAAAAAAAAAACTGCTAAATCATGAGAAAATCCACTTTGATTTCTATAAATACATTTCTAGTTTTCACCTGACAGGAGCATGCAGATTAGTCTCAATGCATACATCTTCTGTGTTTTCGAAACTCGATGTAGACGCTGCTTTACAAGCAATCACTGGAAATGCATCTGTAGCACACAAGCGGCTGAAATGAGCAGATTATGACAAACTGCGCTTGTGATATTTGTTCCCCGAGTCGTTATGCAAACTGATTTAGTTCCAGCTGTCAGCCCATGTTGCACAAAAGGTTGAGCATGACACAAACATGATCAGATCGTCTCATTAAGGCTTTCATGCTCTTTTTGTTCTATTTATTCATAAGATTTTCATTGTTGTCTCCAAATTTGGAATGCCCAATTACCTGTGCACACAGACATCTTCTACCTTTGAGACCCGTGACTTTCTTTTCACTGAGGGGGGTATGACACATGCTTTCCCCCTTGGTTACACCCCTCGCTGTGCAGGTGACATGAGCAATCAGGAGGAGTTGGTAGCGCAGAGACAAGTATGTCATTCTTCACTGGCTTCTACATTAACATACATACCAATGTACATTTTGATGCAAGGTTTAGAGTCTGTTGAACACCTGATATATCACAAACTTTTGTTGTATTTAATTTTATTTCAATCCTGAGTACTTTGATGAGTAGAAGATGGCACCATGTAGAGGTCTAGGCGCCTCAGTAGACTTTGAGAGGACTGTATCTGACAATTTCAGCTGGCAAAAATTGTTCTATTTTTAAATTGTTCAACTTTTGTCACTTTGTGTGTCTACTGAGTGCGACAGAAAGTGTTTCAAAGTGTACAATTAATTGAACGTTTCATAAAGTCCACACAGATCTGATGTAACCGTCAACACATGAACCAAGCAGAAATGCCATATTCATAATGTTTTCTGCATTGGTTTTCTCCATTTGAGGTTCAACCTTATTGCGTCATCTTGTTGAGTTCTTTTCTTCTGCAATGGCATGGTTTTCTACTGCTTATGTTCGCTCGGCGAACCAACTCCTAGTAGTCCCGTACAATGGTAGGTATTCTGTTAAAATTTCCTATAAATTCGGATGTAACGGTAACTGTCACCAAAAGAATCTTGGAGAGAGATCTGTGTTTTGCAACCAGGAGGAGGGAGGTTTTGGCGAGCTTGTTATTCCGCAATTCAGAATAGTCTAAAAATCTTGGAATTTCAGCTGTACTGCAATCATTTCAGTTTTGGCACTTACTCTTGACAATGATGGACCTATTAGCCTCAACAGATGGTGCACGAAAAAGATGTTTCTATAAATGTCGGTCATGAGAAACTTGTGTAGAAGGCTTGGACGTTGGAAGGGGTTGGCCGTTGGAGGTGAAATGTAATTGATCACTTCAGTCTTAAGCTACTTACTGTACAATTGGTGAACAGCAGAAAAAGTTATTTCATAATGGCACAGCCGCTCACATCTGCACTATTTTACACTCAAGCTACAGATGTTAACACTCTGGGGTCCGAGCAATGGCTCTGTCAATTGCTTTACCAATTGTGGGTGATTGCTCGAACCCCAGAGGGTTAAACCACGAGTCTTTCATCTAAACCAACCCATGGACCTCCCATTATTTTACACCACTTACATCCCAACTGCTAACTGAGTCCAAGAGCTTTGTGCCCAAAAGGCATAAAAAGGCTTTTAGCAGTGCAGGACAGTTAAAATACATATCACCTCCTCATTAATGTCACTCCGACTCTGCGTTTCTTTGCTGATTTATGCATTTTTCGTTTAGTTGCCACAAAGTGCTTTTCCTGCTCCGAGCAGATCTCATCACGCCTTTTAACAGAGACTTCTCTTCTGCCTATAACGTCACCTCTGCTGCTCTGAAACCTTCCTTATCTCCTTTCAAGCCTCCATCACAATTCAGTACCACAGAGCCTTCAGTTCCTCAGCTCTGCAGCTCCGTCTCAGACTGAGACACCTTTAGCAGACGCTAATTCAGCTTCTCTTATTATGCTTCTCTCTCCTGGCAGGGAACATTTTAAGCACCTCATGTGCAGGGCAATTAGGTAATTAAGTAATTTCTTACTTACTTAAGCTGCTTTTTTTGTCTAAATACCACATAAGACAAGCTTATTGCCACCCCATGCTTTAAAAAGACTGTTACTTTGAATTTTTCAACCTGCAGAGCATCTTAGCAACGTTTCAGTCAGAAAAGCTCAGACATCCTGCAGTTTAAGATGCAATTTTTCATGTCAGAATATGACTATTGAATCCACTTTGCAGCATCAGAGAGAGAACAGGCAGCAGTGGACACTGCAGTACAGATGGAAAGCATGTGGAGCACAGAGATGAGAAGTGACAGGGGACTTTACCATGATGGCAGCTATTGTGCTAAATGGCATCCTTGCAATCCTGTTTGTAACAACGGCATCATGGCCTCCAATGAACACACTTCAAACTTGAATATTTGGCTTTAAATGTGCTGTATGCATGAGAGATTCTCCTAAATATATCACAGTTAAAATGCAAATTTACCAAATATATGTCTAAATTTATGCTTGACAATGAGAAAATGTATCTTCTGTGATTTGCCTCTTTGGCTCAGGTTGGAAACCGTAGTGCTCATTTCCCTACAAAGCCTCGTTTTCCCACCTGACCGCTCTGTTACTGAACGCATCCAGAGCCGTCCAGAGGGGAAACAATGAAACATGAAGATACTGAGCGCTTTGACAGCTACATGAAGACAGGAACAAGCCAGACTTTGTTGTGACATCTTCAATTACTCAAATTCATGCTGAATATATTTTAGAAGTTGTCAGACAGAAGAGAGATGATTTCAGACAAGATCCTATGTGGTTTCATGCCAAGAGGTCAACTTCTTTTCCCAGTATATCTTTGCTCATTCACTCAACTGCATCCATTTTTTTACATTTTGTATAATTATTTTTTGATGCAAAAAAAAATTATAAAGCTATAAAAAAATAAATAAATAAATAAAGCTATACTTAAAAAAATATATATACCTATATTTTAAAGCTGCAATGTTCCAAATAGGGTTGGGAAAGTTAATCGATTATTCGATGCATCGCAATTCTCTCTAGAACGCTCAATGCATAAAGGATAAAATAATATTAAGATCACCTGATGTAACCTAACATCACAGAATTACAAATATGGCTGCCTCACATGCACATGACACAGGTTCTCTGGGGCACATGCGCGTTACGTTCTAGCTGAACCAATCATGACAATTCAACCAACACTCGCGGCTATAAAAGCTACCGTATGGAAGCATTTTGGCTTTAATGAAACTGGACTTGGGACTAAGTGTGTCAAAGGAAATTTAGATATTTTGGCAACACAACCAACATGAGAAACCATCTCTGACAGTTCCACCTGGTGTTGGAGGACCAGCCAGTTGCAGATGCCAATCAGAGAACTATTCAGTCGGTAGCAAAGGTTCCACTCAACTAAGAAAGGGTGAATCATGAACCCTGCTGTCAGGGACGCTTTTGCGATGATGCACACTCTGGAGCCGAGGTACAACATACCATCTCGTCATTTTAGATGCATCAAGATGCACTGATGATCGTTTTAGTATCAAATCCTAGCCCTTTAAATCGTATTCAAATTGTTGCCTAGAGATGCCTTCCCTTAGTTCCAAATAAATGCTCAAAATCAACAACCACAGGAAACAATAACATCCAGAAAGAAACCAAAGTTATAGATGGAAGTGAATATTTACTTGTTTTTGACGTCATAAGACCACAGCTCATTTTTAGGAAAGTCTCCCGTCCCTCTGCCTCTCCTGCCTTTTTGTCTTCTGTAGCTTCATCACCTGAATTGCTCATCCGACTGCTCAACTGCATGTTATTAGTCTTACTCATTGTCTTGTTATTAGTTCTCCAAACAGGATTGATTTCAGTTGTGTTGTTCCTATCCAACCATGTCCCCTAGAAATTAAGTTTATACAACTAATTTATAAGAGAAACTATATTATGTAAGTTTTCTACCAACATAATTAGGGAACATTGTTAATGGATGTATCTGTATTTTCTATGATATCCACTCACAGCAACTGAAGCTTGATCTAATATTTTTATAGTTGGTGATGGTTCGGAAAATACTGCGGTCTTGCTTTGAAGCACAAAATGCAGCACGGTTATTTACATTTAATGAAAACCAGCCCTGCCCTCTAGAAATGTTCATGTTCATACACACTATGATGCGCTAGATGATAATTATCTGCATCACTGACTCATTTTTGAAGGAAACATAACGCCAACCTGATTGTGTTTTCTATTAATGAGGAAATGTTGATACTGAACCTATCAGCAAAATGTTCGTTGACATTGTATTTAATTAATTTTCTGCCAAAATATCAGATATTGCTACATAATTTCCACTCTTTGTGAGCATGATTACATGTTTTTATGGATGTGTTTAGACTGTGGTCTTGATTTAATACAGAAAAAGTCTATCTTCTTTTCTTATCTAATCTTTTAATAACCTTACCACCAAATGTGCCTAAACCTGCAGTCTCTGCAGTCAGAAGCCATTTGTGCAGCCACCATCCAACCGGCTACTTCCTTTCCTAGTACTGCAACTGCAAAAGCTAATTAGTAGAATTTAAATGCAATTTTACAGAATATAAAGTTGTCCTGTCCATGCCTATAAAAACTTTTAACTGCGCCTCCCTTGTTGCTTTTTCTGGGTTTCTTTCCACTTGTGGTTTTTCAGACATCTTTACCATTCTTCAGGATTTGGGGATATTAAAGAAACATTTCTCTGATTTGCCTTGCTTCTTTCCCCCCCGAAAGAGTAATGGCATAAATTCTCAGACAGGACAGCAATTTCCTTAACAAAAATAAAAACGCAACTGGGCCAAACTTCTTTTTTTTCATTATAATATGTGATTATTGTTATAAGAGCTTTAAAAAAAAAAAAAAAAAAAAAAAAAAAAAGTAACCAGCTGAGTAACTCACTCCTGCTGTCTTCCAATAAACAGGTAGCCTAAGGACAACGTGTCGCTGCAAATAAAACTGATTATGAAACATGAGTTTATTTGCTGTTGCAGACAGTAGCCTACATTATTAAATATCTGGTGAATATTTAACATTGTGCCTTTGGTACTGTGTCGCAGGTGTGAGCTTCTGCAACAGCTGCAGCATTCAAATGTCTCAACTAACTGAAGCATATTTTAGAAATACCTGTTCACAGTCTAGGGCAAAGTTTTATTGATGCAGATGACTTTTTTCTTGGTCTTTGGTGATAATTGTTCATTGCTGGAGCGTTTCTGCACTTCACAGATCTCCTGTTAAACAGCATGGGTAAGACCACCGGGTGTGCTGAACTTGTTAGATGGCTTTTTATGGAGGTGGAGGTGCTATTGCTGCTTATGTTAACCAGATATTATTTTAGATTTTGTTTAGAATAGAAAAGCTATGAGCTGCATACAGATTAAATTCCTGCATGCTGAATATTATCCAGAAGTAATTTTTGTTTGCAGTAAAGATGAAGTGTCTGTTGAGAAATGATGAATGATGGTGCATAGTGCCAGTTTCAAATTGCTTTTTTACTCTAAAGGATGTATAACAAAACATGTTTGTGTAGAAATTGGTATTTTTGCAATTTAGCATCCCCGATTGCACAGTGCAATACCACTGTTGTAAATATGGACAGTTGTACATGTGCATTTGTTATGATTTCATTACTTATGATTAAAAACCAGCGAGACGACACCAACAAACATCAAGCAAGGTCAACACCACAAGACATAGCAGCCACTCTGGCATGATTTCTCTCTTCCCAGTGGTCCAAAACACTTGTGGTACAAACACTGACACTCCCCCGGTGCCCTGATGCTCACAATCTGGAAAGCACACCTAACAAACTGAGATAGTATTAGCTAACAGCAGCTACACTTGAATGCATGCATGTGATGCAAATAAAGAGAAAGAATATACAGCAGCTGCTTCTTGTTCCTTTAAAAGTAAAGGATATAGAGCAATGGTCCTGGTAGAGATAATTCATGAGTAGTTATTTGTGGATTTCATACGACCTGACAGAAATGGATGCTCGACACACCTCGTGAAGAACATGGGAGAAAAGAAAGCAGCTCTGAAATCTGGTACAATCCCAGGGAGGAGATTCAATTCGTTCACGAGGTCGAATGGTTTTTAATCCTCTCCATCAACGAGGGCTGCAATGCAGAGGTCTGCTTTAAACCATTTAAGCATAAATGCCACCCAAATTCATCTTGATGACAGGCAATCATTAGTTTATGGGCTGAAAAACCCCGCAGGTATGTTTCACCCATTGACTTAAGCACTTCTGCTTCCTCCGTATTCGGCTGCTGATTTTTCTCCAAAGGGAAACACGGGTTGTTCTATTCCTTTTGAAATAGATGCATCTACCCTTTTGTGTTTTCAACACATTTGCATGAAAGCAATCTTGGCACTGGAAATGGTGCAGGAGAGTGGCGTGCGTGTATCTATCCAGATAAGTAATTGGCCCACTCCAAATATATGGCTGATAGTGCGGGTCAGGGGTGAAATGCTTTATTTTGAGGTTTGCAGACAACAAGGCTGTCTGGCTGATTGGAGCTAAATTGATCTAAGAAACTGAGTGGAATGCACTCATACATACATGGAAAACACACAAGGCAGTATGTATTGTGCACATATTCAGGCCTCCAGTAAGGACAAGTATTTAACCCTCTAGATCCCAGAGCGACAGTCATTGTAAAGTCATTCCCAGTGTATCGAGACACAGAAGAGTAACACGGATAGTTTGAGTTGTCATCAATAACTGGAACTAGAAACATACATCATTACATTGATGTTACATTGTGAGTTCAAGTGTTTCGCTCACATTACGTCAGTAAACAGTGGGACTTAACCGTCTCTCACCGCTATAGATGGAGGCTGTCCTGGTGGGAGTTCGCCAAAGAGTCGCCAGGGAGCACTGACCAGGGAGCACTGACCAGGGAGCACTGACCAGGGAGCACTGACCAGGTCGCGCTGACTTTTGCACATAAATTTGAAGATCTTTGTCGTATAAGTTGCCAAAGACTCCACTTACTACTACATTCCTGTCTGTTATGTTTGTTTCTCAAAATTTCATTACAGCGAGACTTAATGGCTCTCAGCACAGAGACAGAGGCAGTTCGCCAAAGAGTCGGTGGGTCACAATGACTTTTACACAAATAAACTGGCCATTTGTTTCCCATGTAGCTACTATTGTTTGTTCTGATAAAGGAAATAGCTATTTACATGCCTCAAGTGTTGAACCAAACTGTTTAAAAAGCTACAAATGCCACATATTTGGTATCAAATTAAAGTTGTGTTTTCTGAAATGGAAACAACTTATCAGTTTCTGTTTTTGAGATGGAGCCGTTTGTTGATTTTGATTGAATGAACTGCAGTAACATTTTAGAATTGTACTATCGTCTAAAGAGATTTAATTGACGCACCGGGTGGACAAAATAATACAGAATTGCTATAGCCACTGTAGCTCTTTGCTAATGTGTCTCTCAGAGGTTTCCATGTGCTGCATTAAATGTATGCTGGAATTTAGTGACTAGTTCTAATACAAAGTTCATTTTGGTCAGCTCTCTTGTACAAGAGGTATCTTGAGACCTCTTGTTCATATTGCATAAAAATAGTGATTGCCTGACCTCTTTTAAAGCCAACACATGCTGATAATTATTACTGTGCGCACACCCACACAGGTGTTTTCACTTAGACCTCTGCTCAGACACATTTCAAAACTCCGACTGGTCAAACTGCTAAAACGCCTCACAATCGAGCTGAAAAAAAAAAAAAAAAAAAAAAAGTTGGTTTATTACAACAAAAGCCGTAATCCAACACGAGTGCACGAGGAGACGAGACAAGAGGAGAGATTAATGAGACGCTCGGAGCACTTCTGTCTCCTGCAAAGTAATTAACAAAGGTTCGTCACTGACCTTACAGGTGCCATTTTCAATGGTCATTACCTTAATTGTATTTTAAGAGACAATGCTGTTGATGGGTGAGGTGTGGGAGGAGGAGGGAGGAGGGAGATGAGAGCGAAGTCAAGGTGACTAAATATAACCTCCTTCATTCGTAGAATAAAAAAATGGCGGCACAAAAAGACAGAGCGAGAAAAGAGGGGGCGTCTTGCTTTTTTTTTGCCGTTCTTTGGCTCTGCCTGTGTTTATTTAATGACTCAGTGTTTATGCGGCTCAGGATGCTAAACTTTAACCTCAAGGGAGCCGAGATTGCAGGTCTCAGGGAGCTTCCACCCCTCCGAGTGTGTGCAGAGTGTGTTTGTTTGCGGCCTGGGGTTTAAATTGCTTTGACAGTCCACATTCTCCTGAGGGCAGACTGTTAATGAACTCTACTGGAGTCGTTATACAGTAACTACAGTTATCACACCTAATTATTTCACAATTACAATCTTTCATTAGTGTGACTGTGCGGCAGTTTAAACTGTAATATGCAAGTGTTTAATATTAAATAACAAAACAAATAAATTATATTTATTGCCCCGTATCCCACCAAGCACCAGTCGTCCACTTTTGTTGTTTTACGGACTAAATCTGGTCTATTCTTCATTTTCATTTAGCCCGAAAGTAATTAAAATGATGTTTACTGCATCCAGATGGGTGCATATTTAGTTTTACATGCGTGTGCTTGAATAAGTCATTAAAATATTCCTTGGAGATGTCTGTTTTAACAAGATGAAAATGCTAATCTTCCATCATCTTTGTAATATTTGTCTTGTTGTCAGTGTGTCTTTGAATGCAGAGCATACACACAGGTATACAGACTATATAGCATTGGGTATACCCACTTATAAATCCCATCTGATGTGCATCATTCAGTAATTTTCTGCAAGATTTATTTTTTCTAGGTGTCATGCTGGGTGTGCTCTCTAATTCCTTCTCACCTGCCTGTTCACTTGATCACCTGCCGCTCATCATCCAATATTATAACACCGGTTCTTGCTTCCAGACTCCACCAGATCGTTCAGTCTCCTTTGTGGTTTTTTGTTATTTTTCTGCAAACCCTGATTTCCCTCGGTCTCTGGATCTCTACCAGCCACCCACCTGTCTCTAGATTCCTGCCACCACTTGGATCATCTCACCATCAGACCACCACTCATTCCCTGCCACCATTCCTCCTCCCGCTCTGTTAATAAACTCTGTTTTTCGAAACTATTTCCGTCTCTGGTCGTGTTCGCACTTTACGTTCTGCATAACACCAGGAACGGCGAAGGCACACACAGATGTCCAATTTTCATGGAGTGGATTGGAGTAAAGAATACTTCAACTCGTAATTATGTAGCCGTCTCATCTGTGGGTGGTATTTATCGCAAAATCTGCACCTCTTCTGTGGCTGATGTTGATTTCGTAATGATCATTACTCCCTGAAGTCAAGCAGCAGAAGTTAAGTGACAATATGCAAATACCACTGGCACATTTAGGATGACCTAAATCTGGAACAGTCTTACACGTTGCTGTTTATAACACAGGGTGTTTCCCCTTTGCAGAATTAGCTGCTTTAAAGAAATTAGGCATGAAGAAGAGGGAGGAGAACTAGTTGGTGGGCTAAACGCCACGAGTCACAGCAGGACGTCTTCAGGGGCTTTGCTTTGACTGGAAACCAACAGGCTAATCTTCCACCCTGTTTAAACAGCAGCTCCAGCTCCACTTTTTCAGAACAGTTGTGCTTTTTAAGGCTATTTAAATCAGCAGAGCCGCCTGCTCGGGCTGTGTAATGACTTTCACGTTTCATTTGTGCTTTACGTGCGTAACTGCGACCTTCGACTTCGAGTCTATTTTCCTCCATTTTACGAGCGTAACTTGAGTGATTGTATGTTGAGCGCCGAGCAACCAAAACAAAGGTGACCCACACAGCTACTCAACTTCAATTCATTTATGTAGCACTTTACACACAACACCTTGATCCAAAGGTGCTTTACATACAAAAATCCAAAGAATCCATGTAAATAGAGAAGACCACGTCCTCATATCAGTTAGTCCTGGATGTCAGGACAGACTTTGGTCTTGGTTTTGTGATATAAGAGGGCATGTGGCGGTTTAACACTTTCAAAAAAAAAAAAAAAAAAAAAAAAAAAAAAAAAAAAAAACAAACGGGACTTTAAAATCAATCCTGAGTCTAACAGGCAGCCACTGTAGACAGGCAGGAATGAGGAGTAATGTGCTCACTCTTTTTTTGACCTTGTTAAAACTCCTGCTGCTGCATTTTAAGCTGTCTGGAGACGTGATAGACAGGACAGACAGCAGGACTGTGGCTGAACTCATCGTCTGGTGGAGGACTGAAGCTGCTGCTACCGAGCTACATCTGCGATGTTGCTGTTGCAGACAGTGTTAGAGTGTTAATGAGTTTGTTTCATCTGTAAAACTTTATCACTTGACAACATGATAAAAAGCACATTGAAGAAATACTTCTGGTTTGGACTCTTCCCCAAATATAAAACTCATTATAAAAGCAGCAGCAAACCGCCAGTGGAACAAGCTGTGAAACACACATTGCAACCTTTATCGAGCAGTTGAGCTGAACTTGCTAGCAGACAGCTGCCTATTCACACATCCAGCAGATACTGAGCAACATTAGCATTCATTTGGAGTATTGTTTTTATGCACTCGATAAATCTAAGGGCAATATTCACTCCCTTTTATGTTCACCAGCTCTCCAACTGTGTCTGTCTGCTATGTGTAGCCAGGCAGGTAGTGTATAGCAGTTTTATTGGTCTCGGAAAACAGTAAAGATGTGCTGGACACAGGATGCAGGGGCGTCGGACTACAGCTAAAAGATAAGATGTGCTTTGGAGCTGAAACTGTAGAGTCAGGTGATAAATTATCTATGACTTTGTCATTAACAGCGACCCTTTTACATTCCACGTCATCATTGGATCCTTTGTTAATGTAAAAATATCGATTAGTGCCGCTTTAAAACTGTATGAAACATCAGTATCGCTTGTTTTATTGCTGCTGGAGTTGCCAACATTGAAGAGAAAGTTAAAAATGAAAGTGTCCGGCGACATTCTCAACCATCGCCTCATCTTTCTTCTAAAGTCCATTTGGCTTGTGGTCAGAGCTGTAGCAAAGACGGCCGTCCAATGCAACGCGAGCCATCGAAACATGGTCGAAAGTCAGGACGATGTTGTGATTTATTCAGTTCACATGCAGTTATACAGTCTACACTTGCTGATCCATTACCTTCTCCACACACAGTTTGGTGAGCGAGAAACCAAATCCTGCAATTTTAATGATATTGTGCCTGTATGAAACTCTAAAATCAACCTCTAGAAAACATGTATTGACACTGTGGTTGCTTTCAGTGTTTTTTTGTGCCTCTCAAAGTTTCTTATTCACTTTGAAATGCGAATGTACCGCACATCTACCATTTCAGAATAACCAGGATTTATTTGAAGTGAAGAGAAGATTTACAATGAATTATATATACCCATGAAGAACTTTGGTTCCCCTGGAAAACAATGCAAATGCATTTTTATTGGAAATGTGAAGTTATCAAATACGAGAGCTCATTTCAGCCGAGTAACACACAACTAACCAGCGATATCTGAGAGGTTTTTGATGAAACTGACAGCAACTACGAGATCCTAACAGCCTCATAAATAACTTTTACTCCAGTTTTACTCAAATCAAATCATGTCACTAACCTTCCTGGCTTCACAGGGATCGACACCTCGAATATGAATCGCTCACTGAAGCGTCACGTTCGTCCCCGAGCTTCATTTCCTATCAGGAAGAATGGGACGTAACCAAAAGCGATGCTCAGATGTTGCTTGCAGAGACTGGCTACAACCAGCTGCGATTGCTCATTTTGCTCAGGACCAACATATTGAAATGTTGATTGACAGGTAGATAGACCAATCAGTTTGTTTGTGTGCAAGACTCTCTTAAAAACAGCGAGTGGATGCTCGCCCTCTGCTGGGACTGATGGAGTAAAAAAAAAGGAGGAGGAGGACATGACCTACAGCGAGGACATATTTACAGCACAACTCCTCATCGCCTCATTCCACCACAGCAGATTAAACACCTGTTGAGTCACGATGAAAACTTCACCGGCTCCTATTCCATTTAAAAATAGCCCTGTTTGTATGTTTGGGCCAAGAAAAAAAAAGTATGAATTGCAAATAGCTGCTGAGCTCGTATTAAAGATGGTGAAGTGAAACGACGTGTGCAGGGGCCGGGCATGTTTGTGCTGCAGTGAGGAGGGCTGAGTGGAAGAGGCAGGTCAATACAGACCGGGCTGTAAACACACAGAGAGGCTGGAATAATTTGTAAATCTCTGTCATCCACTGCAGAAAAGGGAGAGAGGGAGGGAGGGAGGGAGGGAGGAGAGGAGAGGATGGGAGGGGAAGCAAAGATGAAAGAAATAACAGGAATCAGCGATATGGAAGACTAAAGGAAGGAATGAAGCCAAATGTGGCTGAAAGGGGACATTAAAGGAAGGAAGGAAAACAGAGAAAGGGAACTGATGAAAGAGGAGTTCGGGGAGAAAATGAAAGGATGGAAGGAAAGGGATGGAAGTGGAAAGAAAGCAAGATTTAAAGGCAAACAAGAGGGGCCGCGAATGGGGGCAAAAAGTGGAAGGATGGCAGGAAGGAAGAGGTAAGAGTTAGGGAAGGAAAGGGGAAAAGGACTGAGGATGTATTAAAGAGAGGACGGAAGAAGAGTCATGGAAGGAAGAAAAGAAAGGAGAAGGAGTAGGTAGGAGCAAATGTGAAAGTGAATGATGGAAGAAAATTGAAGGAAGGAAGGAGAATAAATTGAATGTATAATGCTGTAGGAGTTAGGAAAGCAATTGAAGGGATGCAAGAAAAGAGGGAAGGAGAGAGTAAGGTAAAAAGGGAGGACAGAAAGGATAGCAGGGGGATGAAGGATTACGGGAAGGAAAGAAATGAAGCATGGAGTAGGAAAGAAGCAAGATAGGAAGGAAGTAGAGGGGAGAGAGGAGGGTGGAGAGGAAACAAAAATGGTGGAAGAGAGGTAAGGAAGGAGGGAGAAAGGAAATTAAAGTGAGAAGGAAGGAAGTGGGAAGGATGCAAGATGGAAATTAGGGGAGGGGACAAGAAAGATGAAAGTGAGGAAGGAAGGGAAAGACTAAAGGAAAGGGGATGCAGAAAGGGCAAAAAAGGAGTGATCGAAGAGGGAAGGAGTTGGGGCGGAGGGATGGAGGAAGGAAGCATAAAAGGAATGATTCAAGCAGAAAAGGGTGGAGAGGATGGAAGCAAGCAGCAAAGACAGGAAGAAAGGATGGAAGAATAAAGGGAGGTGTGTGAGAGAGTGATGGAAAGGACGAATGAAGAGGAAAAACAAAAATAATCCTGAGGGGGAAACAACAGCTTTGCTATTTCGGTTTGTGTAATAGAGCCGGCACACTCGCTGCCTCTCTTCCTCTCACATGTCCTCTACGTGCCGCTGCGGCTTTTTTCTGCTCGTCCGTCTTTCAGGTCGACGGGGAGAAAAAAAGAAAACCTTTTTGAAACCGACTGATTCATCATTCAACACTATTCATCGTCCTGCTGTCAGATTTGCCCGCAAGGCTGCCAGTCAAAAAATGGGCAACCAATAAACCACCTGGCACTCGGTGGAGGAGAAAAAGAAGAAGCCGGCGTGCCACAACAAACTCTTCTTCATGTCTGAGGAAACAGGCAGTTGATCCGGCAAAGCGGTGAGGCGAAGAGTGATGAGACAGCTGTGGTAACGTTTCGCAGAAGGTCGAGTCAAATACGAGCATCTGCCGACAGAAAGTGGTGGTGTGTGTTTTTTGTCTCGTTCTTACCAAGACTCAAAAAGAAAAAACACCATCGACTGCCGACGTTAAACGCCAAAGAAAACATTGTTTACATTTAGGATAGAGAAGAGCTGGAGGAGAAGGTGGGAGGGGTATTTACGATCAGCGCCTTTAGCCAAATGTTCAAACTGAGGCTCCGATAAGCAATTTACGGCCCTCGATTAAAGCGCAGTATTCAAACAGAGGAGTGGAGCCATCTGCTTGCCGCTCTCCAGCCCTCTTATGTTCACATGTGTCAGAGAACAAGCCCATTAGAGGCCATACGCCGCCAATCTCTGGCACAGATGAACGAGTCAAGGCTGATTGTTTGAATAGGAGCAGTTGGTGGTTATCTGCAGGACATGAGGGCGAACAACGGAAATGGTGTTCGGGTTGAACCTCCGGAATGAATCTGAGCAAAGGAGTTCATTCATACAAGCTTAGAAAGCGGAAGGAAAGTGGGTGAATGTGCCCTCTCATCTAGCTTATACACTTAAGCAAAGCATTTACCCACTAAACCCCAATTTGGAGTCAGAAAACCAATTGTATTCAGCAGGTCTCTGGAGTGTGTGAACAGGAAGTGATTGAAAAGTGTCCCTGTGGTGACCGAAAACATACCACTACTGTTTGGAGGGTTTTTAGCAAATGTAAGTGGATATTTTCTCTTTTGTACCCAACACTAGAAAGTAATCCCAGGACTAATACTTTACCGACATGAGTTCAAGGCTTTTAAACCTTTGGATATCAAGCAGTTGCTCCATTTGGAGCAACCAGTGTGCCTGACAGTGATGTTATAAAGCAACATTGTGTAGAAATTGGGATTTTGGCGATTTAGTGTCCCCAGTTTCAGAGTGAAATCCCACTGTGGTAAATATGGACAGCTGTACACATGGATTTGTTTTAATTACATTATTTATGATCAAAAACAAGTGAGCCGACAACTTTGCTAACAGCCAAACATCAAGCAAGATGAACAGCACAAGACATAGCAGCCAGCTAATATTACTTACTAGTCCAACAGCAGTCAGCCCAGCTTGGCGTCTTTCAGCCTTTTATTTCACCAAGCTCTCACCAACCACTAAAAGTCAGTCCCAGATTTACTCTTGTCCAGCGGCTTCTTCCTCGATCACTCTTTCCTTTTCTCTGCTTAGTTTCCTCCGTCAACGTCCCCTTGGGTCTCTTCTCCTCTGTCATTTATGTCCAGTTACATTGCCCGCTTGCCCAGCTCAGATTCTGGCAGAACACCAGCTCCAGTTCTGGCACAACACCGGCTCTACTCCCTGTTAGCATTCACCCATGTCCTGAACCTGTAAGCCTCATCCTCCATTTGTGGTACAAACTGAGCTCAAAATCTGGGTAGCCCGGCTAACATTAGCTAACAGCAGCTACAGTTCACAGCAGTTTTTACTTTTCTAGCCATATATAAGCTGTAAATTAGCTGATGTGCAGCAGTTGACCTGCTTCAGATTGGTAAGTAATCGCACCTGGAACATAAAGTCCAAGAACAGACGTAATGGGGCGCAGAATAGGAAAGACAGACATCATTCACCTGAGTACAAGTCAGTGTAGCATCAAAATGATTTAAAATCTGTAATTTTATGGTAGAAAAGTTACACAATGTTACTTTAATATAGGGTAAAAACAAACTGAAAATGTGGACGTGTTAGATCGTAGCACTAAATACCATACTGGTGTCTTTTAGCAGCTGTGGAGCTGGATGCACTTCCTGCCCTGACAACCTCCACCGACTGGGGGGTTAAAGCCTCACGAGTCCCTGGAGGCTGCAGCAAAACCATCAACCACATCCTTGAAGATTGTCCAACTGCCATGTTGGCAGCCGGCTGGCTCGCCATCACAGCTGAACCAGATGGTAAAGGTGACAATAGGTGCCAAAGGGGATTATGCTATGTGTGGGTTTCTCTATGTGTGTGTGTGCACTTGTGTGTGAGTTGAGAGGATTAAGGCATATTTTTCGCAGTGTGTTTTGTGTTTGTGTCTGTATGAGACACCTGCTTTATTCATAACATCATAATATTCATTCTCTATGTGGCCCATCTGTCCACCTGTGGCGAGGGAAATTTAATTTGGTCACAGAGGCACATACTGTAAGTAACACCTACCTAAATGCAACAATTTGGAGGATGTTGCATTTGCATACAAACAAGTAGAATACATCCTCAATCCTCCTCAGCAGACAGGCTGGAAAATTAACAGCAGACAGCAGCCAAATATTCTGCAGCTGTGCTCTGCTGGTAAATACGGCTAATCTACCAGCCAGTACGACGCTTTGCCATCCATCATCTACTCGTTGTGGTCTGATAATCAAGTCAGAGGGTAAAATAATAAAAACAAGTGTGCAAAAAAGCTCCATTTGATCAAGTTCACTTTGTACGTTTCTCAAAATAAGTAAGAGAAGAAGAGTGAGATCATTTGAAACAGTTTCTACAACAAAACTTGTTTCAAGTGTGACGAAGTGATACCGAATGCACAAGATGGAGAATAAACTGGAACCAGAGACTGCTATACAAAATATTGACAATATGTTTGATAAGATGCTGGTCTCCAGAGGGAGTAAATTATATAAAAACACACATAAAATCAAACCAACCATGAAATGATTAAAAGAGGATAGTCACAAACTATGACTTAAACACCATTACACACAGACCAATTGGTATAAAGTCAAAACTATTCTGCAACACTCAATTTGCCCGTTCACAGCAAGCCAAGGTGACTCAAAACACACAATAAAGCACACATGCAAAATGGCTGCACAACTATTCAGTTCACCCTTTAAGATAGAAAAATGGCCCATTGAAGTGATAAGTTAAGAACAAACTTAAATCAAATAAGGCTGGGGGAAAAAAAGTGGTTGGCTTCTTTAAAAGTATCTTTGTTGGAAACTAAAAGAAACAAACATTAATATCCCAAAGAAATTACACAAGACATGCGCCATGTCAAAGTAAATCATGTACATTTCTAAACTGGAAGATAATCCCAGGTGGAAACATGAAGGTGACTCAAGTCTACATTCAGAAATAACCACGTTCATGTTTGTGTTTAAGGGAGCATACCTGTTTCCTGGCTGATGTATTTAACAATCATTCCAGGATATAGTCCCTCACCAAAGTCTGCAAGAAATATTTCATGGTCCTGTAGTTTCCATATTAAAATCATACTTTCAAACATTTAAAAATGACACCTACCAAATGAAGCTCCAAACAAAGGCTGGCCTCAGCTGCTCTCCCAGGTGTGTCTCAGTGCAGGAAGAAAGGCTCAGGTGAGCTTCCCTGCCCTTTTTATAGACTCCACCCCTTTGCCTGCTCTTAGGGCTGGACTTCCTGTTAAACTTCCTGAAACCTCAAGTGTCACTGTTTGTGTTTCTAGTGCAGCAATCTGCGTTAACTGACAAAAAAAAAAATTGCAACTTACATTAAATTACAACTGTTGAGCTGATTCTAAATATGATTTGAGTGTGATGAACGGAGCTGGACTGGGTCTGTTCCAGACTGGGTCAGTTCATGTTGTTGATCCAGTCTCTCCCAGTCACTTGTGTGTCTAAGATTACTTACTAGTCCAACAGCAGTCAGCCCAGCTCGGCGTCTGTCTTTCAGTCTTTTATTTCACCAAGCTCTTGCCAACCACTAAAAGTCAGTCCCAGATTTACTCTTGTCCGGCGGCTTCTGGTTCAGTCACTCTTGACTTTTCTCTTCGTAGCTTCTTAGGCTCTTCTCCTCTGTCGTTATGGTTATACTGCCCGCTCTGGTTCTGGCACAACACTGGCTCCACTCCCTGTCAGCATTCCCCCTGTCCTGGGCCTGATAACCTAAACTTCCCGTTGGCCCATGTTCTGATATTCTGATATTATCCTGCATGTCTTTCTGGTTCAGCAGCCAAAATGTTTCAAATCTCTGTTTTTCATCTCTGGAGTAAGATCACTGTGACCCTGTTACATCAGAGCGTGTTTAGACATGTTCTGCCTACTATCACATGTTTGCAGGCTACAGGAGAGACTGCTGACCACGTGTCATGGCCTCAGAGCTGAACAGGAGCCTTTACGTCTTCAGCATTGTCATTTGACTGACAGGAGACATTAAAAATGACTTGATTTTACTAAACGTTTGGTATTATCAGTCACAAACAAGTCAGCGGGGTGAGATTTTAACTTCATGTCATAATTTGTTTTCACCTGTTGCAGAAGCACGTCGTGCTTGCAGCATATTTTTCTGCTCTGCCTTTGCAGCACATTGTTGGTGGATTTGTGCTAAAATCAGTCAGTTTCTGTTGCCGCAGTGCCAATCACACCTGAATATTTGACAACTAGTTTAAATAAATTACACACATGAATGAGCGCTGGCTTTGTTTTTGTTTTTTTTTATTTCACTTCCTCCCCTCTACTTTTTGACTTTCACAGCATTATGACAAACTGGCATCAAAGAGACTTTATTTTAAATATAAATAACATTATAAATGTAAAAGACAACATCCTGACATCAACTCTTTTATATCTATACCCCTGGTACAAGCCTTCTTAACACGAAACACACCAGATTTCAAACTTTTATTAAAGAAGAATCTTTTGAGGGTCGTCTCAGTCCACTACAAAGAGCTGCTGTCCAGGTGTTTGCACAAGGCAAAGAAAAAGAGGGAGAAAAAAAATCAATAAGTGGCAGGGTTATTCGTTGTGGGTGAAGATGGAAGCCCGTGTGTACTGTCAGACAGCCGGATCAACCCCACTGGAAAGTAAAAAATAAACAAACCATCATTAATTCATGGACATAGAGTCCTACTGTAAAGCTCCACAGCATATTATCTGTGTGTGCTGGCATGACAGACAGTTTCCCCATTGGACTGCAGAAAACCTGGTGCGTCTGTGTGTTGGTATCTACGACCACGGCGGCGATGAAGGTGTGAACTGTAAATATGACAACCTGACCGAGGGCGAGGAGTGTCAGAGGGTAAATTTAAACACAGCTGAGATGTGCCAAACTCCAGCAGCATAAGAAAGTGATATAGGGACTGATATGAAGAAAAAAAAAAGTGTGTGCGCGTGCTTCGCCTCCAAGCCGGTTATCATCGCAAAGTCCTGCATTATTTACGAGCCTGTCAAAGGACACGGAGAGGAGGATAAGACAACGCAGAAAAACAGCTCGGGGTACTTGGATGCATTTGCAGAGTTAATCTGAGCGTGGGACGCATCGCTCGCTGCTGACTGAGGCCGGCCACGGCAGCTCAGCTGATTGCACTGATATTGAGAAAGATAGCCGGCTGTGTATACGGAGCTGGCTACAGGTATGGTAATACAGTGGAGCTCCTGCTGAGCCGAGTGAAGATTCAATTTCTCTGGCTGGTTATTGAATGGAGATTGCAGCAGCATTACAAGCAGATCTAATGCCCGTCCCATAAGAGGCGACTGTGCTCTGTTTGATTAGTGTAAAAACAGCAACGATATAAAACACAACTTATTTGTTTTTTTGCTTTTCTCGGAGGCCGAGCACACGCGGATTCTCTAGTGCTACTCAAGTTTTGTTCATTTCGTGTCATTCAAACTCAGCACGGCACCAAAGATAAGATCCCTAAGATCCCCTCCCTTTGGAGAAGTTGAGCGGTCGCTAGCTGCAACATATATCCAATCTAACGCACCCCCGCAGTGCATTTAAGCTGTCAGCGCCTCGACTACATCTGCTGCTGCACTGCTCAACATAAAAGTCTGCTCGAACTGCTGCAAACACTGTTCCTACTAGTGCTGTTCATGTAGCTTTTTATATGCAACACATGCATGCACTTCTCCTCTACAACCTCTGCTGTGCCAAGCGTGGATGACAAGTTTTACACATAAATTGGCTGAACTGACTAAACATTTTGAGTCCTTAAGGTGTGGTCAAACTCGAGCTAATTTTAGCCACAGCGTGAATTTAAACTCTGGAGTGTAATTCCAGTTTATTACTCGCAAACAGCCAATACACAGTACAGATGTTAATTATTACTTCTTAAAGACATCCCGGCTCTGTGTGATGTGTGAGTGAGTGTGGGGAGTGTCTAAATGTGTGTGAAGTCATACAGTTTGGGATAAGTCTTTCACTCAAGCAGAAAATGTAGATCTCACATGGACTCATTTCATGCAGTCGACGTTTAACCTCTGTCTGATCACATCTTTTCATTGATCCTGAATGAAGTTGTGGGACTTCTAATGTTTCTTTTAGGAGTAACAGGCCAAAATTCAGTCACCTTTTGGTCTTTACTGCAAGGTGAAAGGTTATCAGCATTGGACAAGTTCCTTTCTGAACTAATATCATGTTTGTTAGTGTTAGACTTCATGTGTATTGACTGTAGATGTTCATAAATTCTGAAATGAACTTGGTTTTTGTTGTTTTCTGTCTTTATTTATCACATCCTGGGACTGTGTTGAAGTTCATGTTAGCCTTTGTATTGTGTTTCATGTATATCCATAAAATCAATCGATTGATTCAACTGAACTCAATTCTATTCAGTCCAGATAAGAGATCAGATTTATGGGTTGGGGCTAGTCTTAATCTGAATATCTATCAGAAATCTAATCTATGGGAAGAAGATGGAGTACATGGAGACAACCACTTGAACCAGGAACCTTCTTGCTGTGAGGCAGCAGTGCTAATCACTGCACCACCGTGCCACCTTCTTCAAAGATTATATGTAAACCTTATTAAATGTATATCTTTCTATATAACATAAGGTGTAGTTTTTCATGTCATTTAGTTTAAAGTGATTGGCTGTAGCTCCTGTAACTGTGTGTTTAAAGGTTTGATTCAATGAAAGCCTGTGTGTGGATTGGTTTTTCCCACCCTACGGTCGCACATGCACGAAACCAACATTGGCGAATATTCGCCTCCTTGTCACACTTCCCCTCAAAGCGAGCGAAGGGGCAAATAAAACCTTTTCTTGAGGTTGAATAAGAAATCCACAGTCCTCTGCTTCGTGTGGAGTCCAACATTGGGGAACTATGACCTGCAAAGCCACAGCTTCAACCAGTAACAAATACGTGTGCGTGGACTACAAACCAGCAAACTGATTTTTATGTTCATTTCATCACGGTAGGCGACGGTCACTGCCTGCATTCACGTATGTGTGGTCACCAGAGTGTGGCCTATATGACGTACCAGTGATTCTGTCTGTGACTGATGATCTTGAAGAAGGCCTGAAGGCAAGGAAGTGTGTATGGAGTGTGCTACACCTTTTTCCTACTCTCAAGTCAATTTCCTGTGATCAGCACCTCAGTACGACCCTTGATGTGCTTTACCTTTCTTTATTATGAGGTTTATAGTTGTAAAAATACCACACCTCATAGATAGAAATGCATTTTCCTTTAAGAGCTGAGCAAAACAAATAAAGACTGGAGCTCATATTGAGTTAATCCTCACTGATATGATCACCAGAAGTGGTCAGTTACAGAAGAGAGCACTGAAAACGACTTCATTTGCTCTGAGGCACACTCTGCCACCAAACTGTAACCTGGCAGTTCACCAAACTGTGTCCAATACTCAAAAGAGTTAATGTGACTTTGGTTTACTGGCCTTGGTTTGCTCATAATCAGTCAATGTGAACCTAACACACCAAACAAAGAAATAAAAGTCAACTCTCCTCGTGCGGTTTGGGCCAAAGCAAACAAGATGTAGCACCGATGATGCATTCATGTGCCCCTGACGTGTCGTCTTCTCAGAGTTGTTGAAAGTTTGAACACGTAGTCAAGTCGGTCATAATCTGACATGTTGGCCCGTGTTATCCTGACATGGTGAGGCGTTCAAGTTCAGCTTCCAGGCAGGAAAACTGCACATCCAGTCAAGACAACAGGAAATGAATGCACATTTAATGATATGTCAAAAAGTAGGTTATAAAAAAAATAAAAGACTCTGAAACTAAAGCTGGCAACATGTATCATTAAACTTTAAAAGTCTGTCTGAACAAGAGCCAAAACTGTCAACGGCTTTTGATATTACAGAGCAGCCATGGGGTGATCGTCAGTGAAGGCTGAGCTGTTTGAAGTGAGCTTCAACCCTGGATGTGTTGTGGCCTAAACTTTCCGTGCACTCTGTGTTTTGTCCAGTTGTTGTTGGAAACTGGCTTTAATTTGGCCTTTTTCACAAAGAAGTTTGTGTAAGTGTCCATTCTGAATGCACAATAACACCAGATGACGGACTTTCATTGGGATTTCAATTGCTTGTTATACTGAGATGATTATTTATGGTGACCAACCCTGGAAAAAAGAAAAAAAAATCAAAGTACTAGTTGCAGTGGAGTCAGTTTTCCAACAAAGTTAAGGTGGCATGAAAGCCCTGAGCTTCATCTGCAGCGGCAAAGAGGCGGATAAACAAACCCCAAACAATTATCGAATTGTTATTTGTCTCCTTACTCTGAAACACCTTGAATAGTGTGGAGTAAGCAACAGGGAAACAAAGTGCAAATTGTCTTTTGTCTAATGCCGGCCCAGTCATTTTCAATAACAGTTGTTTAATTCCCCCCTGATCTCCCCCTGAAGAGAAGTTGCTTTCCTCCAATACAACCGTTCATTGATTTGCAGCACCGTTCCACTAATTAGGAAAACACACACTGAACCTGGGATGAGTTGTGCTTGACGTTCACAAAAGAGACACCACCAACGCTGGCGGGGACTTGTGCGTGAGCCGAGGCAATTAGCAACATGACAAAACAAAGGTTTGAAACCTTATCGGCGCACTTTGTTAATGCAAAAGGTGACGAAAGAGCAGCAGCAGCATTCGAGGGGAACGCTTCCAACGTTTACCGAGCTAAACCTTAGAGGCTTGAAGTGCCTTTAAGTTTTCCTGTCAGGTATTCGTCTTACATGTTCTTGTTCAGAGTGTTACAGTGTAAGGTCCGACTCTTACATCACCTGCATTACAAGCATCCAAGTAGAAAGGACTGGGTAAAGGTCAAAGCCACGGGAACGTGGTAATATTCCTGCTGCCATAAAATGATCATCTCAGAGTAAAAATAGTCGATCGATGCAGAGGTCTGAAGAAAATTAGACCCGCGTACTGTAGAGAAATAAGAAATATGAGAGGGAGCATTGCACCTCCATCAGAACTGTTTTGTTTTAAACCAAAACACAATGAAAAGTATGCTTCCTGTTAGCATGAACGGCACCGTGAAAGGAAAATAAGAGCTCAATTCATGCCGGGGGGGAAAATAAATAAATAAATAAATAAAAAACAAGCAGGAGCAATTTGAAGGGTGGAAGCTGGTGCACTATCTGTTAAATTGCTTGATCACAACACAGCTTTCATGAATGTTACCATGCAATTGAAACAGTCGCTCCGCTCTGCTGTTAAAGCACCTGAACACCAAGTATATTGTTCACTAAGGCACAAATACAAAATACTTAAGTTAAGGCTACAATAATCAATAGTTTTAGGTTAAAATGGGTTAAATGAATGTGTGTAGAGAGGTTCCCCTCTGCATTTTAGTGTCTTCCAGCTCGTTGGTGAACCTGGTGAACGCAGTGGAGCGTTTAGCAGCTAAAGAGGCATATATTTCCCTCAGGAGTTGTCGAAGACTAAACCAAGAGTGAATATTGGACTCACATTTGTTGGTTTGCCAGAAACATTACTCCAAATTAATGCTAATGTGGCTTCATGTCTGCTGAATGTGTAACTAAGCCAACCGCATGCTCACTTAAAGGTCATCATTCAGTGTTGTACAGCTTGTTCCACCGCCCCAAGTGATCAAAACATCTGCTTTAAAGTCTGAATCCTTCCTTAAGATCATTAGTTACAAAGCAAGGAGAGTTTAAAAGTCAAATCTGATTCATCTGGGCTTCGTAAATTTGTTAATTTCTAACTATTACTAAAAAATATGTGAAATATTCTGGCTGATAATGGTATATTTATGTCAGATTTCCTTATTTCACTGCATAGTTGGAAGCTGATTGAAAGATCTGAACAAAAACTGCATGAGCAGCATTCTCTTCAGTCATTACTGAGCTGAGGTACCCTTGAGCAATGCGGTAAACCGTCATCAGCTCACGCAGCGCTGCCCTTTGCTCGGCAGGAGATGATCTGTGCAAGCCGGCTGTGAAAGAGCACGTTCCCTCTGCAAAACTTCCTCCGGACACACGAGTCTTATAAACACCTGAGCGATCACTGACGGTGTAATTGTCATCAAACATATTTTAACGGCGTCGCACTCACCTAAGGCTGAGAAACGCTGTTGATTAAAATCTCCTCCAGCACGCTCGTTTGCAGCTCAGACAAATGGACAAAAGCTGCGTGCACGACGCTTTGTTTTAAATCTGAATCTCATGTTTTTTGAGTCGAGCATGAGTAAGCAAACTTACCGTTAGCTCGACTTTACCGGCTGACCATTTTCAAACAGAAATCTCTTGAGCAATAATAGATCTCCTCTGTTTTCATTGAGCAACTTTAGCTGCAATATATCAAACGCATTTCACATTTAACAGTGCAACAGTATAATTAAGCCTAATGTCACCCTAAAGCAAAAGTAGGTCGAACCCTACTGTTTGAAATTAATGTTTTCATTATAATGAAACATGAAAAGAACAACTTCAGCACTGCAAACCAGCACTAGAACCACAACTGGGACCAGAACAGGGACGGAAGCTGGAAGTACCCGAGAGCATCCAAAATTACAGAGCAAAACACTAATCATTTTTCTACGGATGCACAGCTATATACGTGCGCGAGTCTGATGAGTCATTATTCACTTCACTTGGGGAATGTTAACGTAGAGGTCTGGGCAGGCTGCAAGGACAAAAAGCCAAGCAAATTACTCTGTCTCTGGCAATCAAGTCGTGTTGTCTTTTAGAGTGACCTTGCAGCCGGACGCCGCCAACCTCAGGCCGACGTTTTGAAGCCAACTTGGATGAGTTGTTGCAGTACTCATCACGCGTTTCCTGTCTCGTCTCTGGAAGTGGGATGAACATCCTTCCAGGCAGGTTGTTTATGTTTTTATTTGTCATTCATTAAATCTGAGAATAAAGTTTCACACCAGGTCAAAGATCCTTTAAGAGATAGTTTGACAAGGATAAATAGTTCACTGTTTTCTAATTTCGACTTCTTTAAGTACTAAAGCAAATTCATTCTTGACCTTTGGAGAGTTCCAGTTCAAGAAAGTTCAGTAGAAAAGCTGATGTCAAACTTCCATTTTCAAGGTTAAGAATGAACTTGAATCCTTAATTTGACTATTTGTTTTACATGCATTTAAAATATAAAGCAGAATACGTGACGTTCATGAGACTACCCTCGAAACTACCTGAATTTTTCATGGTGTTTTACTCTAAATTAAGTCTGGGGACACGTTTTGTATGAGTTTGTCCAGGAGGTTAAAAGAAACTTTGTTTAACATGCAGCGACTGTCTCCCAAAGGTCAACGTGTAAAAAATGGATCGCCCTTCTTGTTAAAAGTTTGTTTTTTTTATATTTTTGTCATATTAAAATGCACTATCAACACTTCAGCCTGATGCCAGGGTCATACAGTACGTCCTATAGATGAAAAATGAAAAATATCGCAGGGAAAAAATGAGAAACTAGATTTCTTTGGGGACGTGAATGAGTGTGAAACACATCCTGGGCAGTTTTGACCTCCAGAGCCCTTAAAAAGTCCTCGTCCCTTGTCTGACATTCAGCACTTGTGCGAGTTTTCCATAATTGTGTAGGACACACTGCTGTGTACCCGTGTAATGCAGCGAGTCTCAAGACACTGAAGTTTGAATGCTGTTCAATTTGAGTGCAAATTAATGAGATTAGCTTCAACATCCTCTGGGAGCTTCCTCCTTTGGTACTTTCCAGGACGATGATTTCATCACAAAGATGGGTTTCGGGAATATATTGATTTTCTCGGAAATGATGAGTCTATTTGAGCTACAGTTGAAAAGTTTGAGGGAAGTCAAGGACTTCACGTTGTTTGAACGATTGAGGAATGTCGTAAAAATTGTTCAGCATCTCTGAGGGAAGAAGAGATATAGGACAGGAGGAAGGAGGCCATAGAAAAAGTTTGAAGATATTCAGATGATGAAAATGTGAAATAAGAGGAATTCAGCAGCGGGAGCCAGATGGGGAGTTGTTTGTTCATTTGGAAGTGGAAAATAGAGTTGAAAGGGTGAAGACAGAGACATATGGTGTCCTACATGGACTGTACACAGTGGAAATTGGTGCAGAATGGACAGAAGAGTAAACACAGGCTGGAGTTTAGATGGTAGGAAAAGGTGAAGAAGATTTCTTTCTGCAAACCGACACAGAGACGAGAGAAGGAATACAGAGAAGTAAGTGGAATATGGAGAAGCAGAGTGGTGATGTTTGGAGTTCTGGTTGGTTATTTTGGTGCAACAGCCCCCAACCTTTCTTAAACTGTTGATTTTGTACAGAGTTGTTGCATATAATTAAACGATGCCTCTGGTTGTAGAGTTTATCACGACTGGAAAATTATTATAGGTTGAGTTATAAGTCAATTGTGTATTTTTAACTGCTAAATTCCACCAGGCTATGCCTGTGACATGTTCTGGGTGCCGCAGAGCTTATCACGATCAATCTAGACAAATGTTTGCGACCCAACTAGTTTCAGAAGCGTCCCAGAAGGAGAGAATACGCAGCTGTTCCATTTTTGACGGATGCCGTGACCAGCCGTGTCAAGCACACACAAAGCAGATCGAGATGGCCCGGAAGTCAGACACACAAATGCGATAGAGAATCCAGTCAAATCCCTGTGCAAACTTCAGATCATAAAAACAGCCAAAAGGGCAACAGTTTAACTGCATAGCATATTTACTCATTGCAGAAGCCCATAAACCAACGAAAAAGGACCAAATCTGAGCAAGTAAGCGAAGTCGGGCAGGCAAAACGCTCCTCTTCCGAATCTGCGTGGAGAACTGGCCACAAAAAGCGCTGCGATCGCAACATGACGTAGGATCCAGGCATAAAAGAATGTGGTGTTTCTACACGTATTGTCATCAAATCCCATGGACAGATTCAATCTAACCATGTGTTAGCTCTCAGATGAGTTTCTACTGAAGACATAAATGTGTAGTTCAATTTTGTTTCCTGTCCTAACACCATCGGACTGTCATGCTCATGGTTTTGGCCTTCTTCTTCAGCGTTTCCTGTTTTATTTTGTAGTTCTCTCCTCTCTTTGTGTTACTTTACTTCCTGCCTTTGTTGCGTTTCCTGCCAATTCTGATCTGTCTTTTCCAACCTGATTAGTTTTACCTGTCCCTCATTAGTTTTCACCTGTGTCTTGTCATCATGCCTTTCGTCCCGGTGTTCCCTGGTTTCACTTGTCGGTTCATCTGTGTTCTGCTCTCCAGCTTTTCTCAGCCCTGGACGCTGTAGTTTTTATCAATCAAGAGTGCATTTGTTGGGGACTATTTTCAGCGGTGGATTAATCCACATTTTGTGCTCTAGTGCGTACTAGTGGCAGCAGGGGAGTGCATGTGTGATTGGATAAAAATAAACTACAGTGTGTGTGTGTTCGTGATTTTAAAAAAAGGAACATGTCAGCCAGTACAGCGGTGTGGTTTGTTGATGAATTTTTAAGATTTTGGACTTTAATGGAGCTCTGTGGCACAAAGGGAAAACGATGAATCAGGCTTTGATACACGCAACATAATACACGCTGGTAGGAGCATTTTGTTTTTTTAATGGAATTTGTGGACAACAAAGCAAAATGGAGAATATTATCAGCTGTATTCTTTCAGATTACAATCAATGGGAGGAAGAAAAAAATGCAGCAGGTTCTGTAGCCTTTAGAGTTATTTAATTATTGTTCAGCTTTTTTGTTGAACAATAAAATGCTTCCTTGCAGCCTGGAAGCTAATGTACCAATGTGCTTCGGCCTGATGGCTGGGGGGTTGAAAGAGACAAATAGATAAAAGAGACAAACTACGCTGGAATGAAAACAATGGAGTAAAAGAACATATAGTTGTGAAACATACAGCAGCCTACAACTTAAGCATGAATAGATCAGCAAAGTGGGAACAAACAAAAACATGCCTCTCATTTCTCAAACCTTCTAATAGTCTTCATGTCAGGGGTAACAGTAAAGCCAAAGCCCGCTGAGAAAATCCACCAAATTTACCCATTAAAGCCAACCTGTTGTTCATGTGGCACTAAAACTCTCCAGTAAATTCAGTCCAAATTAAATCTTTTAAGTCACGGTGAGCCAAATGCTGCTGAGGAGTTACAGTAAAATCACGAAAAGCGCAACATCAGATAGAGTAGGAGGAGGAGGTGTTAGGGGAAGACGATGCAACACCTACTGTAAGAAAAGGCTGATGGGGGGATATTAAGCAGCTTCATGCAGGTGCATGCTAAAAACATCATATAAATGTCATACATTTATTGCTTCTCTGCTTAAAATTCAAAACTCATCTCGCTCCCCGGTTCACTCGTGTAATAAGTAAAGCTTAAACCACCACTCGCCCTCTAACACACACTGGAGCCAATTAGCTGCAGCTGTGGCATGTTTCTTGTGATGCTGACCACCGGCTCTCCATGCCAGTACATGATGCCAGTTAAATTAACACTAATGATGACCAAAGTGGGAGGTGATGTTACTGGCCTGTTACAGATTTATCTCAACCATCCAGCTACATTTTATTTTTAATAAAAGTAAACCGTGTCAGCCCTTGTCTCCAAATTTAGATCAACTAAAAGTATAAATGTACTCAGAAAGGAAATGCAGCCTACATTCAAAGTAAAAGTACTCATTGTGAATATTAAACAGTGTTACATTATTCACGTGTTAACCCGTAGGCTGTGTTTTAATACCAGATGGACCAACTGCCTTATACTGTCTTAAAGGGTTAAGACGCAGCAAGGCCTCATGAATGAGCTTGTGATATTATTCAAAAGTCAAACATGGAAAAACTGCAAATTAAGTCCAGCTCGTAGAGAAATAAAAGATACTTCCCTCTAAAATACAGGAAGGAGGAAGGAAAGTAGAGATTGTCACATTGTAAGCTGCAGTTCGCTGGCTACAGAACAAGTCAGTCTCCATAAGTCCCCATGTTAAAACGTCCAACTTCACAGCAGAAATAAACATGTTTACAGCCTGGTACAAAAAACAGTTTTGGTCTCTTTAGCTAATTCACCTGTTTATGACAACTGTACTGAGGGTTCTTGTTCAAATTATCTTAAGACTTAAAGTTATGCATAATTAAAAGCATGGCGTGAGCAACCAGGTGTCATTTAGCCGGCCTTAGCTCCACCCACAATCCACGTCTTTGCCCAATTTTGGATTAGAGAGGAGGCGGCGGAGGCAGGACTGCCAAAATGGCTTTTCAGAAACCTGTGGGTGACGTCACGGAGACTACGTCCATGTTTTATACAGTCTATGGGTAATACTCAAGCCTGAGTAAAGAACCTATACAGTGATTGGGAGCTAACTTGGGTAGCTACTTTCTTTACTAAACTTTGCACCACTAATTGTAATGGGAACCACTTTTCCACTGCTAATTTTAGCCTCTAGCTAGTTGGCAAGTCACCTTTATGAACAAAACACTGACAGGAAACAACATGGGTAAAATTTTCAGCTTCCAGTCAAAAATATGACAGAAATGAACCACGTCTCTTAAATTCTGTTGGTGCCACCATGTTACCTGCTTGACATTGTTGCCTCCAGTACAATAACTTCCACTATGGCTGACAAAGTCTTTCTTATGTCGCCTGAAAACACATTTGTTCTGCAGGATCACTAACCCCACGGGGAAGTTCTCCAAAAACCAAAGGATGCCATGAAAATGTGCAACGATGTGAATGTGAAACAGGGCATTCCTTTAAAACAAATAAAATAAAATAAAAAGAGCATGCAACCTCAGCGAAACCGTCTCTTGGATAAACAAAAACTGAAAGACAGACTGAGGAAAAAACACAAAAACAGTAAGAGACTCAGACATGTACAAAGAGCGAGACACAAAGTCAGAGACAGGCAGACAGGTACAGGTAGAATAAGGAGAAAGATTTGCCATGGGTGATTGTGGGACAGAGATCTCCTTTATGCCGTCTGTTGTTGTCATTCAGCGTCTCTTGCTGTCAGAAGAGAGAGGGAGTAAAGAGCCAAAAGAGGGGGAACAGTAACAGAAGCAGACGTGGAGCTTTGAAAAACAAGTCCCGGAAAAATGGAGCACCAGTTCCAAAACTGCATTTGGTGAAACTCAACACTGGGAGCACACAATGTAGACGATGATACTGACACACCTGGAGCACAAATACCGTGCTCATATAATTTTAACAAGCGTTCACTGCGTGTATAAATGTTGACTTTTCTCTGGTCTTCAGTTAAGCCTGGAATAATGTTGTTGGTTTGTTTACACATACTGATAAAGGGTGGTGAAGGGAACATTATCACCTGAGAATTACATTTATCCACATATGATAAATCAAACAGAGCTGGTTAAGCAACAAATATAAGGAAATGGTGGCAGATTAAATAGGAAAGATTGAGAGGCTGATGCCGAAGGCAAACCCTAATAGACACTTCTTCCTGTGCTGACACAGACAACTGGAGACAATAATCAGTTTGCCAGGATGAAATCAGTAATGAGCAATAGTTGGACGAAGGAGACAGTCCCTCAGGTGGGAGTTTTTCCCTACAAGTAACTCCTTGTGGTGTTTGAATATGAACCATGACAGAGTTGGGGAGATGTAACCCAACGTTGTTGCAGTGTAAAACTTCTGAGGACGGAGGTTGGAGAGAACGCTTCCACTGCAGTTTGCATCCCCAACTTCTACCAACAGTAACCTTTTAAATGTAAGTCCTGCCATCCAACCATAGCAGCAATATTTCCCATTCCATCTATTTTATTTATTTGAACCTCCGTCTGGAAAGAAGACATCTCAGAAGGAACAAGATACTGAGACCCGTCCAGCTGACCGTGACTTCTGACAACAGCAAGAGTCAAAACTGGAAAATCATCCAGTGTTTTACTTTAAAAGAGTCTCGGCTGCACTCGAACTCTCTGGTGGATAAAATAAATTGGATATAGATTGAGTTGTCGCCTTCTGTATTCAAATAAATACACCATAAAATATTTTCCATCTCACTGATGTTTGTTGTCCTCGACTCCTTGCAACAACAACAGCAACTGTCCTTTACTTTTCATTTAGAATCTTTTTGCATTCATAATAGATTTTAAATGCACAACTTAAATGGATGAATGTCAACTTAATAGATGCATTCACATAATTTACAGCACAGCTTGAGCTGCTTGATACCACGCAGTAAGTACAAATTATTTTATGAACAATTGTGCAAACCAATTAACTTTTATCTCTTTTGATTCATAGTTTTTTTATTACGGTACACACCTATTTGAAATTATCTCTACAGGGGTCAATAAAGCCTCACATTATTGTTGTGTATTGAAATTGTCCCGTATGCAGTATATTCTCAGCGCAGCAGCCTTACAGCCACTAAGCTGCCCCGATAACGTAAATGATTTACCTCACACAGCAGATAATCACACCGGATCCTCTCGAATCAGGACGCAGGACACGTTGGGAATGCACACAAACTCACTCACAAGGTCACTTTTATCTGAGGTTAGGAAATAGAAGCTGTCGGCCGAGGAACCTTGAAAACAAACACTAAAGAGAAAGACTTATGAGGAGGAAGGAAACAATAGCTTTTATACACATATTAGCATTTACTGTAGCATTTACTGTTTTTATATGTCACAATGATAAATGAACCTTCTTATTATTTCTTGTTTTTACGACTCAGTTTCTTTTTTTTTTCATGTTCTCAGTCTGTTTTCTGTAATTTTACAGACCTGTCTTCTTCTGTTTCTAAAAATGTTGCCTCTGGTAGTGTTTCCGCCCTCCGTAGGACAGAAGAAAAATAGCATCACTCATCATTCATACCTGTGGCTACAGTCCTGTGGCATAGATTACCTGTATAATTGCTTTTACAGTCAGGTAGTTGTCATGTCAGATGAATAAAGTTTTGAAGACCTGTCACTCCTCATCTGGTTTCTATCTGGTGACATCTTGTCAGCTGATATCTTGTCGGATCCCGGCATCGGCATACTTGGCATTTTGCTGATGTCTTGCATGCTCTGTATGCTGTTTATGCTGTATGCTTGCCAACTCTTGAACCTGCTCTATCTACTCTAAGTCTGTCACATCAATTTAACTAATTTTTAGTCCTACATGCTGCGCCTCAGTAAGTGTATCTCCAAAAAACTGATGTGAATCATCTCTTTGTGCCTTCATCGTCTCTGGAGAATAAGCACCTCCAACTTATTTATCCTGCTTCGACCAAAATTTAATATTTACACAAGTAATGATGGATGAAAAGGTGCTTTAATTCAGATTTTCTTTGCACTACATTTGGTGCAGACAAGCAGAAAAATATGTGTGATTTAAGTCTGAAAACAAAACAACCTCCTTGTTCCACAAATCTTCCCCAAACAAAGGTTTTAAAGGAGTTAAGCAGCCTGCTTTAATACCTCTATCACAAGCAGAACAAGAAGCAAATATGACGGCAACATCACTTTAAGGTTTCGGCATATAGCCGACACTCTCATCCAGAACACCTGGCAGCAAGAATAATAAGCTTTTAATTCAGTAATACTACAAGGAACCAGTTATACACGAGTGCAGGGGTCACATCAGCTGCAGGGAGAGCAAAGAAAACAACCTTGAATGTGTTCTTCCCATGCAGAGGGAAAGTACAGGGTGTTAGAGGAAAGTCTCTGCCTCAATGTAATGATCAATTGTACACAGCTGATTGATCACGCTATACCGTTTTCGTCTCTGCCTAGAGTGAACAAAGGGGTGTTACTAAAGTGCACAAAATGAGCAAATTAGAAGGGATTTAGGTAGAACTAAAGAGATCTTCTCAAGCAAATGGTGCTTATCATCCTATTAGCCTGCTGGACTGTGGGCAGATAGGGGGCATCTGCAGAAGCTGCTTTGGGCAAAAGGCTCAGAAGCTGCAGAGGAAGAGGTCTGGTGAAATCAAATTACAGTTACAACCAACAATGTCTGCAGGAAGTGAATGCAATATTGTCCGCAGCTGCATCGCCATTGTTTCTCCGGCAGGCTGATGATCCACTCATGAACATGCAACATACATGATGTGTGCAATACTCTTGTTTTTTCTGTGTGTTTACGTTCACTGTTGCACAAAAAGCTATTTATGTGCCGTAAATGTCAAAGCAATTTTTCACTTCTGCTGACATAAATGCCACAAGCCAGCTGTGTGGCAGTGAAAGGGACTTTTTATTCTACAGATTTTAATGTGAGTTATTATTTGTATGTAGCTGCACAGCATGATTATCCATCTATCAGTCTGTCTGGGTACTGATGCAGCTCTTCACATGAATATGTTCTCGTACTGCAAATGGTATATCTTAAGCTTCCACTGACTTTTAGTTTTAACACACATGTGGAGTGGTTTTCAAATAACAGGTGTGCCTTGTCAAATGTTAATTAGTAGAACTGCTTGCTTCTTAATGCATTTCAGACCATCGGTTGTTGTTCAGAGGTAGTGTCGGCATACAATAAACAGCCCTATTCGACTACTCTAGTAAGAACTTTGAATGTGTTGCAACAATCATCAAATGCTGTGATGAAAATGCCTTTCATGAGGACCGTGCCAGGAAAGGAAGACCAAGAGTTACCTCTGCTGCAGAGAACAAGTTCATTACATTTACCAGCCTCAGAAATCTCCAAATTAAGAGCCCACATAAATGCTTTAGAGTTCAACATATCATCAAAATGGAACAAAGGAACTGCTACTAAAGGAGACCAACAACAAGAAGAGAATTGCTTGGGCCAAGAATCACAAGGAATGGACATTAGACCGGAGGAAATCTGTACTTTGGCCTGATGAATCTAAAATTTCAGATTTTGTGAGTCTCTGTGAGGTGGAGAGAAGGGGAATGGATTGTTTCTGCATGTGTGGTTCCCACCATGAAGCACGTAGTTGGTGTGATAGTGCATGGGTGCTTTTCTGGCAATACTTTGCTGGTAGCCATCCTGGCAACGCACGATGACATGCCATTTTGTTTGCACTTTGTAGGACCATGAGTTGTTATTTAATAGGACAATGAACCAAAACACACCTCAAGGCTATGTAAAGGATGTTTGACCAAGAAGGAGCGTGAAGTGCTGTTATCAAAGCAAAAGGTGGCTACTTTTACAATAGAATAAGGAGATAGTAAGGCGTACAGAGATAGAAAACCATTTTATCTATTTGGTGTTGATGTTAAATCAATGCCAAGCTCAGTGCACAGCTGGCAACTCAAGAAGACAACCTGAGCATTAGGAGAAATGAGTGGACCAACGGCGGAAAGCTTGCAGAGCTCACCAGGGTTTCAGGTAAGGCCTTCATGTGAATGTTGTGTCTTGTTAGTAGCTGATACAACTGAAAGGCTTAGTAGTAATTAATGCCCTATACCAAACAATGAATAATTTTACTGGAACGACCTGTGCCGTGACATTAGTGAGAAAGCGTAGCTCTGCTGCAGGGGTTATTTTTTCACCATGCATCGTGCTTACTTATTTTTCTGAGATGAAAGAATGTTGTTTTGGTCACTGATCTTGAAACAGAATGTAAGAAAGCACTTAAGCTTGTAGCATCTGATTTGTTCTTGGGAACCACAGACCCAGAAGTCCTGGGTAGTGCATCAAAACAAAAGTGTTTCTATATTTTCTTGAGCTTCAGAAAGAAGAATTACTCTTCCTTGTTTTGATTGTCCGGGGCTTTGAGCAACTTAAGCCATCTCTCATCTGGCTCTGCAGAAAGGTACAATTGTGAGTCGTCAGCATAACTTTAGAGAAATGTTTTTTGAATTGATTTGCTAAACAAAACACACACACACTGCTCAATTCTCAATACACGGCTTACATCTCCAGACGAAAGCAGTGTTTTGAGAATATTGTGGTGAATCATAAAGCCAAAGGAACCAGAACTGTTTTTATTGCTGCTGCTGTTGCATTAGCTTAAATGTACCACACAATAAAATCTAATAATTTCCACTGTTTTCAGCTCATCCCTTCCACTGGACTAAAAAGAAAGGTATATTTTCAAGTTTCCCCAATGTGTCATTATCAAATATGACTTTAGCTTGACCCAAAAATGAAGTTATGGCTCCAAAGCAATTTTTGTGAGGGTGAAATTGATGGACTTCTCACATATTTGTCTCTGTCGCTATCTACATTCAGCACAGAATGGACATTTTAACCTTTGGTATAATTTCTCTCGCTCTGTCTCTCTAATAGCACAGGTTCCATCAATTTCTCTCCCTCAAAACAGTAATTTTAACCACAGAAAGATGTACAATTATTTTATTTTGCATCACCCACAGCCACTGCACTGACACTCGCTGTGTCGCTATTGTTGGCTGTTGCACCGCTTTTCTTTTCTTTTCTTTTTTTTAATCATACGACCTTTTATGAATCGCAAGATGGGCATCATTGATTAGGTTGTAAATTTAACTCTGGAAGGCTGCTTATTTGGCTTTGTGTGTGTTGAGAGAAAGAGATGACTCTTGCTGGCAGTGACACAAATTACACAAGTGTTTAGCTTGCCATTGGCAAAATTACTGCTTTGACTTGAAAATGGATACAGAAATCGATGCACCAAGTGCCATTAGAGAGACAAAAGCACACGCAGGTCTGACGTTGAAAAGCTTTTTACACATAAAGCCCATTCATTTTCTTCCAGAACACCCCGGAACCAAAGTCTGTATTTGGACAGCTCTGGTGTTACATGGTCGTCTAGTGTTGCATCATGGATCGTTATGTAGAGGTCCTTGCACTCATTTCCTCCACTGCTCTGTTTCACATTCGTTCAAGTGCACCTGTTTTGGCCCAGTATAACCACAGTCGTCCTCTGGTCGCCACAGAGCAGCTGGAGGCTAAGTTCTTGCGTGCCTGTACCTCGGCAGTAGTCTTTAAGAGAAGGGGAAAGTGTTACTCATTCAGCTTTCGCCCACCGGGTTTGTGCAGGGATTCAAACCCTGCCTAATTGACTTCATTGCATTCACTGTGCCGTAGTCACTGCAACCTTGAGAGGCGGCGTGAGGCAAGGATCTCGTCTAAACCGAGCCCTGAGCCTCTGAGAGCGGGAAGAGTCACACAGGCATTTTCTCAACAGCGTATCAAAAATTGCCTCCCTCTCCAAAGCTCCTCTAACAATATTCCGCTCGGATTTTAGGAGAGAAGTGTATTCAGGCTGGCTGCGGGCTAATAGCCTACAAAGTCAGAAATGTACAGTGGCTGCAGGGTAATATGCAGCCAAGGCTGAGCTGAGCTGAGCTGACGAGATGGCTGAAAAGGAAAGAAAGGAAGGAGAGAGAGGAGAGGAGAGAGCAAGCAAAGGGCAAGGGAATATAGGAGGAGATGAGGGGGGGGGGCAAAAAGTGGCCACAAACAACCCTCAGGTGGTGCCATGCTACAGGTGCAGTTTGCCCCTCAACCTCGGTATCCTTCGTCTCTTTCTTTTCTATTCCTTTTTCCTCATGCTCGCCCTCTGGTGCTTCCCGCTGCCCTTGTCTCTGAGTGCTACATCAGAGGTGGGGTTACAGGTGCACTGAACAAATCCCTCACCTCCCTCCACCTCCTCCGTCCCTTCCTCCCTCCTCAGCGGACTCAAGCTACATTAATCCACTGATGTAGATTTACGGTGACAGGCTGGACCGGTGAGCCCCTGGTTAGTTCACTTCAATTCCAGAACGTTCTGCTGGATGTCCTTTTGTTTTTTTCTTCCTCCACCTCCTCCTCCACCTCCTCCTCCTCCTCTCAAGCTGCCTCTCTCATGTTCCACAAGCTGTTGCCATTACTGCTGCTCCGGCCTTTTTTTTTTTTACGTGATCCCTGACTTCTTCAAATATCTGATGTGGCCACTTGGATAATCCCAAGTGAGGGATTAGTGTGACACCTGACCCAGATGGTAAGAAAACCCAAAGATGAAGGGCCGCTCCACCCTGGTTAGACATGAGACCAGAAAATCTTCCCTCTAAGGACATATTTTGTGTTAAAAAGTAGGTAACACAGCAGCAGCAGTATAATTTATGTTTGCTGAGAGTCAACAACCCTAAATAGCTTTCAGTGCGATGCAGACATATCATCACTTTCCCACCAATTTCTTGTTAAGAAAACGTTTGTGTCTGTTGGTTGAGGCGCATAATGCGCCGTGGAAATTTGATGTCCCGGTTTTAAATCTGGCCCAGAAATGTTGCTGCATGTCATCCTCTCCTAATCCTTCACTCTCTCCCTCTCTGTGTGTCTACCTTATAAAATATGCCACAAATGAGAAAATACCAAAAAAAAAATAAATGAGAATTTCTTTGCCAGCGACTTCTGCTCTGTAATTGTTGTGCATACGACAAGGAAAGAACTTGAAGATATGTTTTGTAGAAAAGTGGCAGTGCTCTCAGAGGAGTCCCTTCATGCCGCTTCTTAAAAAATTCACAATCATTTCAAATGGATCAAAATTAAGAGGATCATATCAGTAAATGAGGAGAATGGCTGAAACAATGGCCGGCTGCACAGTCCTAGTTATGACTGGTTTGGTGCCTTGTAGGTCAGATGTTGTCTAGACGTTTGGGTTATAACTAAGTTTCTTTTAAATGACTGATTTCCAACCAGAGGTACTCTTACCCCGAGGGGATACTCCTGCAGATGTCAAGAATAATAATAAATTGTGGAGCAGCTTGAATAAATATTTATATTTTCACAGATTTATGTTCAGGAGTTTTTTTTTATAATGTTTAAATAACCAGTAACTGACCCACCTCAGGTTCCCTCTGACCTGAGTCAGGTCTAACTCTGCTATAATCAATGTGTTTATGTCAACAATGGTTCAACAATGCTGGAAACCAAACAGAGCGATAATATTGAGTTAATATTGGAGGTCATTAGGGTGACTTTGCCAGGAGTTGCCTAGACTTCCCTAAACTTAGTGAAGTGATAACACGTCAGCGTCAGCTTGTTTCTGCCACATGCCTCAGGGGACCAAAGAAAATCAATTCATGAGCTTTTTACAACAAAAGTTGCAATTGAGAAACCTTAGTTACAGTCTAATGGCTAAATGTAAGAACAAGCCTAAAGACTGACAGTTCCACACGTGTTGTATTGATTCACACGTGCAGCCATGGATTCACCACGGCCACAATGTTCTTCCTGCAGTCACACAATTCAAAGAAAACCAACCCATCTATTAAAGGGGGCATGAGGGGGTCATACAAAGGCTGCAAACCAGTTTTATCTTTATCTTGTTTTAAGAATATTCAAATGACTGGAAGCAGGTCTTAACTACATTTTAAGATGATATGCAAACAAGATATAAAATGGTTTAACCGAGATGTCAAGAAGTCTTCTGGCTCTCAGATAACTAAATGTGTATTAGATGTGAGGTGATAAATACCGATGTTGATTAATGATAAACAGCGTGGTAAAACGTTCCAAACAGACGTCTTCATCAAATCAGTTACATCTGCAATAATCCAGTTATTCCCGTCTTTGTGAAAACAAGGTGAAATTAAAGAGCAAATTTAATTCATCTCTGTTTTAATCCACCCCTCATAAATTTATGTCGTGAAAATTTGTGTCGCTCTTGTGTGAACTCCATTATTGGAAAATGAACCAGTTGGTTTTTTATTCTCGTCTTTTTCCGTTTTGGTTCTTTCACCTGCTGCTCCTGCTGGAGTCCACGGCTGCTGGATACACACACACTCCTGACATTGTAATGCGTCCACCAAATGGCATATGTTAACTCGGCGTGCATCGATTAACTTTGACACTGCAGCATCTTGTCTCTCACAGTTCCCAGGCACTGGCTCCTTTCCACCTCCATCTCCTCCACCAGTCGTCTGCTATCTTATCTCTCTTTCTTCTTCTTCTTCTTCTTTCCTTCCATCCTACATCATTCATCCCAACCATCCCAACCTGACTCTATTGTCATGCCTTTGTACCCCCTTCAGTTATGTCCTTTTCTCGGTCTGATATCACCAAATGGCATATGAATGACACGCCAATGTGTTGCTCATTTTTTGCTTTTCCTGTGTCATTTCACGCCACTGTCTACAGTTATATTGTTGGGACTGCGTGACATTTTACACACTGCTCTCAGAGAGAAAGGAAAAGTCAGGTGATGTCGTATAAAGAGCGATAAAATCCATATCTGGAGCATGGACATACAGAGAAAACTGGATAGAGCGATAGAGGCAGGACTAGAGTTGCTCGGTGCGGCATGAAGCCAAAAAAGGCATAAAAATATCTGTATCCTCCGGATATGATGCCCCGTTATGGGGCCCGTAGGTCGAGCACACTAGAGACGACTCCCGGCTTGACTTCAGTGAAGATAAAATGCTTTAATCGTGCAGCTCTTTAAGACTTTCCAACAGTTATTGGACCAAATGGATCAGATTCTGAGTCTGAGGGTTTTCTTTCACAATGTAAGCTTAAGGGAAAAAAGTATTTTGGGGCACCTGTGCACCACTTGATGGATGCCATTGGCCACTATGTCCCGGGGCTTGGTCAGAAGAAGGTTGTAGTGGCTGGATGGGTCAAACAAACACGGGTATTTTTTACATACGTAACACAAGGTTTTTCTAAAGCTAACCAAACTGCGACCATTTCGACCAACGTTAATCTATTATTGTAACCATGACAACAAAGTGACCTTTGTCCTTTCCTGCACGTCTAAAACTAAAAATATGGAATCTGTAAAAGATCCAAAATGTCCTTAAAAGCGGCCTCGTGTTTACGCACCATGCCATAACATCACGTTGCTTTCCTTCGCCCCATACTTCATATCTTTTCCTTCATTTCCTCCTCTTCCTACTTCCCTTCCTGCAGCCTTCCTCCTTCCTCCCCCGACCCCAACACCAATCTCTCCCGATCTGACACTGCAGGCCGCTGGTCCACTTATTTTCTTCCTCATACTGTTGACACTGGCCCGAGTCCTGCATCAGATAGGCTGAAGGATAGTGTGTGTATGTGTGTGTGTGTGTGTGTGTGTGTGTGTGTGTATGGAGGGGTGGGACACGGGGGAAGGAAGGGGGAGTCATGTCCAAGCGTGATGAAACACACCTAGGGATGAATGCAAGTCCATTCATCTTCTTGTTCTCAGGCATCCATTCACAGAGGCTGATGAAGCGTGCCGATAAAGAGGAGAGGATGAAAAAAAAAAAAAAATCAGCAGATATGAATGATCCGCCTGCGAGAGGGAGGGAACGGAGGAATGAGGAAGAGAAGAGGAGGAGGAGAGATGAATGAAAGAAGGAGCAAGGCAGGAAATGGAGAAAGGAAAGGTGTAGGGGACGGAGATAAGGAGGAAGGAATGAGTTGATTAACAGAGGGAGGGGAAAGAGGACGAAGGGGAAGAGGAGGGATTTATACAAGAGGGAAGAACAGAAGTGAGGAAGGATAAAAGAGGAGAGTGACCAAGGAAAGGAAAGGAAAGATGAAGGGAAAGCACTGGTAGAGAGGTGCAAAGGAAATTTAAGTAATTATGAAAAGAGCAATGGAGTAAGTTAGGAAGAAAGGGTAAAAGACCAGTGAGGAAAAAGAGGAAATGAAGGGAATAAGGAATAAGAGAGAAAATGGAGGAAAAAGTGGAAATGAGGATAGAGCACAGGGAAGTAAGGAGAAAATGGAAAGAAAAACAAGAAGGAAAAAGAGATTCAAAGTCAGGAAATAAGAAAATGGGGAAGAGGGAACAAGAAATAAAAGCAGGGAGAGGAAAGTGAGGATGAAAGGAAGTAAAGAGGAAAAGGAGAGATGTATAGGGGACAAGAAATAATGCCAGGAAGAGAGGAACGAAGGAAGAAGAGAGTAAAAGGTACAGGGAAATAAGAAGAGACAGAAAGGTGGATGAAAGCAAGCAAGAAAAGAGGAAGAGAATGAGGAAATAACCCTGAAGGATTGAGAAAAGAAACAAAAGGAGGAAAGAGTGGATGACAGAAAAGATGAAAGGGAACAGGGTCGTAAAAGAGTGACACAAACCAGGAAAGGAGCAATAGAAGAAAGAAATGTGGGAGCAAGAGATCAAGGAAGGAGGAGAGGAAGCTCAAACAAAGCGAACAAACAAAATGAATCCAGAATAAAGTCCAGCCCGTTCACGAAAAACGACCCAAAATGGCTGAACTCATTTAGCCCTGCGCAGCCCTTCAATGGATATGATGTCACTCTCACACACACACACACACAGGAAAGAGAGTGTGTTTCAACAACACTCGGGGATTATGTGAATGAAACGAAGTATTCAGACGGCTTAGTGTCACAATTAAATGTGTGTGATTGTGGTGGAGAGACAAAGAGAGCGAAGGGCGAGAGAGGAAGACTGACAACAGGACGAGGGGGAAGAGAGAGAGAGACACAGACACAGACGGGCAGCGTCAGCCTTCAGTCGCTCTGTCTGTCTGCCTGTCGCTCTGCCTCGCCACCACTACGCTGTGATGGATTGTGGGAAGCGATGACACATGACAACTTCTACTGTCGTACTCAAACACAGAGAGACAGAGCAGACCAGCTGGCAGGTTTCACAGAGGAGCACACCTCTCCTTTCATTTCTTCTTTCATCCATGCCTTCCTTCCTCACTTCCTTTCCTTATTCCCTTGTTTCCCTTTCCGTTCCCTCCCTCATTTTACAGGTGGACTCACGGCTACAAACATCAAGGCATTGTCAGACAGGAGAATATCCAAACATGCAACACAAGCACGCAGCTAACTAGCTACCAGATGCTGTTAAACCCTGTTGGCTTTACAATTTCCTAAAACTAATTTTACAATCTGTTGCACAGTCTACTAAAAAGTCTAAGCGGCCTCGTGGCAGTTTAAAGGATAATTACTGCGTGGAACACAACTTGGGTCTCTTATTCGTAGTCTTGGCTGTGGTTTCTATCAGCTATGATAACGCTGCACTCTGGGAATAAGGGAACGTCGCTACAGCAAACAGAATATAAACCACATTATTTGGAGGAACATTTTAAAGTGAGTGCACCTGAACGGTGGCGTCTGTAAACTGCCGGTAGTAATTTTACAGTTGATTTCACTTCCACATAAATTTGGCTGCTCTGATCATCAGACTGATCGTGTTTTTTTGACCTTTCTGACTTCTTTTTAGTGACGTTTGCAGATAGTGTATGAATAACATGGGAAGTTCATGACCGGAGGTGGTTGGGTTGGATGAATGGGTCAAACGAACAGAGGGTTTTGACCCGGGAGACTGCTGTTCACGTCCGGTGTGAAACCAGAAGTCAACGGTGGCTTTTGAAAAGTGAGTCCAATACCAACTTCAGTACTATGAGGAGTAAGAACCACCCATAATATTAAACCATAATAATAAATGTTTTTATTATTGTCACTATGATGAGGGAATGACTTTGACCTTTCCTGCACATCCAAAACTCACTTAACCCACCATTAAATGATATGCGTGAAGCTTAAAAGGCATTTAAGACACACATGTACCTAAAAGTGACGTGGTATTTATACACTATCCCATTATACCACATTGGGACTGAAATTGGCGATTACAACATTATTAGGGCCGGTAGGAAGGAACAGAGGTTATACGGAACCAAAATATCCATTGTCATAAACTCACAGTAACTGTTTGGATCTGTCACATTGGACCTTAACCACTTTGCAAACATACAGGTGGTGTACATCAACGTCTGATATTAGCTTTCTGAGTTCAGTATTAACCTGTACACCAGGAAACAGCATTTACAGAACCAGAATGTACAGGACAGAAAAATCGTACAAGGAACCGCGATTGGCATCTGTGCATTCAACCAATCAGTCTTTGTTTAACGTATAGATACATACAGTATGTGGTTAAGATGTTTCAGGTGTGCAATCTTTGTCTCCCCTTGATAGTAGTTTAGTCAGACAACTCATATAGAATCAATTATTATGTAAATGTAGAATACGGCAGCATTATTGTTTGTTATCTTGGCTCAGCGGGGTGTGAGGAGCGTTAACTCCCCCCCTCCCCACCGCCATGGAGAACTCAAAGCCTACAGGTGGATGTTGGGGTGGAGGTGAGGTGAGGCTTTTCAAACGCTGGCGGCACTCATGAAGTATCTATAATTAAATATGTTCAACAATCTGATCAATCTCTAATTATATATGTACAAAAAGAAGTCTACGTTCCCTTCACAGCATGAGCATGTCAACGCTTTAAATCATGCTTTAACGTTATTTAAATAAAGTCATTAAAATCGTAAATCATCAAGCTCAAACATCAGCAAGATTCTCTCCAAATATCCATACAATTAATTTTTAGATGGCTGTTTTGTGTGCAGAAGTTCAGCCATTGTCACAAAACAGTTTGAAGCAGTCTGCAGTGCTCCTGTTCATTACTTTGCCTACAGATTCCTGCGCCTGTGGACATCTACTGTAAATTTCATGCTCTGGTGCAGCAACATTGTAAAAAGCATGAATATTGTAGGAATGAATGATTGTGCTGATTTGTTATTGCTGAACTTCATGACTCGGCAGTGTCATCATCTTGCTGTTACAACTAAAAGTTGTCGGTTTTATCCTCAGACCTGATTTGTCTCCGTCTTGTCTCAGCCGTGACTCTAATTCCCTGATCTCACATTCATTTTTTGGGTAATCTGTCTGCAGCTACTGGCTGCATCTTTCAAAACCCCAAATGAATAAAAGCTAATGAAAGTTTTCTTCTCATTGTTAGCTTAGTAAGATCCCTTAGAACAGTATATATGGACATCTTTTTAGGAAATATACAGATCAGGGACTAATTAAAGGAAACCCCAACATAAAATGTCTTAGTAAGGCGTTTGATTAACCATGAGCTTCCAAGAACAGCCTCAGTGCTCAATGTTTTGGCGATGCTGGTGGAGAGCACTGTCTAAGACGGTACTTCAAAATCTGCCATTGCTGTTTAATTGCATTGAGGTCTGGTGACCGTGATGGCCATGGCATATGATTCAAATTCATTTAAACTACAAAGAAAGACTCAAACACTAGAGGCATGACGGGCCGCCCCAAATGACACGGTGCTGCTCCTCATGATTCAAGACTCAAAAGTCACCCACAACGTGGAGAGATTAAGTTCAACTTTATGCAAATGTCTTCTGGCATGGGGGAATGACAACCCAGAAACATGACTGATTCCCTTATTGAAAGTTATATAACTTTAACAAACAACCTTATTAAAATGTATCATATATCACTGAAAATGTTTGTAACGGGGCAGTGGCAGAAAATATCTGTCCAACTCTTGGTGGTGCAACTCTACCGCCAAGAGAGCGTCAATATTGCACGCTGTATAACAAGTCAATGAAAGAAATGTCCGGTGACATCGTATAAAGAGCAAGAAAGTCCATCGCTGGAGGTGGTTGGATGAATAGGACAAACAAATAGAGGATTTTGACCCAGAGGACCACTGTTCATGTCTCGTGTCAAACCAAAAGTCAACAGTAACTCATTTTAAGTTACGTAACTTACATAACGTGACATTTTTCTAAATCTAACCAGGTAGTTTTGTTGCTTAATCAAATATTTCATGTTAACCATGTGTTTGTTATTGTTACTACGATGACGAACTGATCTTTGCTTCATGTCCAAAACTCTACCGCTAAAATGCAGCATTGAATATGCCATTAAATGCAAAAGTCAAATATCCATTCAATATTCTGTAACGTAACGAGTGACCACAACTAAAAATGCAACATGTAAATGGACTTGTACTTATATAGCGCCTTTCTAGTCTTCCGACCACTCAAAGCGCTTTTACAGTACGTATCTCATTCACCCATTCACACACATTCACACACCAATGGCAGTGGCTGCCATGCAAGGTGCCAACTGCTCATCAGTTTGAGGAGCTAACCATTCATACACATTCACACACCAAGGCACAGCCTTCAGGAGCAATTTGGGGTTCAGTATCTTGCCCAAGAACACTTCGACATGCAGACTGGAGGGGATTGAACCGGGGATTGAACCACCCATCTTCTGATTAGTGGACGACCCGCTCTACCTCCGAGCCACAGCCAGAAACACATCACTGGGAAAATGTTAGTTTCGTGGCAATGGGATATAAATAAAGGTCCAATAAGTGCAACTCTACCGCCAAGACAACGTCAGTATTAGACGACTCTGCAAAATCTCTGTCGACATTCGACGCCAGCATTTATTTTTTAAAATCTCACTTTCTACAATATCGCATGGCAGCTACTGTGTGATTACAATACAGGGAAGACTTGAACATTTTGAAGATTAATTGCAGGTCTGTGATGGGTCGTGAATTTGCCAACACCTCCTCACGATCCACTATGTTCAGTAGTGCACACTACTTCCTGCGTTTGATGCAAATCTCATCTGCATTTCCACTTATTTTCAACTTTGGCGTGATTTTAATCATGAAGAGTGACTGGTACTTCACTGTACTTCAGTGCCTGACTGCTTTCAGGTAAGTAGCTCAGTAGCTTTGATAGAATAGATTCATGATCTTGCTCATCAACAGTTTAACAAATCCAACTTGCATCACTTATCCTCCAGTCGAAGCCACAGTGATTCTGACAGCAGCTCTGGTCAACATCTTTATCCTTGTGTTTCATTTGACATGAAAAAAGCCAGCAGTGCCCACATCAGCTTCAAAGACAGGCAGTGTGGATGACCCGAGGTTCGCACGACGCCTCGGCAGTATAGATGGCCTCAAAAAGAACAACAACAAAGGGAAGGTGAGAGTGAATATGGAATAAGCCTCGCAGCCTTTGAGGGTCTCAGCCAGGAAGCCACCATCTTTATCCATCACACCTTGTCCAGCTTAAGTATCTAACAAGAGATAAAATGCTTGGATCGAGCCAAACAGTCCGCTGGTCTCAGTAACAGCATCATGAAAACTCTGCTGCCTCAGCAGTCGATGGCCTCAAAATGGTGGAAGCAGAAAAACAGTACAGCCAAAATGTTTTTTTTTTTTTTGTCTACTACGACTAAGGGGCACAAGGTCACACAAATATGTCCAAAATGTCAATCAACACACAATATAGACTGTTGGCATGGTTACTATCAGAGACAGAGCCGTTATGGAGCCACGGCACAGTGACTGTTTCTGGAGAATCGAAATGAAAAAAAAACATCAGCTTAGTTTATATTTCAGAGATGTTAGATGTCAGATATCCGAGCAGGTGCTATCAGTTTGCTTTCAGTGGAAGGAAGAGAGGGCCGAACTTGTCGTCTGTGCATTCGAAGCACTTAACAGGTGAAGAAACCATGAAACAAAAAAGGAATATTTACAGCTAATGTCACAATGACCACCGGCTCCTGCTCTGCCATGTAACTCCATTACAGGCTCAACCATATTTCAACAAAAGCACTGGTCCAGGCTGCTGTATAGAAATTGTAGGGATGATAGTGTTTACACTACATGACTGGAAATTCAATTCAAACTGTTGAATCACACACACGCACACACAAGTGACACTACATCATCATCAGTGTGAGAGGTGTCTTATTTTTTATCACGCTTTGAGGAATTGTGTTCGTGTGGCGTGGTGGTGGTGGTGGTGGCTGCTGGGGAGGAGGAAGAGGAGGATGGAGGATGGAGGGGTGCACGCTCCTAGCACTGAATCCCAATTTCCCCCCTGTCTGTCCTGGGGAGTGATCTTCACACACACAGCCTGCTGCTTGCTGGTGCACCAGCTGCTGATGTGCGCAAACACACACACACACAGAGAGAGAGAGGACTGATCCTGGATCTGATAGCTGCCCTACAGCTAATAATACTGAAAGGGGGGAGGAAGAGGGGACGTTTTGGGAGAAGAGGAGGTGATGGTGGGGTAGGAGAGATGCGAGTCCCCTCGGTGCGGTCAAGACAGGCGCTGGAGAGGGCATAACGCACATATGCGCAACAACCGGTTGAGAAATTGCAGGATCCAAAATGCCTGTACGGTGAGATCACACGCGTGCGGGGAAGCGAGTATGCGGGGTTTTCAGACATGTCACATCTGTCTGTAAGTTATGAGCTGACTTCATGCGTGAGAGAAAAGAAAGATAAGAGGAGCGTTTGGATGGATTGCGCACCGGTCCGTACATATGTGTATGTGTGCGCGCGTCTGGGGTGGTGGGGGGTGTGAAAGACAGCCAATACACGGCCATATCGGCACGCACGCGCATCAATGACAGAGGGGTCAAAGCCTCGCGCACCGGCCGGCTACGTCCTATCCGTGACAGCGCGAGCCGAAGGGGGAGAGTAGCCCGGGATGCACATACATGCACAGCAAAGCACCGGAGATATGCACAGCAGCATCCCCAACATCCAACATCCAAACAGCCGGGATGTGAAGGGCAAAGCCGGAGACAGTTGTCTGAGAGACGGCGCAACATTTTCACCTTCATCGTAAAAGACATGAGACACAAGAAGGTCCAAAATAAAGATTTTTAACTCACTGTTTTCAGGAGCCCAGCACTCTTCTTCTTCTTCTCTTTTTGCTCTCCGCGTCTTCTCTCCGTGCACCACAATCCATCCGTCCATCCCTCCGCTGGACATTTCCTGCGGCATAGAGCCTGATCGATTCTAATGTTGCGGGATAATGTCCTCGGGATGAAACACACACACGCACACACACGTATCCCCCTCTCTCACACACACACCCGCACAGACACACAGAGACACAGACACGCGCGCGCAAAAAAAAGCAGATAATCACGCGCACACACAGTTTCGACCTTTCCTCCACTCGGCGAGGCTACATGTTGCTGACTGCTACCTCTCTATCCCTCTCACTCACTCTCTCCTCTCCCCTTATTTTGTTAAAATTCAGTATGTACGCTCTGTCACCTAGCAACGTCTCTCTACCTCCCTCTCTCTCTCTCTCTTCCTCCCTCCCTCCATCCCTCTCTCTCTCCTCATCACTTCCTCGCGACACGTGTTGAATGCTAAACTAAGTTGCTCCTTGTGGGATGATTTCTTTTCTGTCTCTGCTCAAACATTTATTATTTTCCACTTTCTTTCATCCGTCGTCTCTCCTCATCCAACTTGTCCTCTCTCTTCCTGATTCCACCTCCACCTTTCTCTCCCTTCATCCCCCTTCAAGCATCCTTCCTCTCTCCTTCTCTCCTCTCCTTCTCTCCTCCTCACTCTTCTTTTTGCTTCCATGTCTACTTCTTTCCTCCTTCTCTCACCCTAAAATCACCTTAAATCTGACAGGAATTCAACATTTGTGTCACCTGAAGCATCCAGTGAAGAAAATGAAGTGAAACATTATTTAAACTATAAAAAGTGAACATGGAATAAAATCTGAGGATGCCTCATGTGCTTCTAATTAGTTTATTAATGAATTAATTGGCCAGAAAACGGAAATCTATTATTCTGATTAGTTTGGTTACTTTATGTACGGCTGATTAAGAAAAGAAAATTGCAGCTTATTAACCTGCAGTAAGAAATAAGCTGCAGAGATTTCTTGTGTCTGGCTTTTTTCAGTAATTACATAATCGGATGCAGTGATGGATGAAGCACTTAGATCTTTTATTTAAGTAAAAGTAGCATTAAAGCGATGAAAGATGAAAGATGAAAGAAAAGTCCTGCATTCAGAATCATACTCACTTATTCACAGTAAATTTTATTCAACGTATCAAAAGTCAAAGTCCACATTGTGCAAAATGGCTCCATTTAAACCAAGTAACCTGATTCATCACTGTCAGCTGAATGTCGTCGAATTTCATCAACTATATAAACACACTGTAGAGTATTTTCATGTTGTAAACTGATCATATATTTCGTTTTGGAGATATTTTGGAATTTTCTGTTTTATTTGATAGAGACAGTTTGAGAGACAGACCAGAAATTCAGGGGAGAGAGAGGGGATGACATGCAGCAAAGCAGCCAGCCAGAGGGGTAAAAAGTACATTTGTCTCTGAGATGTAAAGGAGTAGAAGTGTAAAGCTTCAGGAAACCCCCATTTTAAAATCCTTACACTACATTAGTTTTAGAATTGATTTTAAGATTCTCTTATTGGTTTTCAAATCACTGAATGGCCTGGCACTGACCTATCCTTTAGACATGGTACAGAGATATAAGCAGCTCCTTCAGACCACATCAGTGAACATCCAGGGATTGGACATCGAGATGGTCAGAGCATACAGATACCTGGTGTTCAACTCAACAATAAACTGGACTGGTCGGACAACACAGACGTCCTGAACAACAAGGTGAAAGCTGTCTCCACGGAGGTCCTTTGGAGTGTGGAGGAAAACTTTCTATGACACTGTGGTGACGGGGATTATGGAGACTGACTCACTTCTGGAGCCAGCCTCAAGTGGACATTTGAGGAACTGCAGTTTTTGGCATAGATAGATAGATAGATAGATAGATAGATAGATAGATAGATAGATAGATAGATAGATAGATCCTCGTCTTCTCACACTCCCTCCTCTCTTCTCTGTTCATCTTGTTCTTCACTACGCTGCCCTAAATGTTCACCTGAAAACAATACATGCCTCATTTCGAGTCAGCGTTTAAACGTGATTAATGGACTGCTGTGAGAAATGTGTGCTTCCTCACTGCGCTCACTCTTTCTCAAATCCACATTTTGTAATTTCTCCTGCTAATTGTGGCAACAGCAAAACTTTTCATTCTTGCCGCCTCCCTGTCCTGCCCGAAGGGGGGGATGGATGATAATTACCGCCGGGGTTTGTTCTTCACAACTGAGTCTGCCAACTTTTTTCTTCTCCTCCTTAACATATTCCATTCACATTCTCCCACTGAAGATAATGACAGTTCCAGATTTAGCTCTCAAAAAGAGAAAACTCTTCGGCCAATTAGTTTAATCTAAAATCATTTGTATCTCTACAAATTATTACCTTCCTCTGTTGTCAAAATGATTCTCCTCCTTGTGTAATTACTACAAAACGTTCTCATCAGAAGACATTTGCATGAAAACCGCATCGCCGTTATCACTTGCACTATCGTCGAGTGCTCGAAAGCCATTACTTTTTTAGGATTCGAGTAATTGTCGTTGCTGGGGTTTATTTTTAGCATTTCCCCGGTACTGCAAAAGAGGCAGACAGGAGTAATTTTAGCACTAAAAGGTGAAAACGTGCTTTTGTCTATCTTTTTTCTGACTCAAACCGTCCTTGTTCAGGACAGCAGAGTGTATGAAATGATCTCTGAGCCTCGCTTTTATCTTCAACAAGCCCATCATCGTGGAACAGTGTCTGTGTGAGTGTGAGTGTGTGTCAGACCCACAAAGATAAAGATAGAAAGGGATGTTGTTGTTGATGTGTGTGTTTCCTTTCTTTTCCCTCTAAACACTTGTTCTTTTCCCGGGCTGCCATGGTACATGTTGTTTTCTCGACATAAATATAGAAAAGGCGAGGGAAGCAGCCGGTGGCTCGGCCAGTCAGCCGGCTCGGAGACATTTAAAAATAGTCCCCAATTATCAGAGAAAGGCTCGGACGGACAGGCAGGCGGCCATCTTGTTTCTTGTTTACGCTGTGGTGATGCTCTTGTAAATTGGACGCCGGGAATCGACTTGTGGGCTCTGAAAAGCCTTCCTGCCAGAGAGCGCTAATAAACTGGAGAAAGACTGGTGAGGAAAAACACAAAGAGGGCAGCCAGCGCTCACACACACACTGCACAACAATGTATGCATCTGTTACATCTGGGGTGCCAGCATTTTAGTTAGTGATGCCTCTCCCAAAGTTGTAATATGATTACTTTTAAAGTTACTTAATGATATAGTAAACCGAAAAAAAAGGCTCTATGAACGCTAAATGTTCTTGATGCATCTAATATAGCTGGAGTACGTCGTCATCTTGGAGTAAGATGATGTTTGTTGTTCCTGTTTCCTTAAAACTTGATCTCTGCCAAATCAAGTTTTATTGTCACGCATAGACAGAATGAGTCTGACAAATAAATAAATCATTAGTCATTACTTCAGTAGTCATATAATCTTTTCCTGTCATTGGTATCTTGTTAACTGATGTTTGTTAGGAGGTTATATATACAAGTTTCAGAGCATTAATACAGCAGAAAATCTTGTCATCAAAGCAGAGCTGGTTATTGTTGGAACAGTGGAAAGACTTATGAAGACGGTTTGGGCGAGTTTTATTTAGTTTCATTCTCATTTAAAGTGAGCTTTAATATCGAAGTATGCAAAGTAAAGTTACTAATTCTGTCAGTGGAGTCTTGTTTTGGACTGAGGTGCAGGTGTTCTAGTGCAACATCTAGTGGCAGTGAAAATAAGAGTAGCCACGCCATAAGAAATGTCCAGCTACGTTTTGGCATTGACCTACAGCAGGTTTCCAACATGCAGAACAAACTCGAACAAAGTCGATGCCTTGATACTCTGTCACATCACCAGTGTGCAGAGAGAGAGAAAGAAAATGTGTGTTTGTACTGTGAGAAAATCATCATGACAGCTAAAGAAATGTGAGAATGACTCAGGTTCAACTTTAAATCTCTCTCCACACAGGAGAGGACAAAGTTTGGAATCGAACCAACCACAACTTCACAACTCCTTCAAGAGACAGAAGAGGAAACACTGGTGTGTGTGTGTGACACCTCCATTTGGTCTGGGGGTTGGATTATGTCATGTCTATGTGTGTGTCCTCCTTTGAGTTCTTCACCACTGATGCAGCGTGTGTTGATGGGACAGCACCTCAGACTGAAAACAGCCTTTCCCTTTGACCTGCATGACGGTTCTGTAATAACGTACTGTATAATGCGCGCTGTAATGCTCCCACAGATCATGATGTATGTATAGTTGTTGGCAGAGGGAAAGGTTTGGAAAACACTGCTACTGCAACCTGCACAATGATGGAAACCCCGGTTTTATGGATGGTCAAAACAGAAGCCGTTAGGCAGATGTATTATTAGAAAGGGATACAGTATTTCAAGGGTCTGTTCCCTCACTGCGGCTCTGATGATTTCATTGAAATATTTGGATTGGAGGTCAGTGGAGCAGCAGCTCATGTAGGGAAAGGAAGTCATATAAAACCAGATGTATTTGGTAAAAACACGAAAAAGACGGTGAGGTAAACTGCAAGGGAAACAATTTAAACTATCTGTTATTGAACAACCAAAAAACACAGAGAAACAGCACCCTTAAACCTAAACCTAGTGCTTCGAATCAACTAAATCTGGCCCAGACTCCAGGAAGTGAACAAGATACCTCAACAAAACACAAGTTAGTACTAACATTCACAAAAGATTCATAAGTAGGCGAGCTCAACACAAAAACCGAGCCACCGCGCCTGTCAGGTTGTTCAGTCTTGAGTAAGATGGATTTTCAGATTGACCCGGTGCTGCTCCAATCAAAATCCTCTGGCTGATGACAAGATGGCCACGCCTCATCAGCTGGGACTAATCAGGGGCAATCAACCACACATCTAGTTTCACATACGCAATAAATGTTTTACACAAAGTTGCACAAAGGTGTCTCAGCAGCAGCTTTAACACATAACCTTTTCATGGCAAGGTATGGAGGAGGAGGAGCTTTATGACCCATGAAAAGGTGTTTCTTTGGAAGTTTACCTAAATCGCTATCAGGACCAGAACTTCCAATTGGGTGAAAAGGAATAAAAACAGATTTTAGGAAACATTGTCTTATAGCGCCACCACATGGTTGTGGTTTTTAGTGAAATGTCGCCTTGAAATGTGGTTCATGTCAGCTTCAGGATGATTTATTCAAAATGTTGTTGATCCCTTAAAGGGGCAGTTTGTAGGTTTTAGTGCCATCTAGTGGTGTAGCTGCTGATTGCAACACTATCGCCTCACCCACGTCACCATCACCGTCCACCCTACTAGTGTGAAGGAGAAACTGCAATGGCTGTGAAATGTGCACAAATGTGAAAGGCTAGAGTTTAGTTTGTCTGTTCTGAGCTACTGTAGAAACATTGGCAGTACACCATGGTGGACTCTGTGAAATAGGACCTGTTAAATGATTTAATGACATTCTCATTAGCGTCAGCTATACTGTGATTGCAAATCTCAAAGCATGGCAAGATCATGAAATCTTTATTTTAATAGTTTTGGAAGACGCAGACAAATGTCATCCTGATAGCGGCATCAGATCAGAAAACACATATTTGTGTCAATCTGGAGGCCAATTACAAACTCTGTATTTGGAGGAATTTTTGACATGCTGGGTAAGCTCTGTATGCCACTGCACTTTCAGTCTTCCTCACTCCAGCTGCAGACAGTATAACTCAGAGAAGAGGTACGACATTCAGGTACGTCCTGTCTACATTTTGGGAAATGTGCTAACAGGAATTGTAGAAGTAGCCACAGCAAGTTGAGGGAAAGTGAGTTCACCAAGAAGGTGAAGTACAACATTTCATGAAGAATTCATTGGACCTCACAGACTGCTGACATAATATTTAACAATGTAACCGTGTCCGCGGATGGATATTTAAATTTGAGTTCTTAGCTTGAAACCATTAGGTCAGGTCAGACTCTTGTTCCCCGAGGCTTGATCAGGTCAAGTCTCATTTTATTCATCTTATATTTATTTATTTATAGCCGAGAAATCTGAGCTTGTGAAACCGTTGTGTCAAACAAATGCACATGGTCCCCCTTCTGGGCCCTGCCAGCACTTTCTGTGACATTTAGGAGCTTGTCAGTTTGCCCCTCAGTGGACTAAAATGAAGCAAAGAAGAAATTAGCATCATGAGAATCGACTTTGTCCTTACGGCGGGGAAAGTCTGAGGTATGGAGCAACTTTGACATTACTGCCAGCAGTGACAGGATGTCCATGGGGTTTGTTAAATGTCAACAGGGTGAAAATCTGCTAAGGTATAAAATAAAAAGTGGGGAGAGTGCCTCTGCAAATGCATGTGTCATGGTAAGAATTTGGCTTTTAATCAGATTCAAGCTCATTAAATGCTGCTTGAGTCTGGCCTGATCTTTATTTATTCATGCATTTATGTATTTATTTAGTACCAAAAAGTTATTGAGACTGACAGTGGACAAGCATGTCATCTGCTCAGAGTTTCCTGATGGACAATAAATGGCTGGAGCACCAATTTCTACGCAGCGTTGCTTTGAGTTAGCTGTTTTGTTTTGGCCTTGTGTGAAATTATTGCAAAAAGTTATGATGCACCAGATGTGTGTAAAGTTGTGCATGATAATAAGGGGAGGGAATGACATTCAGCTCTTTCCTTAATGTTAACATGCCACAGAAATACATTTTAATGTGTCCCAAATCTGGAGTCTGAGTCAAGTCTTTTAAGGACGAATCACAAGCCCCAACTCGAGTCCCCATCTCCTCCTAGCACCTGCTGCCACTGCTGCTGCTGCAGACTCACACAGTATGGCATGTTTGCCAGAACTCGAAGCCAAACTGACCAAAACATTTCGGCTGTTATCGGCCGTCTGGTGAGGTGGGAGATGTGCTGTTTTCTGGAAGTGTAATCCGCTGAAACAACTCATAGGTGCTATCTGAATCCCCTGTAACACAATAGAAACCGAGCTCAAATAAATCATCTGCAGAATGTCGAGGGTATAGATATGTGTGTGTGTGTGTGTGTGTGTGTTGTCTGTGCCTAATGAATAAAAGCATCACATTACCATAAGCTAATCCTAAAGCTGCACATTTATCATCTTGAAAATTTAGACAGCAAAGTGAAAGTCAAAACAATCTATTCAACTACCAGGGAAATGAATTACTTTGGAACTCTGCCACAGAAAACATGAATGCCTTCTTGGCCTATTTTAAAAGCTTTTCAGTGTGTGTGGAGGATTACAGAGTACAAATTAAAACAGTATTTGCATTTTGTTTTAAAAAAAAAAAGGCTCTATGAACGTTAAATGTTCTTGATGCATCTAATATAGCTGGAGTACGTCGTCATCTTGGAGTAAGATGATGTTTGTTGTTCCTGTTTCCTTAAAGGTCCAGTGTGTAAGACACACATTTTATGGCCACTGTAGTTTCTCCGTCACGCCCGCAAGGAGAAGACGAGGCGACGGGGTTGCAATCAACAATCTACACCACTAGATGGCACTAAACCCTACACACCGAAACCCTTTAAAGTATCAAAAATTGTTTGAGGAAAAGTTGATTTCATTGTTTTTAGTTTTGAAGTTTCCATTTTGGAGAAGTCAAAAATGTGGCAACAGAAATAATTCCATTTGGTTTGGAGTCAAACAGAAAGGCAGCTGCCAGTTTTGTTGGTAGTAAGATTGATTAAGCAACACGAGAAGTGAACTCAGCCTCCTGCTTGTGGAGCTTTCCTGAACAATAAGGCTTGCATTTTTCTTCTTGTCAAATATCACAAAAAAAAAAGGTTATCCTGGTGGCCTTGTGTTTAAAACGTATATTATATACCTGGCTGGCAGTTGGCAGGGTCTATTTTCAGCCACATCCGTGAGGACTTTTGGTGCTCTGTTAAGTTCTTGGGGCAACAGTACATGTAGGTGGTATCATCAGGTCAAAATAAACTACAGTGTGTATGGTCATGGTAATGAAAGAAAATGTCACCCAGTGGCTCACTGAGTTGTTTCTAATAGGTTTTGGACAACACTGGAGCTCCATCCCAGAAAGCCAAACTACGTCATGATGACATTGTGCTGGTGATGACAAGCAGAAGACCAGATCACAGCCCATATGACCCAAACCGGCCATAGAACCACAGAACCGTCTGTTTTAGACCGTCAAAGGCCAGCTAAATATATCAGGACTGTTTTAGCAAAAATATTAAAATAACTTATCTGAATGATGCAGCCACTGATGTTTCTTTATATATTTTTTATTATCAATATTTTTTAAAGAAATCAATACTATCTTATGAGTATCAAAGATGATGTCTCCCATCAGGAGCAGTTCATCTCTGGTATCAGACAGTTTGTGAACAACCTGAAATAACAGAATAACTAATATAAAACACAGAGGAGGAGGAAAGCAACAAGAGGACCACAGAAAGATCTGTAAAACCGATCGCTTTGTTCCATTGTTGCATTGTTTTTATTGAGTTTACATAATCAGGGTTTTTCTGGGGGGATTTTCTTGAGACAAAGGCTGGAGAACGCGTGTGGCATCCACCTACGTTTAAGTGACAACATCACAATTTGACAGACATAGGGATTTAAATTTTTATCCCAAAAAGGAACAAAAAGATGAAAAACAGCAACTGTGACAAATGACTGTGTTTATTTTGGCACAGAGGCATAAAAAATAAAATAAAAAACTAAGTGGCAGATTGTGCGGTCTCTCTCTCTGTGCACATTTCCCTCTCCTGGCAGGGATTTTATTTATTTTGTAGATTTTATTTGAAAATATTTAAAAGAATACATGATCCTTTTTCTAGCAGGTTATTTCTTATTTTCCAATTTCACTTTTCCTCAGATCACCATCTTATTTTAGCGTTCACTGGCAAACAATTTGAACCTGCTCGCCTTGCTTTTCCCTTTCCCACAGTCACACACCTACACTTCCGTCTCTTATCTTGCTGCACACACACCTCTTCCCTGCCGTTGTCTCCGCACTCGAGCGCCACGCCTAACGCGCGTTCGCTTGTTATAAGCGCATCAAAGCGGTTTCTGATGAAAGGCACAAGGCGCGTGAAGAAATAAAAGACTTTTTTTGTTGCATTTTGTGAGTTTTCAACAAAGGCGGCAACCAACAATACAAAGGCAGTCCACCTTTGAGTAAGATAGGCAGGCAAAACTCAGATTATGAACTTTAATTTCATCTATTATCACTTCTACATACAGATCTAATATGTTTGTCAGACAGTCCTTCAGGGATTTCCCTCCCACTCGCCACCAGATGGGCAATCTGTGGATATAAATGTTGAATGTCAGTTTATTTTATCCATTCCAGGGACACCTCATACATTGTTGGCAATATAGACAGTTCGTATGGCTGTGAGAGCAAGAGCATGAAGAGACAGATGCTGTTACCAGTTTGTCCTTCTGTCCTGAGTCCTCTCGTAATAAACCAGTAATAGTAATCTGTCCTCAAATCTCCAGGAACCCCTTGATGGAGTCCATCCTGCAGCACTGCCTTGAGTTGATTCTCAAGGTCCAGAAGCTTTCTGAGAACTTTACATTGAAATTCTGCTATGAGTGATTATAAATCACCATTACAACAACATTCAGCTGCTTTGTATTTGTTCACATCAGTGTGAATTGAGTTGTTAGTGCTGGAAATAAGATATAAGCATGTAAAAGGATAACATATGTGAAGATCTTGTTACTGAATCATATTTTATGCTTAAAAGTCATGTAAATCCACACCAGAGATGCGAAATGTCTCTCATATTTAGCCTGTGTCATAATGAATCTACCTCCTGTTGTAGTTTGGAGTTTGTACGGCTTCTTTTTTAAGATGTTAGAGCATTTTTACAGACCCTGTAGCAAGTTGATCAGTACATGTTTTTATTGTTTTTTATGTCTAACTCTGGAGATCCATGTCACTCCGTTTAATCCTTAAAACACAGATTATTGGAGTTGCTATTGGGAGCTAATTCATGTAATTTGCTGTCTACACATGTCAAAACAGCTAACCATTTTTCTCAGGCTCACGAAACTCAGATTAAACTGTCAAACTTGGCAGTGCTGATCAAATATGAATCAAGATTCTGTTACTGGATCGTCTATTGATGAACTGTTTAGCTGTCGAATGAAAACATTTGTGACTTGAAATCCCGCTAGAAATCAAAGTCGAAACCAAGTTTAGCCCAACTAACCCACCAGCTCTATGTTCATACCCAAATATGGTCACTTTAAGCTTCAAAAATCGAGTTGGTAATGTCCATAACGCCAAATTCGAGGCTTCAAAACGGTTGTCCACAAACCAATGAGTCACGTCATGGCAGATTTACACTTTACAAGGTTGAACAACTTCAGCAAACAGCTGTACCTTTGCCAATGTAGCAGTTTGTGTGGTGCTGGATCCAAAATCCTTCCTCACATGAAATCATAGATGGTTTGCAGTCGTGATTATCTCTTCTTTTTATAAAAATGTTGATATTGAACTCTGACATTTGGAAAAATTAGATTTTTCACTGACATTGATGAGCTTCTTCTGCATCCTGATCTCAGCTTGTTGGTCCACAGTGCCACTGGTGGCCAAAAGTTCCACAAGATAGCTTTAATTTGCTCTAAAACATCATCCTGTTGTCACGTTTCAAGCAGGGTAAACAGGAACAGGAGGAAATGCAGACTACACAGGAAGAACTGGTGCAGAAGAATGGTTTAATTGCGAAAGCTTACGGATTGTCAGGCAGGCTCAGTTCAAAAACTGGAAAGGCAGTTCAAACAAGCAAACAAATCCGTAAAGGAGCGGGCTAAAGCCAAAGTCTATAAAAGGGGCAAGAGGAGGGGAGAGAATTACCAAATAAAACAGGAAACGCTGAACAAGAAACCACACGTTGAAGATAAGGTGGCGGTGTTGCGTTAGATCGCAAAAGGTTGAACAGAAACTGAAGCAGTGACAACAAATACTGAGGGCTTGAAATGACGTACATAGCACTGCGTCACAAGAGTTCACTGAAGAGTTTGTTGTATTTGGTTAACAAGCGCCTGAGCTGCTCAAAAACCCTCAGCACATTCTTCTAGTATTAATTATTTAGAGTACAGTAGGAATCCCTTTGGTCGGATAAGAACGTCATATTAAATCTGATCTCTTTATAGGATCTTCAACTTTAAACGTCCTGGTGGTACGTCGAGTAATTATTCAGGGGTTATACAACCTCACATGCAACACTTTGAATAAAAGTAATAAGGGGCACTTTATCTTCCATCTGGGTGTTTCTCCTGAGTATGGATGTCAGACTTGGCTGAAAAACCAGTGACAGAAAGCCATTTGTGAAAACAGCATGTCAGCACTCAGAGAAGCAGCAGCAGCAGCAGCAGCAGAATGAAGGCGAAGTAAAGTCCCGGCCAAACCAAACACAGGCAGATTCTCCGCCAGTCTGCCTTGAAGATCCTTCATAATCGCTTTAAACTCACCACGGGAGCAACTCCGAGAATACCACCATCGCTAACGTGCTTATTCGCCAGATCAACTGCCACACGGCCGTGATCTGCAGAAATGTCATCAGAATAAGTAAAATGTCAGTCAGCTGCCGGTTGATGGATTGTATTTTTTATTTCTGCACTTCAATACTTTCAGCAGCCGGCTTGAAACACCGAGCGACACTGCGGTTATCAGCTGCAGTGATGAAGAGTGACTCCGGGCTTCCTCTTTTGTCTTGTCAGTGGCAAATGTTGTTTAAAGTGATAATCTATGACGTTATTGTATAAGTGGGTGTCAGCTTTGATACTACAGCTGATAAAACACAAGAGGGATGCAGTTTAGATGCAGTTCATTAAAGGCCTTAGATCTTATTGTCTGTTTGGTCTGTCCTTGGAAGTCCTGCTGCTATGTCTGCGGTTCAGCAGTGGTGGAAGTACAATGACTCACTGTACTTAATTACTAGATACTTTTACTTTATTAGGATATATCCAATTTGTTATACTTTCTACATGTATTCAGCTACATTCAAGAGGAAAATAATGTACTTTTTTATAGGTGTGTGTCTGGTTTGATCTTCTTTGGCTGGAGAAAAATGGTATTTCAGGACCTTGGGGCCCCTTAAAGTCCACCTACTGAGACTGAGTACATCAAAATAGGTTGACTAATTTGCGATTTTGGTGGTTAGCACTGTCACCTCACTGCAAGAAGGTTCCTTGGATCCCCTCTGCGTGGGTTCTCTCCAGGTACTCCAGCTTCCTCCCACAGTCCAAAGACACGCAGGTTAATTGGTGTCTCCATGTGTCAGCCTATGTGATGAAATGGTGACTTGTCCAGGGTGTACCCCGCCTCTCACCCTATGTCAGCCGGGAATGGCTCCAATCCCCCGCCATGACTCTGATAAGGAAATTGATGGATGGACCTGACAGCACACATCTTTTAAAGGTTTCTGTGGTTGTTGAAATGCAGCCCTTTTTTTTTTTTGGCAGACACAACCAATGCAGCTTTTTAATCCATCAGTGTCCTACACTTTGTTATGCACCAGTCTATTGTTTCAGGTAACGTTCCTCTGATCCACATCAATTCGGAAACCCGGGAAGTAATCTTGTGTATTCATACTGTGGCGGTCATTGGTCAAAAACCACGTGAACTTCAATTTAAAAGCCACAGCAGGATGTGAATGACTGCAGCCAGACTTAAACTCTGGTTCTCACCTTTGTTAGCATCAGAATATGTTGCTTTCCTCAGGGTGTTGTAGATAAATGGAAATTATATGCTGATTTTTACAAATTTTACCCAAATATATGTGAGGGAGTACAGGTGTCAGGGAGTACAATGCATATGTAGAAAGTGGTACAAAGCCTTTTGTGGCTCCAGAGGGAGCTGTGAGAAGTCTGATTAAGCACCTGAAGTGATGACTTCTTGACTACATGTTCAAATCTCTGAACTGGATATTCATGGCTGTGTTGCATTATGGGTAATGTAGGCGTTAGGTTTAGACAAGAGAGAAGAAGATTTGGAGTTAAAAGAAATATCTCTGGTTCTCCTGCTGCATCAATTTTGATCCTTTTTTTTATCAAACGTGAGTCCGACAAAGTCAAAAGACTGTAAAGTTAAATCAGTGGAGTTCTCACAAGGCTGTAGAGGTGGATGCTACGGGATGAAGGAGCCTTGAGTGAAGGCTTGGGGTCATAGACCTTTGCCTCAGGGGGCCTGGATGTCGCTATAGGCCTCCTCATGACGGTAGAGGCAGTGGCAGGGGTGTTTGGTGGATGCTATGGGCTGCAAGGGGTCGTCTGTGGCTTATTAGTCTGTCAGTCATCTGTACGGCACTCCACTTTGAGCTACAGTACTTTATAAATAAAGTTTCACTGACAGATTGATGGATGTTTTTATTTATATAGCACTTTCATCCTTCACTATGTGCCTCTCATTCACATATACATATGGTAAGCTACCATGCAAGGCAGTGGCCTAAACATCAGGAGTAACCAGGATTCAAGGTCTTATTCAAGGACACTTTGACATGGGGACATGAGAAGGCATTGAACCATCAACCCTGCTAGTAATGGACAACCCTAACCATGAAGCCACTACTCAACTTTAGGAGGACTGCTCTGGTTTAATCTGACTCACCAATGAGGCCTGGGATTTTATTTTTGGGAGCATCCACAACCAACCGTCAACTGTCTCAGAACAGAGCCAGTTGCCATTATTAGCAGCACAGGTGTGACATGTCAAGATGAATCAATGCAGAGCCTCCACATGTGGTAACAGTTAGGAGCTTTAAAGTCGGCTCTTATCCTAGAATTGGTATTTTTTGTTTGTCATTTGAAGTGAAACATTTAGTTTTCTATTTATTTTTATTGCATGTGTTGCTCTGCAGACTGATATGGTGGTGTATAAAGTGTGCGTCTCATGAGCAACTGCTGAATTGAAGGTCATCGAGCAGAGGGAGGACGCACCACAGATGGCTTCAAGTACAAGCTTTACAGAAGGGACATTAAATGCTTCATCCGACAAGTATGAAGCACAAGAATCTGTCCGGGTGGTATTGGCAGACTTTCACCGTACATGCTGTCACACGGAGTATAAGAGCAACTGTCCCTTACATACACTTTATCTCTTCAAGCTGAAATGTGATTCAGGACCAGAAATAAAAATCATACACTTCCACTCTTTATCAGTATATGTTCAGTGTCCTTGAACAAATGAAGCAAAGGCTCTGGTGCAATAAGCAGCTGTATAATATCGTGTATTTAATGTAGATCAAACTGTAAATGAGAAGACGATGAAGTACACTCAACAATGATAAGGGAATAAATTAACAATTAACTCTGAGAGACATCACAGTTCTTATAAGCCATATATCATTATATCAATCATCCTAAACAACTCAACCATGGTTTTAGTTTGAGAAACATATAATGTGCTTGTTTTGTTCACTTTAATGGTATTAGTAATACTATAATCTTCAATTTTCTCCAATGTCGGATGGATTGAATTATTTTAAAATAATGTGACAATAGCAATAAGTTGATTGGCCATTTCAATGGCTTGTTACTTGAAAAGGTTATCTAACAATTCAATTTAATGTAAGACCAGTTATTTTAACTTGAAGCTTGGCTGTGGTCAACATTGGATTAACACTGGTATGCTATAAGGAAGATAAACACTTCATTTGTATACCTTCACATCACAATACACCTGTTATATATCGACAGCATCGATGTTGGCATTGAGCTGAAATGTCACTTAGTCCTGTCAATGCCAAGTGAAGCTCAAGACTGTAGTTTTTCTCAGCATCTAGTGGAACATAGTGCATTATGACAACCAACACTGAGCAGGGCTTTCTTGGTAGTTAAATGAAACTAAAGACAAGGTTGCAGAGAGACTAAGCAACTAAGTACTGTGTCAAAGGTGTAGACTAACCACTGCAGTAACAGATGATAGTGACAAGATTCAATTATTTTTGCTGAATGGCACGAAATGCTCTTTCTAGAGACAGTTTTTGGGCTACTGAAGAAACATGGAGGTTCAACATGGCAACATGACTCTTTGGAAAATGATCTGTAGATATAAATCATCATTATACAGTAAAACAAAAATAATGATTCTTATTTTCAGGTGATTATACACTAATAAAAACATAGTTAGGCATATTATATTAAATTTGTTCCATATTCTGTAAATAGAGTCCCTTAAAACTTACATGTGTGACCTTTAAGTGTTTGAACATAGTAAATAAGAAGATAATTAAGGAATTTAAGTTATTCAAGGGCGTTCTGTATCGTGTATAGTGTTGCGTTTAGCTCACTGTTACCAATAAAAACTTGAAACTTAGAACTGAAGTGTTGTTCATGTCGTTAGTGTTGAAAACACCGTGCTATCTGAATGTCAGCCTGCTTATTGTTTCTTGTCGCGTCTCTAATCCTCTGGAGGTGAGGGAACAGATATCACTCACTTTTCATACACAGCACGTTATTTGCCATTTCAACTCATCACAGTCATTTCACACAGTTGTATGAGGCCAGGCTGTTCCCAGGTGTGAATGCATGTAACTACGTTAGAGTGAAGCAGGGCACTAACTCGAGAAAAGTAAATATGCTAAGCCAATCCTCCGTACACAAATGAAAGATAAAAAAAAATCTATCTGCAGTCTGAACATACAGTACCTGTGTATAATCAACGTTATTCAATACAGTCAGACCCAGGAGAATATCTGTAATTCAGCCAACTTTGATTTGGACCCGTGACCAGAGCACCAAATGAGATTTCCTCCAGGCAAAAGAGGGAGATTTTTAGACTCATAAAATCCCCAGACAGGGACAGTCCGCTACAATGAGTCAACGTGAATCAATCACTGTTGGCGGATGAAAAGCATACATCTAGAGAACTTATTTTTCTTAGTAATCGCCACAGAAATTCTCACTAATGCTTGGGTGACATTATCTGGTGAGGTTTCTAAAAAGTTTAAAGGATCCCTGGCTTAGAAAGTTTGGAGTTGGTGGTTTTGTTTTAAGTTCTTATGCCACAGGTACTGCTGTATGTCTTCTAAATCCCCAGCCTCGGAGGACTTACAGTATTGTGTGTCTGGCATGTATGCTGAGGCGTTTCTAAAGAGGCAGATGGCTTCAACAACTCTCTCCAGCTTGCTTGTGATTTCACCATGTGGAGAGAGGCTCAAAGATACTTTAATCACAGAACATGACAAAGGTCCTGAAGCAGAAATGCTGCGGGTTGTGAAAGTGGGCTGACAGATTTGTGAATTCAACATGAATGTCAATGTTTACCTTGTTTGTTGTATCTTCAATCCTACCCTCCTTTCATTCTTAAATTCTACTTATTGTCTTGTTTATTCTTCATATTCCTCTACATCTTTGTCTTCCTGTGAGGGAATTTACACCAGCTCCATGCATTTTAATTTATTCAACTCTCTTTGGAACAAGTAAAGAAATGATATGTAAATTACTTAAGTGTAGAAGGATTGCTGTGGGTGTGTGTGTATATGTGGGTGTTATTCTAAGGCCTGTGTTTCTGCTTGCACATTTCTCGCATGCATATGCACTTATTAAAAATGGAATTCAGGCAATTAGGATATCAAATATGAAAATTAAATCCACTGCCTTTGATTCTACGGTTCATGTGTGTGTGTGTGTGTGTGTGTGTGTGTGTACATGACTTCTTTGTGGGGACCTGTTATCATAACCTTCAGAGTGAGGACTTCTTTGGAAAATTTTGTTTAGTCCTCACTTCATTGAGGGGCTTTTTAGGAAATAAAAACAAGGATTTAGTGTGAATTTAATCTTTATAAACAGATCAGACACATTAATACAGAATCTGCAGGGAGCAAGATTTTGGCACTGGAAGCATTCTGGTGTCTGTTTGTTGTCCAATAAGTATTAACCCATCAGGTTTGATTGGGTTTTGGTAGCAACAGTACATGTGGACAGCAAAAGCTGTGTACCACATTGGCTGAAATTAAATCTCGAAACCCATCAGCTGTCGTCTGATGACTATTCAGCTTTTTATTTGCTTTTTTTTTTTTTAAGTTATCCACATAAATTTGCAGATATCTGTTTATAGGGTTTAGCTAAATGGGTTTTTCTCATCATTTTTGTGTATCTACAAGGCTGCAGAGGAAGTCTTGGCCTGGAAATCCGTTATCTGTTTTCTGCAAGATTGAGGTTAATTAGGTGACGTTGTGGGGACATAAACTATTCGCACGGTCACATTGCGGGGACTCCTCTTTCTTCTGGGGACCAAAATCATGTTGACTAATTCTGAGGTTGGTTTAAGAGTCAAGGGGGTAAGAGTTAAATTGAGACTAAGGTTAGAGGTTGAGTCGGGTTTAGTGATGTACTTGTGATGATTACAGCGAGGGTTAGAGGGGAAGGAATGATGTAAATGTCCTTATTAGTATGTAAGTCCAAGCATGTGTGTGTGTCTGTGCAATTAAGATGTGAGATGCTGCAAAAAGTAAGAACCAGTTTGAGAATTATGCTGCGAGCAAACTCCATCAATGTCTGTCAATTAACCAATAGCGCTGCCTCTTCTTTAATGAAACTCTCTGTATTTCCCCTCCAGCCAACGTCAGGGATGATGGATTTGATTTCCAATGAAGTGGTCATGTCTCTGACAGATTGGCTCAGACGCTTTTTTGTAATACTCGGCCAAGATGTGGTCACAGATGTGGATCTAGTCCAGACTTGGGCAAAAAATATACTGGCATACATTTTGAATAAAACATGAGGTATGCTTGATTTCTTTTATCTTGTAAGCGGACACATGCACTTTTTGAAGCTGTTTCCGAGTTAGGCAGAGTGGAAAAAATATATTAGGGATGCTTCCCTTGTATTGATTCACACTGCCTTTGCATAATTAAAAGTCTCACTTGTTTTTCAAGGCTTAATATCGTTCTTGTAACTGATTTTCTCTACTTTATCTGTATCAGTGAGGATCATAGCTTTTACCTGGACACACCTGATGTGGTCAAACAGAAGTGTTTCATTAATTTTACAATACATTAAACTGATGTCATGTTTGCAGCTTTTCTTGTTTGAAACTTTCTCTGAGGCAAAAAATAAAATCGTTGGTGCTTATTGTGCAATGATTGTCTTTTCTACATAGGACACTAACTAACTAATTTACTGCACAACTCATGCTCATCAAGACAACCTCAACCTCATCAAGATAACCTGAAACGGCTACTTAAGTTTACCTTTGACCTAGCATATGTACCATAATGCATACATTCATGAAAGAAAGTTTATTACAACTTAGCTTTTCATTTTCGGAGCTCTAAGTCGATCAATAATTATGACCATGTTTTCACCAAACTAACTGCAGAGGTCTTAGAACATGGCAATATTGTTCTAGATATCAAAAGTGGTCAGATAATCATACAGGTTGGAAACAAACCCCCAGTTTGACCAAACATATTTGGAAAAGGAAACAAAGGCAAACAGTACAATTTAAAGTGCAACTTCCTGTTTCAGTGTTTCACAGGCTAGTGCATGTTGTAAATGTCCAGCGGTTTTGGCATATGAAAGTAGTGAAACTTCTTTTGATTTAACTTCTTTAAAAGATCAGTTCACTCCAACCTTTGCACTCACCCCAGGTTCAATTTTCACAGTTCCCATTAAAAATATGTTATAACTTTCTAGAAACAATAATAATATACTGGATAATCCACTATATACATGTTATTGTTTCTAGAAAGTTGCCATAGATTTTTTTTTTAGTTCTGTGAGCTTCACAAAGTTCTATACTGAGTATTGTGGGAGCCTGTGCATGGAAGTAAGATCCTCTTTGTCAGCTCCCAGTAACTGAAAGCAACTGTGGGATGGCAGTTCAGTTCGGCAACCACCCACGCCTCAGTCCTTACACCACAGTATACTGACAGACTAAATGTCAAATTAAACTTTCCTCGTTCGCCTACCCACAAGACTGCGATGTATTGTGGACTGTCTTGCGTCTTTACTGTCCAAAATTGACAACTGTATGTGACATGTGTGCTGACAACGTGAACATGTCCATCAATGCTGATGCCTAATATATTGTTAAATATAATATAAATGCTGTTCACAGCCATTTTTGGAGGTTATCTGCCATTTTAGCAGAGCAGATCATTACTTCACTCAATAATGTAAAATAGAAATTCCATTTACCTCCATGATGGCAGCAGAAATTAATAGTTTAACACAAAAAGCTTTGTTAGATTCCTGATCTTTCACTTATATTATAGCATCATGGTTCTCAAGGCAACATTACATAGAAGTTCAACAACACAAGACATAGCAACCAGCTAATATTACTGACTAGTCCAACAGCAGTCAGCCCAGCTCGGCGTCTGTCTTTCAGCCTTTTATTTCACCAAGCTCTCACCAACCACTAAAAGTCAGTCCTAGACTTTCTCTTGTCTGGCAACCTCTCCCTTGGCACTCTTCTCTTTTGTCAACATCACCGTTGATCTTTTCTCCTCTGTCAGTTACATTGCTCACTACCCGAGCTCCGGTTCTGGCACGACACCAGCGCCACTCCCTGTCAGCTTACAGGAGTATGTGACAGAGACATTATTCACCTGATTTCATGTCAATGTATGCATTGAAATGATTTTATGGTAGAAAGTTACACTGAGTTGTTTAAGTTAGGTCATATAGAGGTTGTACTCATCCAGTGAAGTGTGAGCACTTTATAAATGTCACCTAAAATCTAAAACTGACATCTTCTGAGCAGCCTGGGTTCACTACCCCGCTCAGAGGCACTGCGGCATCTTTTCATTGTGAATTACCGACATTCTCATAGCTGCTCTGGGACTCAAATGGACTCTGTTTTAGTCGTAAGCTTGCCTCTCTAACCTCTGTGACAACTTCACAAAGATGAATTGAGCAGGAAAGAACAAAGTGACAAAAAAAAAAAAAAACTGAATTTCCCTTAAGGAACATGTGTCTCTGTCATTTCATTCCCACAGTCTCACTCCATTCCACCTCTCAGAAAAAAACAAAAAAGAAACACCAAACACTGTTCGCTTCTCCGGTCTTTGGTTGCCTGCTCCCTTGACGCTGCTGCTCAGGATGCTTATAGATCTGAGGGGATCTGAGGGGACTGCGTGGAGCTGACAGCCATATGGGGATTCAGGCGAGAGTGCCTGAAATGGAGAAGTCCCGACTGGAACGACAGCTATAATGGAATCACTCTCTGTCTCTGTGGAATAATGATCGCAATTAGTGGTGAATAAAGGGGAGATTACTGAAGGAGCTGCTGCTCTTAAGAAGATGTCTCGTTTCCAGCAGACTTCTGAGACTTCAGCACCCAAACATTTCATAAAAGTGTTATTATTCTAGATAATAAAGAGTCTCACCTATTAATTCTTCAATTTAAAGTCTGGCTGTTGGTGTCCTCACTTGTCTGACAAGTACAAAATGAGTCAAATTCACCAACAATAGATCATTTTCTCTTCTCTTTGGGTTGCTTTTGAAATGAAACATCCAAAAAGAACAACCATACAGTATTAAAGTTTATTTTAAAACAGTTACTTTTTTGCTGCCACCTGGAGCTGCTACTATGTGAAGTTGCCCAGCTTGAAGTTAATGTGTATCCTCAATCCACTCCAGTCCCCGTGGCTCAAACGTTTTAAAGACAACACATCAAGTATAATAGGTTAACCTGAAGTGAAATAGAGTCTACCAGATGGCTCAGAGAACATTTGATGTAATGGTGTATCCATTAAAAAGCAGGATGTCTTGAGTTTGAATGTTTCACTATAGTTAAGCGTGCTTACAGTATGACATAAGTTAGTATACATTTTACTTGGGAATATGAACATTGATACAGGCCTGAATATAGGCCTTGCTTTATTAGCTGATCCTGAGGCTCTGTGGTCAAAATCTAGTTCCACAATTATTTTAGTTGAATGCTTGTATGATTAATCCGAATAACACACAACAAGTGTAGAAAACAATACATATGTTTATCCCAACCAGGTGAAAAAAACTTGTAGCCAGGATCAAGGATTGATCCGGTCATATCCATGATCTATCCCTGACTATGTAGTTGAAAAAACACATAATTAGTAATATTAACAACCATTGGCTTGACCAACAGTATCTTCCATACTGTTTGATTCCAACACAGCTCCACAGTTGTGATGCAGACCTGGAGTTGATTGCCAATGCATGCGCCAGAGAACATTATTATTAAGAAATTAATGAAACAACCTGTGCAGACTTTTTGTCTGTAGAAAACAGACAAAAATGTAGCCTACTTTACTCATGGTAGAAGCATATAAATCAAGGAAAAACGACTAAATCTGAGCAAGACAACAAAGTCTGGTGGGCAAAATGTTTCTGCTTCTGAAACACTCCTGGTGGGGCCGCAGGGAGAACCGACCAAAACAGCACCATGCCCAGTGGAATCAAGGTGTAAATGTCTTTGTGTAGTTCTCTCACTTCTTATTTTTCCCAAGGTTTTATCCATTTTTTAAACATTTTCAGTCTTAGTCCATGTCTGTTGCTGTTGAGGACCTGTAAGGCTCACTGAGACATTCTTCGGCTGTGTACATTCATTTGACTTGGACATCAAGTTGTTTGCAACAACCCAAACAAGAAGACCAAGGGTTGGAAATGTTCAGCCTAAAAAGCACCTAAAAGAAGTACTCCAAAGATGAGTGAAACGCACCCATCACCACAGTTGAACATATGTGACAGGTTTGAGATTTCCAGGAGAATTGTGCTTGCATTCAACATGATTCATCTCGTCAACAAGATAGAACATCTTACAGGAAATGTATCTGTGCCTGTAACGTTAGAGGGAAATGTGTATTTGTGTGGATGAAATGTGAAAGTATGTGAATTCAAAAGAATCTGCTATTATAATGTGACTCAGTCGGAGGTCAGTTATTGTTAATGGAGCTGCCGCTGACTGTACGGTGTGTCATCAGAGATTAGAGTCGATAAGCTTCCTGTTTCCTACCTTGGAGACAGTCCTATTCTGACTTTAATGGTATTTTGATTATACCGCTCAACATTTAGTTCATTATCATCAGACATGTTAGGTGGTGTTTAGCACAGCAAGACTTTTCTCGCAGCATCAGGTAAGCTGGCAATGACTGAAGTGATTTGGCAGATGCTCTCGTTCAAAGCAATTTGTGGTATTTAAGAAAACACCATCAGATTAAGAGGAAACATTTAGTGCAGGAAAAGAGAAAAACAACCCTCTGTGTTAAGTCATTTTGTTGAAGATAAAGCCTTAAAATCTCTTTTAAAAAAGTTACCTGTGTGAATTTCTGACGTTCTGAAGTTGTGCTATGGATATATCCTTCCAGGTTTCACAGTGTTCCTCATGGCGGTAATGTGCCAAGGTACAGACAGGTCGATTATGTGGCCTCAAGTATTTATTATTTTGAAGAAAGCTCCCAGGATACCTTAAAACAATAAATATCTGATATCAAATTTAATGAGTTGATGCACTCAATGAGTTATCTGGTGCAGTTCTTTGATACTAGAAATTACTGAAACAAACGGTACACGGTGGTATTGGGAACAAATAGGAATCAATTCCCAATAATCAGCTGTCCAGAAAAGCAGAAATGGCTATAGGAGGCAAACATATATGCAACAACATTATTTCTAAATTTAAAAAAAAACTAATTGTAATGATTTGCAAATTAGATATTTCATGTTCAAATTGATCAACTTGTTTTTTGTAAATATACACTCATTCTGAATTTGATGCCTGCAGGAGCAACTAAAGACTGAACGCTGTGAAATGCTCAAGAAACACCTGTTTGAATCATTCTACGTGTAAACACGTTAATGGGTAACAGGTGGTAATCCCCAAAAGGCTCAGAAGCAAGGATGAGCCAAAGAGGTGAAAACTTTGTAGGCAAATAGTCCGACAGTTTAAGAACAATGTTTTTCAAAGCACGATTGCAAGAAATTGGCCGTCTACAATCCAGAATATCATTAAAAAATTCAGAGAATCCAGAGAAATTTCAACCAAAACCAACATTGAATGGCAGAGACAATCAATCCCTCAGGCAGCACAGCATTTAAAAAAAACACAAGACTGATATTACTACATGGGCTCAGGAGTACTTCAGAAAGCACAGTTTGCCTCTACAGATTCAAGTTAAGACTCTACCATGCAAGGAGAAAACCAAAAATCAACAACTTCCAGAAAAGCTACTGACTTTTGTGAGCCCAATCTCATCTGAGATGGACTGACGGAAAATGGAGAAGTGTTCTGAGTACTTCAAATTGTTTTTTGGAAAGCATAGATGAAAAGGACTATCCAGATTGTTACCAGTGCAAAGTTCAAAAGCCAGTACAGTACTGATGTTTGCACTATACACGTAGATTCTTGTTGGCATGTGTTGTTAAATCAGTGGCATCGCACCCATTCAATCAGATCTTATTTATGTGGTTACCATTTTATATTCAGCCTTGGTTCTACGTGTGTGCAAAAGCCTGCTCAGTTTAATATTTTGCACCCTTTGAATAATAAATGCAGAGCACACAATGGCAGGTCTTACAGGCGTACAGACTGTGCGTGCGTCTCCATGCAAACCTTCTATTTTGCTTCATGTATGTGCAGCAGCGCAACATGCAAAAAGAGCTGGGCGAGGGTGAATATAGATACACAGCGGGTGTGTGATTATTAAACACTCACATCGCTGGTCTCATAGCTCTGAAACAGCTCTGCCAATCACAGTTAATGGCAGCAAACAGGAAGCTCTAACTCAGGACATGTCTGAATGCGTCAGCTGCCCATCAGCATCTCACCTTGCACATGGTCACATGGTTTAGTAATTATGTTACACAACAGCGGTTTGCACTGCAATGTGTTTCAAGGATAAAACATGACTTTTGTTAGAAAGAAAGAGGCTGTGATGAGCCTCGGTAACCAGACGTCTCCTTCATTAAAAAAGCAAACTACCAAGTAACCGACTAGCCTGATGAGTGCAGCGGTCTGTGTGGTTAGACTGCGGCAGCCTGCTGTTTTCTGACGATTTAATGAAGGTGAACAGCACACCACTTCTCACTCATGCAGATTTATCAATATGTGAGTTCTGCTGCCTTCAGGTGCTGCAGGGATTTCATGAACTGGAGGAGAAGCTTTTCATAGAGCATAAAGCAGCTCTGGACAGCAGGTGCTGTAAGAAAAAATTACATTCATTCAGAGATCAATGCGGATGGATTTACTGACTTTCCTTATGCATTATGTTTGAAAGTACAGATACAGTATTACAATGGCAGCAGGCTCCTTTCATCTGTGGCTTTATTATCTATGTTCTCTAAATGAATTTGCATTGTGGGTTTATTTTTATGTGGATTTATGCCCCATAAATCTCTGTGTAAAGCAAACAGGAGTTTCATTTTCAATTATCATAACAGCACAAATAATTGACATGAAAATCTGTAAATATTTATACTGTATTTATCCACAAAAGCTGATATGGTGAAGTTTTTGAATATACACTGTGTCAAATTGCATGATACAGCTGATTTTTTTTCTTCAACAAAATATGTGCAAATTTTGTGCAAAAATTAGCACATCTGCTCATAACTGAAAACTTGGTTCAGCCAATTTCTCTTAAACTGTGGTAGAATGAAGTGGCAACTTCTGTGACAGTGAAATGAAGCCAACATGGAAGTGCCAGAACCTGCTGCAGTTCCTCAAACGTCCACTTGAGGCTGGCTACAGAAGTGAGTCAATCTCCATAAGCCCCCATGTTAAAATGCCCAACTTAACAGCGGCACAGCTAATTTCCCCGTTCATGACAACTGTACTGAGGGTGAATTTTTATAAAACTCACCTGTTCAAATTATATTAAGGCTTAAAGTTATGCAGGATTAAGAATGTGGACGCTTTGATTGACAGGTGGGTGTTGTTACAGATGGCTTGTTTGAGCAACCAGGCTTCATCTCCACCCACAATCCACCTCTTTGCTGATATTTAGATTATCTGGGAGGCAGCAGAGGCAAGACTGCCAAGATGGCGGTAACCAGAGCCCCGACACTGAGCTTTGCAGCAGCTTTTTGCAGAAATCACAGATACGACGCCAATGTTTTTTATAGTCCATGGGTAAAAGCTGGATACCAGTATAAAAAGAAGAACAATAGCTAACTGTAGCCTCAGTTTGCTATTGTTAGCCTCATACATGCTATAGTCAGAGCTTAACATGATATGTAGTATAGCAGGGTTGCTGCTATATACCGACACACACAGTCGTAGAGCTGCTAGCAGAGCTACAACACAGGTACCCACACAGTGACTCTCTCAAAGGGACGTAGATGTGCTTGATGTAAATGAGCTCCACCACACTCTTTTACATGAAGGCTGACAGCATCGTCTCATGGCTGGTTCGTTCTGACTGCCAGCTCTACGTCTGCGTCCACGCTACACTGAGCGGTGGCACTTAATGTCCCTCATGTCTCCCGACCCCCCTGCGTCACACACAGCTGCTTCACTCCTCTGTTGCGTTTTTGTTTTTTTTTAATATGCTGCGAGGGAAGCAGCTTCCAGCAGAATTCGTTACCCTTTAAGTGTGGACAGACTGTATATACCACAGTAATTGATATGTTGTCGCGCAAATGCTGCTTGTGATACTAATGAAACATTTAAGTTACAATATGAAGATGTCAGAACAAAGGGCAAAAGATGCACACAGCAGAGTACAGTTCTCATTTCTACAGTCAGTCAAAGAAGAAATTAGCATCATCTGGAAACAGTTCACAGCTTTTAGCCAGTGTGGGTGCAGATATCTGTCAGGGCTGGATCCCATTCTCTTTCTCCATTTTGAAACTTTAAGTTGTATTTTGATCAGTTTTACAGTCGCTATGAAAGAAATCCAGACATAACCTATCTCAGCATGACAGAGCTTGTCCCTGACATCTTTGTCATGAAATGTTGGTCTCGCTGCGCCTCCCAAGTCCCAGCAGTGAGCCGAGTGATGACATTATCTACTGGGTTTCTGACATCTCTTTAAGAAAATCTAAGATTCAAATTAACTTTATTGTCAGGCAGCTGCGGGCACCAAGGACAAAAGAATGATACTGTCAAATATGCACTGTTAAAAAATGACGTCTTTACAATGTACAATGAATCAATATTGCAGTCATTAAAAATTCTCGAGGGCCTATATACATGGAAAACTGTGCATCTTTAGCTCCAAAGCATGTTGTTCCAGAATGACCATGTTGAAATAAAAGGGATATATACTGAGACAAACAATTAATGCAAAGTTTAAAGCATGAAATGTCTTTTTTTCCCATCAGAATTGATCCTTGTGATGGATCAGATACAGACTAATCCATCATACTAATGATCTATATCCACAAAGGAAGGTTACTAGCATCTTATTCTCAGAATCAACCTCCGCATCGACCCCAAACACGCCCAAGGCATGTCCTTTTCAGTGAATTGATTGCTTGCTCTGTAATGAAACAAGCAACCTAATTCACAGTTTATTCATGTACAGTCGACAGAGAGTACACAAGGGAGTATCAAAGCAATGGCCAGGACTGGATCAAAACAGCCCGATAATCTACAATCATTTTGATATTAGTAGTTTTTAATCGACTTGACACAAAAGAAATTATTCTAAAAATAATGTACGTCTGTTCTCACACTATGTAACTTTGAGCTCTGGGTTGCGAGAAGTACGTAACACTTTACGGCACTAAGTCACACACCACCAACTATTTCACTGATTTTGGTGAAACTGGATCATATTTTATGGAGAAAATGTTTTCTGGTTTTCCCTCTGATGTCCTCAACTCTGTGATTTACAGAGTTTCCTGATGGACAGTGAAGTAAACTGCTGACAACTGTAGCTGCTGTTAGCTCAGTTTGTTAGTTGGGATGCCCGGACTGTGAGCTCAGAGCACCGGGGGAGTGTTAGTGTTTGTACCACAGGTGTTTTGGACCACTAGAAAGAAGAAGAGGAGGTTTACAGGGAATGCTGATGGGGAGCGGAGCCAGTGTTGTGCCAGAACAGGAGCAGGGCAAGCGGGCAATGTAATGGGGCTCAGCAGCCTCTATGGACATAATGACAGAGGACAAGAGACCAAAGAGGAAAAGGAGAGAGTGAGCGAGCAAGAAGCCGCCGTACGGACTTTTAGTGGTTGGTGAGAGCTTGGTGAAATAAAAGGCTGAAAGACAGACGCCGAGCTGGGCTGACTGCTGTTGGACTAGTAAGTAATATTAGCTGGCTGCTATGTCTGCTGTTGTTGACCTTGTTGATGTCTGTCTGTTAGCAAAGTTGTTGACTTGATAGTTTTTGATAAGAAGTAATATAATCATAACAAATACGTGTACAGCTGTCCATTGTTTTACTGCTCTGGCCCAATTGAAATTAGATTTTGCTGTATGTGGTCCATGAACTAAAATCAGTTTCACACCCTTGATGCACCTGATGTAAACATTTTTAAACATATTTCAAGGCTTTTAAATTTCTTGCAGATATCTATCTATGTTACATTAACTTTCCATTTCTTCATTAGCACTCAATTAAGTGATTAAATCTAAAGATGTAACCCATGCAGCAGGCTCAGTCTCTTGCCATTTAGAGGAGGGCTAAGGTAAAGAATGAATATTCATTAAATCAATAAAGCCATCAGTGTAATCTGGAGTAATCAAAACTGACTCCAAACAAAAAAAAGAAGAAGAAGATAGTGATTAAATAAAGCACACACACCGGTTTGTGAGGGCTAATAGAATGAGTGACTCTCGGGCATTTAGGCGAGTCCCGTCTTTAATCAGAGTACAAACTAATAACACGTCTGCTGCTAAAGACACAGGAGGATGAAAGGCACAACACCAACCTCTTTTGTTTTATTCCATCACTCATCTCATCCCCCGGCACATTAAGGCACTCGACGGCTCTAACAAGCTCTCCCACGACAATTACTTGGGCTTAATGGATAGAAAATGTGTGTCTAAGTGTGCAACGTGTGTGTGTGTGTTTGCCTTTCTCTGATAATGAACAGACGCCTGTGACTTACCTAGACATTCTAAAAGCAACATGTTAAAAGAAAGGAGTCCTGAAAAATTAGTGTTTTTCATCCTGAGACGACCTTTGATGTACAAAATAACGGCCTGATACTGATAGTACAATTAGTCCTAATGCAGGGATGACTCTTAGCTTTTTGAAGGCCACATGTGCTCTTAATACTCAAACAGTGTTTTCAAAAACAGATGTTTTTTTCCCTTAAAATTTTGTTTATATGTGGCGGATGATCCTCACCTACAAAGCTCTTCATGGTCAAGTACAATCATGTCTCAAAGAGCTCTTTTACCCCAGTAGAACACTGCGCTCTCATGATGCAAGGTTACTTGCGGTTCCTTTGGTCTCCAAAAGTAGATTGGGAGCCACAGCCTTCAGCTTTCAAGCTCCTCTTCTGTGGAACCAGCTCCCAGTTCTGGTTCTGCAGGCCGACACCGGCTCTACATCTAAGTGTCGTCTTAAGATGTTCCTTTTTGATAGAGCTTATAGTTCAGGCTGGCTCAGGTGAGTCCTGAACCATCCCTCAGTTATGGAGTAGGATGCTGGGGGACCTCCCATGATGCACTGAGCTCTTCTTTTCTTCTCTCCCTCTCTATCTGTCCATATTCATGTCCCATTGATGCATGTCAACTTAGCTTCTTCCCCGGAGTCTTTCTGCTTTCTCGTCTTGGAGGTTCTCATGGGTGGTGGATAAGATTTGCACACATTTGTAAGTGCAGTTTAGTGCAGCAACCCCAAAAGAGAAAGGTGAAACCAAAGGAGCCCAGACCTGACAGAAGCGGTCAAAAACTGTAGTGTCACATGTGCTCTTGCACTTCTCAGCTCACACTCTTTATCTTGCGTCAAAAACACACACACACAAAAGTTCAGTCTGGGTTAGCGTGAATCTTGTGAAACTGTGACACAATTGGGAAAAAATAAAAACCATTTCATCTGACTTCATCTGACATCTCATAAAGCTGTAGCAGTTCTTGTAAAAGAACACTCCACAATCGAGTGTTTCAGAAACAAGCTAAACGCTCTGTTTTCAACTGAGCTTTAGAACAAAAAAAGAGGCAATGTCATGACACAGAAGTGATTTTTAGTATTATTTACTGATATTGAGTTGTGAGTTCTTGCAACAAACTGTGCATGTACTGTTCAATAGTGGAAAAAGTGGACAGCAAGACATTTGATGCGTTTGGACCATTGATTGTGTATCCCTCTGATAGCTTGTCTTTGCCTCCTGGTGGCCGGCTGCAGTAGCGGACATAAACCCCGCCCCCTCCATGTTAGCAGATGGGACATGGACCAAACTAATAGTATCATTGTTATAACCTTGGATGGTTAATGATGCGCGCGCACACTTTGGACGTCTGCAACGGCACTTAAACACAGCCAGCATCTCACAGGTAACAGCACATGTCAACACGTGGGGGGTGTAACGCCTTTATGTGTTCCTGTGGGTCAAATATTAAAGGTTCCAGGGTGACACAGTGACAAAGTTTCAGTCTGTAACAATCATAGTACATGTCATGTGTTGAATGCTCTGATAAGTTTGGTTTTGACTTTTGATGCACAGACACAGATCACTACCGTGCAGAGTCTGGCTCCAAATGTCAAGATGTATTCAGGATATTTTGGCTTCATTTTTTGAGATAGAAGTGGAGACATGTCATCCGTCTTTATTCATGCCAATGGTTTTGACATGTTTTTGGCTCTGACTTTATGTGTATTATTTAGTGTGTTTAAGGAATCTCCTGCAGTAGCTCCTTGTGTAGCCCTCTAACAGCTGATGTCTGACTCCGAAACTCAAGTCAGATTTGAGTACCGCACTATGGACGAAGAGTACAATGACGATGACAGTTTCACGTCATGCCAACAACCACCATTCGAGGCTCACGGGGCGCTCGACACATTATTATGGCAGCTTGTACACCGCAGCGCTTCACAGCAACATCGTTTCTTTTCATTGAGAAAGACTTCCAGCTGGCGAAGCTGCCAGCGAAAATGTAATTTTCCAAACCTCCCAATCTCAGATCTGCTATCAGCCCAGCGATAAGCTGGAAAGCTGTTTTCTAGGACCCCCATTCAGGAATAAAAGTTCTGGCTCCCGATTAATCGCTGTCTGCTCTCTCAGATGGGCCGTGATAAAAAGAAAACAAGTTCAGATCTCTGCTGTGAAAAAAAAAAAAAAAAAAAACCTCCGGAGTTTGTGAATTAAATATGAAGAGAACCTGCCATGCAGACAGACAGGTGTACTGAGGAAGAGGCTGACATGTTGGAGATGTAACTGAAGATGTGGACAGACAGACTGGGGGGACAGACAGACAGGCAGGCAGGCAGCGGCAGAGACAGGAAGACATTTAACGGGGAGAAAGGGAAAACTGGCAGAGCGACACTCAGACGACATAGAAGTGGGAGGGAGGGAGACAGTTTGACAGACGCAAAAGAGACGGACAGGCAGGCAGGCAGACAGACAGACAGCTGCAAAGGTCGACAGGTTCGCATACAGTGAGACTGCGTTACCCTGGCAACGGACAACCAATCAGTCATTCACAGACCACAGAGTTCAGTTCAGTCAATCTTTATTGTCCCCGGGGGATAATTAGGAAGGTCAAACAGGCAAACGCATTGGGCAGAGAGACAGAGAGGACAGACAGACAGACACGCACGAGGTACAGCGGCTCAACGCACTGCTGGACACGCAACACACACTCATCCAGCTGCACGCAACGCTGGTGTTGTCATAACAACTGAAATTTGAATCCCACTTCAGCGTCGTTATGAGAGAGAAATTTTAACGGGGAGTTTTGTTTTGGGGCTTTTTTTTTTATGAATGTTACTCACGTTCAGTCTTTGTGTGTGAAGTGAAGAGTTCTCGCTGCAGCATCAAAGAGTCAAAACACATCTGGAACTGAATCCCAGTCAAACATTAACTGGTTGACAAACTGCTTCCTGTTTATAGCTTCACTGAAACATCTCAACAACTATTGGATTACCACGAAATGTTGCAGAGACATTTATGATATCTGCAGGATGAATCCTGATGAGTGTGGTGATCCTCTGACTTTTACTTTAGCGTCACCGAGTGAAATAACATAACAGCTATCAAATGGATTTCCACAGATATTCACGGTGACTTCAGGATGAATCCTCCTGATGTTTTCTCTAGTTTCTAGTTCAAAGTTTGACATGGAAAGGTTTGGATTGGGATCAAAGTCCACATGCCCCTCACTGTCTTGCAGCCAACAGTTAAATAAAATTCACCTCTATCTCAACAAACCAGTCTTAAGACTACTTTGACAGTCTCAGTTTCGTCTCGGAATCGACCACATTTTTACTCTCGGACAAAGAGGTCTTTGGATTTTATTTCAAGACCTCATTTCTAATTAGACAGTTTTATTGACTGTTAACTTTCACACACATTTCCATAAAATGAATGCAGGAGAAGAAGCTGTGCCTGTCTGGGGACGAAATGTCAGAGTCAAAGTTAACTTAGCTAGCCTCAAAACTCTTAAATATATCTTGACCCCTCGCTTTTATTTTGAGATTTTGTGAATAATACTATCTCGTCCTGGTTTTGACTCAGTCTCAACCCCTCAAACTCTTAGTCTTGTCTCGGTTTTGGGACATTCGGGTCTTGGTCATGACTTGGTCTCTCAACACTGCAGGATTTACAGCAGAGATACACTCGATTAAAGGTACATTAACAAAATGCATTGCTCTCAACCACAAATAAGAGATTTAAGAGGTTTAAGTGACCTGTAATATTGGTGCTACGGTGTCACATAATGTTACAGCAAACAAAGGAAGACATTAAACACCTAAATTATTCATAATATAGTCTTAGTTATGGGTCTGCTTTGTTCTGCTGTCTCTGGACTCATTCAATAAAATGTCTCAACATCTAACTGATGGATTGGCACCAAATTTCCACCATGAGGTCTATCCCAACTTTTGGATGGATTGCAATGAAACTTTCCACAAAGATTCATGTTGATCCTGGAACAGACTCAGCTGTACTTTGTAGGTTTATGTGCTAATTAGCAAATGTGAGCTAAGCTAAGACATACCTGTTCTATCTGTCTGACAAATTTAAGTATAATACCTACTCTCCTTTTTGCTCTGGTTTAATCTCCACCAAACAAGATATTATTCTTGTCTATTTAGCTACTAGATACTCATTTATAACTGTGTCTTCAGGCTGCATGTTTAATGTTTTAAAACATGATATTACTTTAAAAACTAACTAAGCCGCTAACAAGCCCACACAGGCCGACAGACTTGCAGTCAAACATGTCCGTGAATAGATGCAGATGCAGAGAGGTCAGCGGGTTAATGTGGGATTTGACAGAAGAGACAAGTCGATGAGATCGACAGCCACAATGAACAACCATCTGTAAATACAGCATCTGACCTTTGACCCCGCCTGCCTGCGGTTGTCTGTGGCATCCTAATGCAGCGTGGAGATGTAATCCCTCTCATTAGCATGCTGCTAACACACACAAACACACACATAGAAAGTTGGAAATAAGTAGAAATGTGAAGTGACACATACACACACAGGAATACTTCCACACTAACATTTGGAGGAAGTACACACAGATGGTTCACTAACTCACACAAGCAAAGACTTCACTGCACGCACACACACTCTTTCCCACTTGATTAGCATGAGCACCTGTCCGCCTACAGCAGCACACGCTCTGGCATCCATGTTTACTGCTGCCATACGGACAATACACGCAGCTATTATAGCAGCACGCTGACGAGCGACAAGGTAATTTCCTCCTCCCTCAGGCCTCCTATGAAGGGAAAAATAAACAATGCATTGACGCCTCTGGGAGCTCGAGCTGCACAGCAGACCGGAAATATTGTCTCATTCCATTCGCTGCTTGTTTTTAACATGCAATTGAGTTTGGATGGTTTTTATTTCTCTCTTGTTCTGTGTGACAATGAAAAAAGATTTTGATTTTGAAATAATTTTGATCCAGTCATTTGCTTTGACTAAAGTTACCATTCAGAGAGACTCCTTGTTTGCATTCTGGGGATAAAACAAGTTGTACGATCACAGATACACAGAATTAAATAGAGTCACAGAGAGAAGAGGTGAAGTCATTACACTGGATAGTGAATATTCCCACAGGTTAAGGGCTGTGGATAACCTTAAAGTTTTGACATTTATATGACCAACGATCAGCTATAAGAACGTCATGGATCGGGGTCAAATATCCCCCCCAAACCTTGGATCAGGGTTATGTAATATATCAACTGATCCTTGCAACTCTTCCAGGTGTAGTAGAGACACATTTTAAATGAAGGGGGTTTGCATTAATCAGCAAACTGTAACGGCAGTAAAACAGTTCATGGACAGGGAGGAACCGACGTTATGTGAGGCAGAAAAAGGACTGTACTGTACATCTGTGGCGTAAAGTGACACGTGTTGAGTGTGTTAAGTACAAATTCGACATATTTATACTTAATATATATTGTGGCATTTGCTGGTCCCACCGCGGCTTCTTTCGGCACAGACGACGACGTACAGACAGATGACTTGGGTGTATTACATACACAGCTCCTTGCCGTCTCCTGTCTTTCTCTGCTCTGAGTCCTCTCTCGGGTCCGGCACGCTACTGTCTTAAAAAGGCAGAGTGATTAGCTAACTGGATACAGGTGCGCCAATCACTCTCACCTGGCGCTGCTCTCCTGAGCCCGCTCCACAGCTCTCCCCTGCAGGTGATGCACCACGCCCCCTCCACAAGGATACTTTATTCTTTAGCTCGCTTTTATGCTAACCATAAAAACAAAACAAATATTAAAAAAGTATATACAATAAATGGAAATTAATAAGTCATAAAAATAAAAGATATGTTCATCATGATGGATTCTTTGATTCTTGGGATGAATTCAGATTACACATACACAACAAACTTTTAAGATATGAGGCACTGTAAAAAAATGTAACCGCACCTACAATTTGAGCTTAAACACTCATTTAATTGATAAGTTAGTCGATAATTAATGAAGATGTCGGTAATTCTTTAGCAAGTTCATAATTTAAATAATAAGCCTGCAGTTTTTCCTTCCTTTAAACACAGACTGATTTTATTGGAGGTCATGCCGCCTGTTTTCCTGTCGCTTCTTGCTTCCTTCTTTGCAGTGAAACTCAATATCATTGAAGTGGCTCCGCCGCCATGTAAACAACTTATGCAGGGAGTACAGTGGGGATTATTTCTCTTGTAGAGCCAGAACAAAACAACCTTCCACTATTTAGTTGTTACGAAAACAGATAAGGATTGTGTCGAACACAAAGCTTCAATAAAATTAGATCCACTAGCAGCTTGTGGGTTATAACACGAGAGGAATTTTGTTCTAGACGCAGATAGCCTGAAAGTATTTCCCCCAAAATGTGCATAAAATTTGGAGATAGGGCCGACTGATTCACCCAAACAGACAGGCAGATATATCTTTACTCTTTATGGCGGAGCCTCCGTCGTATCACATTCTTCATTTCATCCAATGAGGGCAAATAATAAAGGTGCCATATTGCTACCTCAGTTGGAACACAGATTTACGCACCCCATAAAGCGTCAGTCCATGATTCTTGAAATGCAGGAGGGTGTCAACATGTCCGTCCTTGGCTGGCCAAACTCCCCCCGCCGAGCGGCTCTGCGTGGACTTTGTGCCGAGGCCGGCGTTTGCTACGCCTGGATGCCTCGCTCTATTGTCAGGCACCACTGCCTCCTGGCTGTTCTCACTCGTTAATCATGATTAACATTGTGCTGGAAGCCATTCATTACCGGCTACCTCCCAAACACCTGTGGTTCTGGACCCCCGACACATCTCCATCAATTCCCCCCGGCTAACAGAAGGGATAAAAGGAGAAAGGAACAGAGGGCAAGAGAAAAAAAGAGGAGTAATCACACATCTATTTAAGTCATTAAAAGAGGCAGGACCTAGAATCACACAAGAAGCTGATAAATTCATTTATTTTACTATTTTCACGTTCAAGTGTTGAATTTCACCTTTTTTTTTTACACACAGACGTCGTCGACTTGTTTTCTCAGATCTGTTTTTTTTTTTTTGTCAGAGTGGGAAAGCCTCTGAACGCGTTTGTCATGGGAAAACAAAACTCTGCTCTGAAACCCAGACGAAAGAACATCTGGAAGCAAAATGAAACTCATTACTCATTACTGAATGTTGTAAAACTGCGGTCTGAAATTTAATATTGGAGCTAAATAAACTTTTTAAGCTATTTTTGCTCACACGGTGTGAATGAACTTTGTGTGGACTCCAGGTAAAGGTAGTGGACAAACGGCATCACTCTCACCCTGAGAAAGGAAGTTTTTCCTTGACACTGTCACCAAGGCAACCTCTGTGTCTGTAGTGCCAAAAAACTGCAGTTCCTCAAACGTCCACTTGAGGCTGGCTCCAGAAGTGAGTCAGTCTCCATAAGTCCCCATGTTAAAATGTCCAACTTCACAGCAGAAATTTTTATAGAACTCACCTGTTCAGATTATATTAAGGCTTAAAGTTATGCAGGATTAAGAGTGTGGACACTTTGATTGACAGGTGGGTGCTGTTACAGGTGGCTTGTTTGAGCACTTAGGCCTCATTCAGCCTCACGTCTATCAACAATCCACGTCTTTGCCAATGTTAGACTAGCCAGGAGGCGAAAAAGGCAGGATACCCAACATGGCGGCGGCCAGAGCCACAGATTTTTAGCTTCAAACAGCTCTTAAGAAACCCGTGGGTGACATCATGGATCCGGCGTCCATTCTTTATACTGTCAATGGCATTGTTGAGTCTCTGTGAATAATAAAGAGCATGGTCTAGACCTGCACCCTGCCTCTCGCCCAGAGTCAGGTGGGATCGCCTCCAGCCCCCCGCGAGCCTGATAAGGATAACCAGTTATTAAAGATGGATGGATGAATTAACAAGTGATAACAAGTCAGAATACAGTATGTACAAATTGCTCAAGGACACTCAAGAAGGGACACATTCAACCTCTCATCAGACAGGTAAACAAATTGACATCAGCAGGTTTGTGGACCAGTTTAAACTTCCCATCAGTCCAATTATTACTGCAGTGTTGTTCACTGTTAAAGTGCCTACAGTCAATATGGTGACAAAATCATGCAACAATGTGAAAGAGGTCTGTGGTAGTGAGGAGCGTGCAGAGAGTTATCGCCCGGATCTGCAGCTCCCTTCGGAGCATTTTTGTGGGTTTACTTATTTACTCGTTGTTTAGCTGTCTGGACCACAGCTTTTACTGTTTTGGTTCACTCTCACGTTGTTTTTTTGGCAGCAGCAGGCAGGCGTTTTTAAATGAAAAAAGCTCTAAAAATCCACAGTATACTACCTGCTCAGCAAACAAGCAGCAGTCAGACACTGTGGGCAACTAGCTGGTGAAAATCGAAGCTAAAATGAGGCCGAAAATTGGACAGAAACACGAGTCCAAATGAATGAGAATGTTGGAACTGCTGGATGTGTTTTGCTAACAAGTTCACTCTAATTCTGGAGAAATATTAAAAACCTAAAAATCTCAGACAGTCAGCCTTAACTTATTAATTAATTTGTCTGATTGGTAGAATAAATTCCTCCTGATGATGCATGAACATGACCTTGGCACCTCAGTGACCTAAAAAACACAAAGACGTGATTATTTTTACTTCAATCAGACAAGAAGAGTGTGCAGACATGAAGGAGTTGTGTCAGAATCCATCACGGTCCTCACGCTGTGATTCTGGTTACATTTTGGCATCATCGTCGTCAGGTGCTGGAAGCAGAATGCTGCAGGTGCAGGTAATTGGACTGATAAAGCGGATGGTGATTAGTGACTGGCTCCTGAGAGAAATGAGCTTTAAGATTTCTTGACTGGATGAAGTGAAGCAAGAAAGATTCTGCCTGTTCAGAGCAACATGTGATGTAATCTTTCTACCTCAAACTTACGGCTTCAGCATCGTTTTGATCTGAAAGTGGCGCCTCTGTCACTCCCGCTCTGCATCCCGAGCGCCTGTTCTCACTGTACGTCTTTGGTTGAACAAGTACGATATCCCATGAGACCAACTATGTCACTTATTATGGGTGGGGGATGCCAGACACCCAGGAAGAGCGCTGGGCTTTGAAGCCAATTTGTCAAAGTGGCTAAACCTCGTAATGACAGCAATGGCGTCCGTCACGTAATCTACATTTGCCCAAATAGACGATATTAAATGTTAATTTAATTAATATTTTATAACCTGAAGCTGTCAGAAAAGAGTTCCTTTGGGAAGTAATCGAGTGCTTCTCAGAGTAACTGTTTGGAATGTGACCCGTCAAACTCCAACAAATATTTGAGCACCTGTTGTTGAGCGCCGGGGTGACAGCAAATCAGAGTCTATTTATACTGTGCGCAGCAGCAAGGTGGACAACAGACAGGACGATGTGAGACAGGAACCTGTGAATGTGAGACGACCACAGGAAGTCCTGTAGAGTTTCAGAAAAGTTGTTTTCAGCCCGCAGTCCAACTGTTAGTAACACATGAGTGCTTTTATTTTGAAGGCCTGATACCTGTTCAGGAAGTCTGCACATATTTTATAGACAATATAAATATGGACAGCATATCCATGACGTGATCTGGGCATTCTGCCTCTGCTGCCTCCTGGCTAACCTAAAAAAAAATAAATAAAATTAAAAAAGTCAAAGACGTAGATAATTGGCGAGGTTGCTCAAACAATCCATCTGTAACAACACCCACCTGTCAATCAAAGCGGCCCCGCTTTTAGTTATGCGTGTAACTTTGAACAGGTGAGTTCTATAGAAATAAATATAAAAACTTCTACACAATGTCACTTTAAATAAATAAATGGAATATTTCTCAAATTAGATCTTCAACCAGGTGACAATCAAATTTCCAATAATATGAAACAATTTCATCATCAGAATGTTAAAAAATGTCCGGTCCGTGTCGCTGTCAGTGAGGATTCACCTTTTTCACTCCGGCATCTAAAAACATTTTCTGTCTTTCAGTTCAATTTAAAATTATGCAGCACATTCAGAATCATTTTAATTGGCAGGTGTGTTTGAGGTGTTTTGCTCATGAGAAACTCTGTCTGAGACCTCATAGAATAATTGATTGCAAGGAAACACCTTTGGCAAAAAGAGAGCTCGTTATAAAAATCATATATATATATATATATATATATATATATATATATATATATATATATATATATATATATATATATATATATATATATATATATATTTAGCTGCAGCTGTACAGCTAAATACTGAGATGCAGCCAAAAGACGAGCCAAGGCATCTTATTGCAATATACACATGCTAATACTTCTATCCATCCATCCATCTTTAATTCATTTTTAATGTGTCTTGTCTGGCCCACAGTCACAGTGGCAGCAGGCGCCCTTTTCCCCTTCAGCCTCCGCCCGATACATTATACAACATACACAGTAAACACAGCAAGACTATCCACAGACTGACAGCACAGATATATTTGGAGTTGAGCGGGATTGTGCAGAGGTTTGCACTTCTCGGATGAAAGGAGAAAGAAGAACACAAAATTCTCCCAACAAGTTCCTGCTACGTCGTCGGTCTATTGTTCTTTTTTTAAAAACGAGTTCAACACACTCGTTTGCCTAGTGACGTTCACGAGAGGATAAAATCTCATTTTTCGGTGCATCCCCGAGCTCATTTTTACCTCTTCTGGGCAGAGGTACACCAAATGAGACACATTCCCGTACATACACCCTGTTTAATCCGGGGAAGAGAAAGTGCTGATGTGGAGAACTAAATGAATCCTGTACATAACAGCTCTCTGGCCTCTGAAGGATCTCTTGTTCTGTGCCAGGAATAATAAGTCCTACTTACAACGTGTTCAAGGAAAAGAGCTTCTACAGCCTCTTAACTGCTGCAACAAGATGTATACAACTCTCACACATAAACCTGCAGACAGTTCTCTCTCATTAAACTAACAGAGAACGGAGAAAGTCAAAGACAAAAGTTGGTCAGAAATGGTTAAACTGAGAGCGGGTTGTTGTTGTTTGAGTTTAAATGATCTTACGTATGCTATGGAGAACTTGTTTGCGCCATGTCCGTCTCATCTAAGAGCTGTTTTGGGGGTTTCTGTAGGTCCAGAGCTTCAGAAATGAGACTTTGCATGTGATCATATCAGATTTGTGAGTCCAGACATGACCAGTCTAACTGCACTGGATGCTGTAGTGACATTGTACGCCTCGGTAACTACATACACTGGTGATGCATCTTTCCAAGGTGGAGGCATTGGGAAATGGAGATGAAGCTTCCCCACAAAGTGCCGGCAGACAATTTATGTCAACAGACAGTCCTGTTGTCCTCTGCTAGTAGCAGCTCGGCCGCTCTGATGCATTTCCATCACTGTGGATTTGGTACTTTAAAACTGAATGGTCAGAGAGCCTCGACTAGGACGCATCTGTAGAAATCCGGATTTGCATTTCAAACCACCAATCACATTTCTTACTTGGACACAATCTGGACATGTCAAAAAAAAAACAGATGTGGACCAGCAGTCGGAAGTCAAAATGTTAAAGTCTGCTTCTGGTTTGGTCTAAGCGGTTATGTCAGGGGCGGTTAGCGCTGTAGGTAGAGCGTCCGCCCCATATCCAAAAGGCTCAGCGGCCCAGGGTTCAAATCCGACCTGCGGCCCTTTGCTGCATGTCATTCCCCCCCCTCACACTCCCTACTTTCCCGTCAGTCTTCATCTGTATCTGTCAAATAAAGCTTGAAAAAGCACAAAAGAATATCTTTAAAGTGTTATGTCAGTCTTAGACTGGATTTCAGACCAAATCAGGCACTGTGGCAAATTGTTATGACCACAATGAACCATTGGACACAAACCAAAGGAAACTTTGCTTGTCACTATTTTGCAGTGCAGTCAGACACAGATTTAGAAGCTGGGTACATGAAAGAAACAAAGCCAGAACACAACAGGTAGAGTATCAGAGTTTAGTCCATGAATCCACCTGAATAGCCTCAGAGTCAGTGACATTTCCGGCTGACTGTGGAGGAGTTTGAGCAGTCTGAGCACTGGATTTGTCTGAACAGGGCTTTAAAAGTTAGCACAACCGGACCCACTGTATATGTCTGTATTACAACTGACGTATCTTAAAAGTGTCCAAAACTTAACGGGTTCTTCCTTGGCTCATGCTTCACTCCTGAAAGTTGGGCCAGTAGTTTTTCGGTAATCCTGCTGATAGAAAAACAAACCTCATTGACAGAGGTAATAATTTGTGATTTGCAAACAATGTGTGGGTAGAACAAAGTAGTAACATGTTGTAAATATACAGCAGTGGGGATGTGTTAATGCTTTAAATTCACAACCTCACCATCTGCATCGCCAATTTCACATCTCCAAAATGTTCATATGCATGGGACAGAGTCTGCTTACAGGTGCACACCGCCTACCGCCAAGTTTGTTTTTATAAATCACAACCTTTTCCTCAAGCTCAGTCAGATATTGTGTCATTGCATGACTGGAAAAACATGCATCGTTTGAAGATTTTTGACTGGACTTGCACAAAACGACTTCAGCCTTTACTCGATCTTGTCTCAAATTATGTCACGACCTCAGACACAAATCTGGTGGACTCTAGGGACGCACGACTCTAGGGCTGATGAGGATGTAGCAAAAGATATTTATTTGTCCAAAAAAAACCATCAAACAAAAAGCGCTCTCAAGGAGGATAAGAAGTGCAAACAAAAATGCTCGAAAGGGAAAATCAAAAACTCAACACAAAACTTCAATCAGAACACGAAAAAACCTGAACACTGGGCTGGAACGCTTCAAACAAACTGAACAAGACGAACTGACAAAGCCAAAGAAAGACAAGGACTATTTATACATGCTGTGAGGGAAAACAGGTGAAACCAATCAGGGGCGGGGCAAACAATAACAAAGGCGGGAAAATCACACAAAGGGAGGAAGTCGGGGTCTGAAATGAGCGGGAAAAGGTGAGTACAAAATAAAACAGGAAGTGCTTGAAACAAGAAACACTGAACATGAACATGACTAACATTAACACAATTGACGAGACACAACAAATTACTTAAAACTTTAACCAAAACAGTTTAAACAACACTCTGCAGAGACTTTTTGCAGCTCTAAATGCACTTTGAATAGAGAGCTCTAACTGTGTGAGACTAAATAAAGTGCAGACCCGTGATTTTACATCTGCATCCCTTTCAGCCGTGCCAACCTTTAATTGGTATAATCAATAAAGTCACATTTTCAATAAGAAGGGAAAATTAAAAGAACATTTCCTGAAGAAGTCATTCGTCACTGTGCTATATCCCAGAAGAGTTTTGTCAGTTGCTTTTTGACCTGACTTCAGCATTTTTTAGCCTCTCAAGCAGAGAAGTCTTCAGAAATATTCAGCTGTTCACTTGTAGCAGGGCAACTTTATTTATTTATTTCATTAGAGATGCTTTACTTTAGTGTAAGTGTATAAAGGCAAGACACAGCGAGGGGGTAAATTAAATCAGTTGGAGTGAAATTAGACCAAATTGAATAAAATAAATAAGTCACGCAGCAGTAATGGAGTAATTATTAGCTGCAAATTAAATAAAAAGGGAAATAAAAACACTCTCTCATCAATGAAAACATCAGATGGAGGTAGAAGCTGATTCCAAATTGGAGAACGGGCTTACCCGAGCACCTGAAGGACTTGCTGAGTTTTTGTTATTGTTACTGACTTCCATCACACCCCGCGGATACGACCATTTTTTTATTCATTTTTTTCTTGCTTTAGGGCAGTCTAAACCTTTTTCATTGCTCTTTTATTTATGTCGACATTCCTAAGTGGACGTCTTTGGCGATCGAGGGTGGTTGTGCCCGGCAGCTGACTTACAAACTCTGCACATTTCCGATAAAGGGAAAATGCCTCTGAGGGGACACCACCTTTTACAGCAGATTTGGGGATTCCAGCTAAAGTGGAGGGGCGGATGGACAGGTGTGTGTGTGAGAGTGTGTGTGTGTGTTGTAATGAGTGCAGCTGCCCCGGGCCCTGAGCCCAGAGGAGCACACAACACAGAATCCAAACCACTTCATTCGACAAGCACAGCTAATGAAGAGTTTTATTGCAAAAGAAGACATCTGCCATTTGAATTAGTGTGAGCGTTTTCGCTCGTTCTGCACACATCAGTGGCTCTGTGTTGAACGAGCATACAAGTACAACATGGCACACTTCATGCATTCAGTCACCGTGCAGTTCAGCTCCACTTTACCCACCCTGAAAACTTTAAAGACCCAATCAGGGAAGACTGTGAAATAACACGTTTCTCCTTCTGACTCGCCCACTTTCTACTGAAAACTGAGAAATATCTCCTCAGATGTAGAGACTCCTCATATGGACTCTTCAGCACGGCAGTTACTAAAAACAAGGTCTTCAGTTCAGGTCTTTTAAAGCCACGGGGAAACCTTCTATACAGAATAGTAAGCATCCTAATAGGTTAGTTTCAATTTACATTTTGAAATATTGTCAGTTAAGTTTGTTGTAAACTTTCCAGATATCGGGTTTAAATTGTGGTTATGTTTGGACATTTATTACAAAATTCATTTTGCAAACCAGTGTTGGTTGTCCAACAAAACTTCTCTGTTGTCACCCAATCGACCGAACTAACCGCCGCTACCGAACCGATTCATGAATGTCGACACTCCAGTGTGGCGTCTTGGCTACGGTTAGTATTATAAATAAACCCTTAAAGTGTAAAGAAAGGAAATATTCTGACACCTGTTTCCCTTATTAAAGAGAAAAAAACAACTAATACAACTTCACTTCACTGAGACCAGGTTAACTCATCGTAAAACGCAACAGAAACAAATAAAACTCACCACAAACATCTTGGTTAGTCTTTCCACTATTTTAACAATCTCCAGCTCTGGTTTGGTCGATATGAATCTTCATTTAACTGAGTTAGATGTGAAAATATTCTGGTAAAATTGCCGTTTTTGTAAAAGGAGTCTGGTCTGACGGCTTCAATGCCACGCCGGGAAGGACTGTTTGATGGCAAGGTAAAGAGTTGAAAGTATTCTAAATATAACGTATACTTAAACATTGTTTAGCTTACAATCAAAACATGATCTGGCACTTTTTGTGTTAGTTATGAATGTAATTTCACAAAAGACCATGCTGGTGGTCTAACATTAAGTTTGCATGGCATCCAGCTGACAGAGCATCTCTGTTTTGGTGTTTTTTACATGCGTAGATACATGTTTGCATTTCATTTAGATGTATCTGGTGTCTTTCTGGCGCTGTTCTTTATTGAATATGACAACCTTTAGTTGCTTCAAACCTTCTGTCATTAATCACATTAAATGTCACGATAGTTTATTCTGTCTGACGATGATCATTAAATATTGATTTCATCTGCAGCTCGGCAGCTTTGTTAAGACTGATCAGCTGATCAGCATAATGTTTATCAAATTTCAAATCAAATGAGAACAACTATATAAACTCACCAGCCACTTCGTTAGGTGGTTAACTATGTTTGAGGTCTCGTTAAGTTTAAGGAATTAAATCCTCTGTGATGAAAGGTAAGCAAAGTCAATCACTCAATATTCAACACCCTTACCTCTGACTGTTTCATAGGAACTTCTGCTGTGGCTCTCAAAAACATAGAAAACATAAATAATTTCCAGCTTGTAAACAAACAACCGCTGCTGTTGTTTTTCTGCTGCGACAGTCTCAAAAAACACCGGAGCGGTCTGTCCTTCGTTCGGCCTTTTGGCTCAGCATTTCTTCTTCTCCCTGTTGTATTTTCCCTGAACACCTGTGGAACCGAGTCGTGCTCAGAGTTCTTGTCCTACCTGCTGTATTTGCACCAGTGTTGATTTACAAGGACATCAATACTCCACAGCATGCTAATGCTCTCAGCTGAGATTTACACTGATGTCAATACACAATGCTAATGAGGTCGTGTGATTGTTTGCCGACATCATGTCATGGCGGCTCGATTATTTCAGGGGCAATTTATCAAGGTGTCCTCCGTAGCAAGACAGGTGAACCAAGACAGCAACAGTGTCAGAGTTTAAGGTTTAATTTCCTCTGCAGCTCAAAAGTTACTGTATTTTTCCTGCTGCTGGAGGTTCAAGCATGTGCAGACGTGCCGATGAGGCTCTGGAGCTTTCATTAAACACTTCTCGAACTGTACATCGGAAATGCCTTGGAAATTAATTTCTAAAGGTCAGCAAATGGTCCCAATTTGCTGCTCCTGCAACTACTTTTCAATTCAGTTGCACTGGATGATTGATTTTCCATTCCACATTTCCTGCAACAGAGGCTGCTGCCGGAAACTTTTCTCATTAGTCGAATTACTTCACCGATTTCCTCAAAAAGCTTGTCATTACCATATGTAGATTGTATGATCATATCAAGCGTATTACCGCCATGAGAAGTAGCTACATTTAAAAGATATTTGGATTTAGCGTCTTGAAGATCCTCTGGCGTCATGAAACATTTTAATGAACCATATGTTGAGCGCTGGAGTTCTCAAACTAAAAGATGATGACATTTTTGGCCAATTTAGGCAAAGTACACCGTGTATCTGACAGGATGTCAGTCCATGGGATAAGTTTACTCCTTCCTACCCAACTCCCCCGACCCTCATCCAAATGTGTTAAGCTCAGGGGCTGAGCAGACAGGAAGCCTTTGGCATAACTTGACTCGTAATGGAAGCATTACCTACACGGTAATTGGAAAATTATCTTTCAAGATGCACAGATGCTTGTCTTCCTGCATGTCATCTGTGTGCTATGAAGGGCTCTTTTGTGTAAGTACAGAAAATCAGCTTTGTCATTGGTTTTCCATTTTTTTATAAGAGGATGAAACTGGTTTTGGACACATTGAAAAAAACTGTGTCTAAGCTTTAAGTGGGCGTTTCTCTTGGTGGTGATTTGACATCTGAAAAATCACCCACGAATGTTAATACATGACGATTTCCCCCCCTTTTTGATCAGCCGTTAGCGTTGGGTGGGTTGTCCATTAATCAGCAGATCGGTGGTTGACTCCTCCAGTCTGCATGTCGAAATCTCCTTGGGCAAGATGCCGAACCCCAAATTGCTCCTATACCTTGCATGGTAGCCATCAGCGTATGAATGTGTTTATGAAAAGGTGGCCGGAAGACTAGAAAGGCCATTTTCCACTCGTAAAGATGAAACGAGGCAACAAGGCACTTTTTACTCAGGAAATGGAGGAAGCCCATCTTGCTACAACATTAGCACTGATTTCCACTAGATGGTTCTTCCACAGAGGTCCTCATAGTCTGAAAATACACATTAACATATACGATAAATCAGTCTATTCATGACTTTACTGCTCTCGTCATTGGCAGCTCTTGTTCTCTGAAGGCTGTCTTCATCCCAAAGGTGGTAGTCTTCCTAGCGTCAACTGTCTCTTTCATGGGTCCAGATGTGCTGATGGCAGATGATCTAGATGATCCAGAGTTGATTATCAACTGTTAGACATGTTTGCCTTAACAACATTCAACATTTGGGAGGTCTATTCTACTCATAAAGTGGAAGCGAGCTAGCTGCTGCAGAGTCATGAAAGTAATAAAGACTTATTTTAAGAGATTCAAGGTCAAGAGAATTAGAAATGAAGCTCTGGACGTCTTAATCAGGCTATTTGACAATCAAACAGCTGTAAATCTTCCGTCCACACAGCTCCAAACATCACAGTTTGTTTAGCATGCCGTGAGCGGTGTGGATAATTATCTCAATCATTTGGTCCAAGCGTTACGTGCACCTACGCGCACATAAACAACAAACACAAAATAAAACACACACTTTCCTGTGGCGACAGTCTAATTCAAATATAAAATCTCACACACCCACTCACACACATTCCCAGACTGCGGTCCTGTGGTAAACAAAGCTATCATCTCCCATTAGCATCCTGTTGACCTGCTCATATTTGATATTAATCAGGCTGTGATTATGTGATCAAGTGAAGAGCGCTCTCCTGCCAAAACCAAAAGAAAAAAAACACAACAGTGCAGAGCTCCTTCGGGGCTTTTCAAGGTTGATATCCCAAATATTATCTGATTCGACATTATGAACTGCGTGTGTGTTTTTAAATCCACTTTTAAGGATCTGGCCAAGGTTCAGCTGGCTGCTCGGATTTTCAGCGCTCCGTTAGTTTGTATATAATTACATTCATTTACATAGAAGGTTCCCAGTGTATCCACAGTCTTACTGTACTTATTTACTTTTACTTATACTACAGTATTTCCCAGTCCTGCTTCTTTAATCAACTGTTACATCTATAGTATATTAATTAGATTCAGGTTTTACATACGGACAATGATGGCCTTCTTTATCTTTTTTATTTGGCCGTATGACATGCAGCAAAGAGTGTTGGAATCAAATCCAGGCTGCTGCAGCAAGGACTCAGCCTTGGTACAAGGGGGTGCGCGCTCTACCAGGTAAGCTACCACGGCGATCTGGCGTTGACGTGGATGCTGAAGGCAATGGTACAGATAAAACATGGGAACAATACAGATAGAAACTGTAATCTTAATATGATTGTCATATGTCACTTTTTGCTGATGCTCGGGCAGCAGCCGGATGCTGACGGCAGTTTACTTAACAGCCAAAGCTCCTGTCCCAGAGGCCTGACCTCTAGTTTGGGAACCGCTGGACTAAGCTCCAGCTTGTTACATGCATGCAATTAAGAGCATTTATATTGTTTTGTTGTGAAGTAAAGGATGTGAATATTTTGCCCACCACGGACAAACACTTAATCACAACATAACCTCTGAAAGCCCGCTGCGTGACTGTGTGAAGAAAACGTACAAAGTTATGTAATGAAAGACGACAACCCGCTTTACATTTGTGTTAGAGTGTCGGCTACAATGAGCTCTAATTTCATGATCAAAAGGATGAACGCTTTCATCGCACAATCAAAACACTTTTGTTCTCGTCCAGCGTTTTTCCGAGCGATTCCACGAATAAACCCTTTTTGAAAAAAAAAAAAAAAAGAAATCTGTAATCCAATTTGATAACAGTGTAATCACATTAGATGCAATCCAGCGCTCACCAACACACGGCTCGTTTTGTTTCACTGATTCAGAAGCCTCTCATCTTCACAAACACAACCGGGTCTGTTAATTCTTACCTTAAAGAGGCCTTCATTTACCTTTTACATAATCAGAGCCTTAAATAAGATGAAATCCGTGTTTAAAACATCTTCATCTTCTGCACAGAGCCTATGAAGAACACCTTAATGCACAGGTTCTCAAACTGAGGTACAAGTACCACTGATGGTACGCGAGCTTCTTCAAGTGGCACGCGGAGGAATCTCTAATATATATATTTAAATTTAAATTAACAAAATACTACAACATTTTGAAAGAAGCTGCTTAAACTATGAGATCACAGGAATGTCATTTAAAACATGTTTTGCATTTCCTGTAATAACGTGTGTGTCAATATCATGTTCATGCAGGTCGCGCGTAGCACCCGTACACCCATGATTAGTCATGAGCTAAAAGGTGACGTGCAGATAGTAAGTGGAGGTAAAATAAATGGTTCAAAGATTCATCCAAGTTGCTCTGTTTCCATTCAGGAACACTCAACAATAAAACAATATTTTTATGAAGAATAAAGCAGCCTCCCGTGTGAACCGTCTGTAGCTGAACCGGGTTAACATCTGTCAAACATAAGCCAAATATTTTCTGAGGTGGTACGGCTGACTTAATATATTAAAATGTGGTAATTTATCCATTGATTATCTTTTTGAATGACCCTGAATTTGCACCCTCACTGTAAGATTAAAGTCTTTTTCAAAAGATTCACATTTCATGTTTTTTTGCACAATTTTTTCTCAGATTTGGAGTGAAACTGTTCCCTTTAAATAAACCAAACCACAATCCGTCTTATCACATTGATTTCTTCAAATAAACATCCAATAGAACTTGTTACTACCTGGTATATTTTCTGGAGAGAGTACCCGCCTCTCACAGCCCGCACAGCTGGACACTGTACAGCAATGATCCTTAACTTGGATTTGGAATCACGAAATAAAAAAAAAAAGATCCCTGAGCACCCTCAGCCTTCTATTATTAATTCTTCCCTCGGCTGCAGAAATCCTCCTTTTTCCCAGAAGCAACTGTGTGTTTCACCGGGGCGCCTGTCAGTATGTGCTGCTGCTGCTGTTCCTTTGTGTAACATAAGCTAACTTGCAGAGAGTCCACACCGGCTCCTAGTCGATGTTTTTATAGAACAAAGTTTCAAAACAAGCCCATCCCAACCCCCAGGCAGGTGCTTTTTTTTATCAGTGTGGTACTTTTCTGTCAGAAACCTCGAGCTATCCCTGGAAGTAACACACAGTACATTGCCGACTCGCATATTACAGAATATTAGCACCTTACATCAATATTGCATCACCAAAGAAAAAATCATTCAGGGATCGGGAGCAAGAGTGGCGGTTGCTTTTTTTGAGTTCGGGTGGTCACACTGGTGATAAATATTCATGGAAGTTACATTCATGCTGTAATGTGGTTAGTGCACTGTTACTGTCTTGCAAGATACATAAGCCCAGAGCAAAGTCTTTGAGATGGAGGGAACAGATTCGGGGCCTTTATCCACGGTTATATTAACACAGTATATCAGGCGTCAACCAAAATCTCGGCTCACCAGGAAGCCCGAAGCCGTTCAGGACCCAAGAAGAAGATCCATCCCCGGGTCGTTTTCCTGAACAGTGCAGTACACATGCAGGAAGAACTCGCTAAAGAAACTTTATGGAAATGAACTCTTCTGCATAACATATACTGTAAAACATTTATTGTATTTCCGAAGACAAAAAATCTTGAGGAACTTAGGAAGTGTAGATATTCTTTTAATCTCAAAGTATGTTTCAGTCATAAAACAGTCCTGTGGCAAAAAGCACTCCTGCCAGCTCCCTGAATGACTTTCTGAGGCTCCCAGCAACACAGGAAAAAGGCTGATTTTAAATTTACACTGCAAAAATGCTTTGAATAAGCCATGCTTTATTCATAACGTGCTGGTAAAGAGATTATTTTATTCTTTACTCTGAATAAAGCGTTGTATTCGGAGAGGAGTTGTTTTAATTTTGATGGACCTGCATTGAAGCTCCCGCAGTGTGCACTCTTAAAAGTTAGAAATCATAACCGAGTCCTAAAAAGCTTATTTTTAATTTTTCTTTAGTTTTAAAAGAAATCTGTCAACGCTATAAAAAAGTTTCATTGTGTTTCGGTAATTAGTCTGCGCCTGAGGAAGACAGGTTGCTGCACTACAATCCAAAGAATTAAACTTGATTTGAGACAATAAAACAAGCTGATTTGCATCAAAATAAATTATTCTTACTGCGCTGCGCTAACACGTCCTTTTTTACAGAAAACAGCACAAAAGAACTCAAAGACACGAAAAAATACATTTTTTTCTGTATTTTTGTGGCAAAGTGGCAACTTTAATAAAAGATTCTCCCTCAGCCAACTGCTCCAACAATTCTGTAGTAATGTACAGAATATTATTATTATACATTAGTACAGTCTGGACCTGCTCTATGTGGAAAGTGTCATAAGATAACTTCTGCTTATTTGACGCTATAAACCTGAATTATTACTTAATAAATAGTATGTTTTAGGTGTGATATAAAATAAATGTGAAATGTGATTGGAGGGTTTCTGTCGGCAGTGGCGAGAGGACACCAGAGGGTGGCAGCACTGTGCTGCAGAGCCACCAGATACAGGATCCATGGACTGTCGCTTCCTGCAGTTTGATTAGTTTGAGAGATGGTGTGTGTGTGTGTGTGTGTGTGTGTGTGTGTGTGTGTGTGTGTGTGTGTGTGTGTGGTGTGGGAGAGAGAGAGAGAGAGAGACTCCATAAATATAAAAACAAGTGCAAAGTTGCTTTTCCATCCAACTTTCTCCCACCTGTGGTCTTTCTCTCTCTCACACACACACACACACACACCTGTATATTTATTCCCCTGTGTGTGATGTCTATATACTCTGTTTGGGCAGGTGTGCATAGATTTATGCACCTTCTGCATATATATTCCCGTTCACTCGAGCATATACATGAATACGTAAACACACACACATCCTGCAGGATTGATCCCGTACAGGTAAGACCTGTCAGTTCCACACACACACACAGCAGTGCACAGATGTGTGTGTGTGTGTGTGTGTGACTTTTTACACCCTTCATATTTGTGTACTGTGGCAACACACTGACACTATCACACAACCACAATACACACACCTTTCTCTCTCTCTTCTCTCTCTTCTCTCTCCGTCAGCCACCTTCCCTCTAACAGATGGGATGATGGGATGTGGTCGTTTGCCAGATTCGGTATCCAAAGCTGAAGCCTGACAATCTGATTGGTGTCAAAGATGAGAAATATGGTAAGGAGGAGGGTAGCGAGGGACACGACAGAATGACAAAGGAGAGGAGAGATAAATCTGAGGTGGTGTAATGTCAGGAAGAGAGATGAAGAAGAAGAAAAGACAAGAATATGTATCGCTGCCTGTTAGCTCTGCTCGCTTCCCAGATGTGTGTGTGTGTGTGTGTGTGTGTGTGTGTGTGAGCTGATCTTTGTCAGAGGTGGGCGAGTTCACCAGACGTGCATTTGTCAAACCAGCCTGTTAGTCTTCATCCTTGAAGCGTCCTCTCTTGTACCGTTTAAAAACACGTCTCATAAAACATAAATCTCTCCCCTCGTGCGGCTCCGAGGAACGGTCTCATTGTTGCCCCTTTTGCCCCTCAGGGGGCAGCCACGAGTCCGTAACAGCTCGCCGTTTTTCTTCATGAATCTGGTTTTCGTGTTAAAACAAGAAAGGACGTTCACTCTTTATTAGAACACACAGAGGTGTGTCGAATTCAACAAAGGAAAAAAAAAAGTCCACACTCTGCACCTTGTCTTAAAATGAATGCGAGAAACATTCAAACCTTTTAAACAGTTTAATATTAAATACTTCATTTAAACTTTGAAAAAAGGTTACCATCCTTTGATTAATGCTGAGTATGATTGGCTCCACATAAGAGGAATGGTTATGTACAGTTACGAGAGTCAATGACGTCTCCCACAGGTGTCTGAAGAGCTGTTTCAAAACTTAAAATATATACGGCACAGGCCACCATCATCTTGGCAGTCCTGCCTCTTTCGCCTCCCAGCTAATCTAAAAACAAAGATGTGGATCATCGGCAGACCTGAGGCGTGCCGAATGATGCCTGGTTGCTCAAACAAGCCGTCTGTAACGGCACCCACCTGTCAGTCAAAGCGTCCACGCTCTTAATCCTGCATAACTTTAAGCCTTAATATAATCTGAACAGGTGAGTTGTATAAAAATTCACCCTCAGTACAGTTGTCATGAACGGGGAAATTAGCTGTAGAGACCAAAACTGTTTTTTGTACCAGGCTGTAAACATGTTTATTTCTGCTGTGAAGTTGGACATTTTAACATGGGGACTTATGGAGACTGACTCACTTCTGGAGCCAGCCTCAAGTGGACGTTTGAGGAACTGCAGGTTTTTGGCACTTTCGTGTTGGCTTCACGTCACAGCTACGGAGAATGCCACTTGCCTGCTAACTATTTATTTGCCTCACGGTACTTTTGAATATAATTTGTGGGAACACTAGTCTGTCTATTGTCTGTTTAGTGTGTGCAAAATTGCCATTATGTGAATAAATGAATGAAATAGAGATATATAATGTACATATTGAGACAGAAACAGTGTGAGATGTCTACAAAGTAGTCTCTCGCCTACTTGAATGCCGTTACACAGGTGTATGTTACCTCCCAAATGTTGTGCTCCACCAATGAACGGCGCCTGGCTTTCGTAGTCTGCCGATCAATCTTGTATGTGATCCATAGACCGTCCGGACGCATCACGAGGAGTTTGACTGACAAGGTTGTCATCCAGTCATGACAGCTCCATTTCCAGTGTGCACTATACATGTATGAAAAAACATAAAACAAACACAGACAAATCATTCGAATCATCGTGTCTCCCAAGTCGAGTCTGAATTCAGTCATTTCCTGTTCTAGTCATCCAAACAGCGGCTTTAGTCGCTTGGAGTCCGTCACGATGACTGCAGATCTGTGTCTGTCATATCATCAGTAAGCTGTCGATGTTCACCAACCTGACTACCTCCTGATAACAAAAAGTACTGAAGTTTTCTCTGGATGCTCGTTCCTCCTCACAAATAGTTTTCCAATTTGTTAACTTTCGATTTTTCACTTCCTGTGGTGGGCATAATTTCCCACCAGTGTTCAGGCTTGACGTCAGGATTTCATTTGGTGCAAATGGAGCACATCTACGGGGTCTCAATTAGTTTAGAATGGACAATCTTTGCTGCTGAGGCCACAGTCTGTGATTTACGCTGACAGGATTGATGCTATTAAAAAAAAAAGAAAGAAAAAATCTTGTTTTCTGCAGCTGTAGAGGAAAGGAAGGTGGAAAAGGAAAAAGAAATAAAAAGGAGATAAAGAGACACAGGAGGTAGGAGACAGAGAGCGAGGCGAAATGAGACAGAGGTTGTTGTTTGATGTTTGCTGCTGGTGCTGAGGGTCCAAGAGGCCCCAGACACATTACAGAGATGATGAAAAACACAGAGAGGAGGCAAACGACAGACAGACAGACGTGGAGTCCTGGTGGCTTTGCAGGGGCCTTAAATGACAGTGAGCGTCTAGCTGGTGAACATAGTGAAGCATTTAACAGCTAATTAAGGTGGCATGACAAGAAATGCTAATTATTCTCCCATAAACTGTATAAATAAGAATGCATGTAGCCTCCGTGACATCACCAACAGGTTTCTGAAGTGTTGTGAAGCTCAGAGTGTGGTGGCTCTAGTAGTCCTGTCTCTGCAGGCTCCAAAAATGAGCAAAAATGTGAACCGGAGTTGGCTGAATGAAGCCTGGATGCTCAAACAAGCCACCCGTAACGGCACCCACCTGCCAATCAAAGCGTCCACGCTCTTAATCCTGCATAACTTTAAGCCTTAATATAATCTGAACAGGTGAGTTGTATAAAAATTCACCCTCAGTACAGTTGTCATGAACGGGGAAATTAGCTATAGAGACCAAAACTGTTTTTTGTACCAGGCTGTAAACATGTTTATTTCTGCTGTGAAGTTGGACATTTTAACATAGGGACTTATAGAGACTGACTCACTTCTGGAGCCAGCCTCAAGTGGACGTTTGAGGAACTGCAGTTTTTTGGCACTTCTGCATTGGCTTCACTTCACAGCCACGGAGGTTGGCGCTTGGGTTAAACCCATGTGACACAGATAAACTAAACTAAATAAAAGTTTTCTGTACAACTCACAGCAACTTTTCAGTCACTGTCATGTCGATATCTCAGACAAACTGAAGGATTTCAAGTGAAGTGAAGTGTTCTGTTATAGACTGAGAAAACTGATATTCCTCCCAAGCTAAATAAACCATTTAAAACCCCGTTAGCTTTGGGATCAGCCAACAAAAAGCACAAACAACATGTTTGTTCGTGGTTAACATAAACCACAGCTAGATGAAGCTACTGACGAGTAACAAGAGGTCAGTTCAGCAGAGGACAGGAGGAAGGTCGGAGCACCTTCATCTCCTTTTCAATCACCATGTGAGCGGCCGGCTAATGGCCTTGAAATGACAACCTCACTGACACCCACATCACACAGCCATTCAGCCACAGTTAGCAATGCAAATAAGTGAGGCTAATGAGGAGGAGGCTGTGAGGCAGAGGAGGGGGGTATAATTTACATTCTAAAATGTTCCCAATTGTCGAGATGTAGAGTATCTCACCGCACTTGAGACAGAGACGCCAGTGATGGAAGGATGAAGACAGCTTAGCTTCTGAAAGGCCTAAATGAGTACAATTATGCACAGGCTGATGCCGTGCATTAGCAAGCAAATGGGAGAGACAGAATTTATGCAAACAGGGCTCGAGGAAATTATGTTGGCTGCTGCAGAAGAAACACCGAGCGAGCGTCGTGGTGACTGAATGTCAAAAAGGAAAGAGGGGGAGACAGATGCATGTAGATGTTTATGTGGAGGACCCTGCAGCGCAATCAAATCAGCCTCATCACAATTGAATCATAGCGGCTCTTCAAAACAATGCGTGACAAAAGTGCCGCAATACGAAGACAGTTTAATTGTGTTAATAACAAAACTCTCGTTCAAAAGACGAGAAAGCGTCAAATGAAGCAGAGAAATAAACTGCAGAGGAGGACGCAGTCACAAACAATAACCACGGAGCGTACAGCATCGAGGCTGTTTCATGATTCATACATATGGTTTTTATTAATTCTATCAAAATGGACGACAAAGATGTGAAAGAAACTTGATACATAATATAAATCAACAGCGAAAACTGCGTTAATTAAAGCAAAAGTTTAACTTTTCAAGAAATGTTTATTCACTTTCTTGCTGAAATTAGACGAGAAGATCGATACACATGTACATGTTACATGGCTGCAGCCAACAGCCAGTCAGCTTAGCTTAGCATAAACACCGAAGACAGCTAGCCTTACTCCACCCAAAGACAGAAAAATCCACGTACCAGCAAGTCTCACTACTTAACACCTTGAATCTTTGTTCAATTTGTACAAAAACCAAAGTGTAAAAACATAAAGCGTATGTTTTAAGGGAGGACTTGTGTGTCAGTAACTTCCCTGAAGTCTCACCTGGTTGTCTTGCAACCTTGTGAGCAATGCCGTAGTCAAGATCACCTAAACTGACACCAAGTCATGACCAAGACCAAAGTGTACCAGTCTTTGAGGGGTTGAGACAAAGGAAGGATGCAGACAGGGTCAAAGACCAAGACCATACAGGAATACGTAGGTACCTAAAAGTTTAACTAAATCTTTTTGGTTGAAGAGATTTGGTGCACAGGCAGGTTACCAACATTAGCTTTGCTAGGGTCACTTAAACTTGGCTTACCTGTCTTTATGTTTCCTTAAGCGTTGCAGGATTTTCATACTTCTGTGTGTTTTCTTTGCGGTTTAGGTTGCCAACTTTTGTTACAGAAGATTTGGCTGACATCTCCTCGCAGACGGCGCTTTCTTAAAGTGCGTATGAAGGCTGATGGGGAGGATAACAAATAAATCAGACAATGCCAGGCTAGTTATTGATATCCCTGCAGTTGTAGTCTTCAGGAGACAAGAAAAGGTAAAAATGCAGGAAATTCTGAGACGAAACCGACACCTTCAAAATGGATCTGAAGACTCACCTTGAGTACGACGATGCTGCTCGACTAACTAACTGCAATAATGCGCACATGCAAACAATACATAGAATTATTCTGTTCCTCATTTGTCGAGTATCTGCTTTGAGAAATCAGGAACAATGCGTCCAATCTGCCAATTGATCCCACTTTGACCCGCACACAGCTCAGCTGTTATTTCCATATTAATTATGTGAATGGCACTCCCACTGCCATTACTCACTGTTCAATCATTTCAGCTGAATGCAGCTGAATAGGGAAGTGATGAGGGTGTAGAGGAGGCGAAAAGAGAGAGAGAGATTGCAAAGAGAGCCAGAGTGTGCAGTGAGGGATGATTTTTATGTTTGTGTTAAAGCAGGAAGAGAAGAATGAAAGGAGACGATGGATAGCAGAGAGAAGAAGAAGAAGAAGAAGAAGGGATGCAATTTGGCCTCTGAGTCATGAAGGAAAGTCGAAATAGCCATGAGTGGAAGATGGAGAGAAGAAAGCGGGAACTCAGCGGTGGTAAAGAGGGAGGTAAAGAGAGGAAAAGGCCACAGCAGGAGTAAAACAGATGGAAGAGAGGAAGTCGATTGAGTCATCCTCCGCTGCAAATTTATGGGTTCTCTTTTTCTATTGATGGATAGCTACAGAACAGTGTGTGAGTTTGCACGCTGGGATATTTGAAAATATATATACAGGAACGGAGGCAACAATAACATCCAAACATTTTCCTCCCCATTTTATCTTTCTTCGGTGTTTTTCACTCCTGAAAATGTCGTCGGCACGCCTCCAAAGAAGTTCCTAAAACCACCTCCACACATTCTTTTCCAACGTTGGAATTCAGGGGCCTGTGTCCAAAAGTTTTTGGACGTTTCTTAAACCAACAATCCAACAATCACAACCTCTTAAACAAAGATCGGCCAGGTGGGTGAAAGTGAGAACCAGTACAACACTATGAGACTGAGAGAGTGTCCAGAAGTGAACCTCACTGTCTACGTTTGTACGTTTCATGGCGTCTCACATCGCTCAGGGCTGTTCAGTCCTCTGATGTTAAATACCTTTGCCTCACCGGATGGCACTTGTTACAGAGTAGTGCATTTCAAGCATATCTCAGCCTTTTTGGAAATATGCTTATTCACTTTCTCGTTGAGATACCGCTCTCGTATCTGGCTGCTCAATGTCGGAGCCAGGGTGGATTTCAGCTTAGCATAAAGACTCGAAACAGAACCGCACAAAGGTGACCACCTTATGAATTAACAATCTCTTTTTGACAATGGCATTTGTTGTTTTAAAGGAAATATCTCAACAACTGTTGGAGGATGAATTGTAATTTTCATTTAGCATCATCCCCAGATCAAAATTTAAGATTCAAGATGACTTCACCGTCATCTTCAGCCTGCAGGACTGATGTACGCTGAGTGTCGTGCCTGAACACATCGTGTGCAGACACTGAAGCTGCTTCCTTCAACCTGTGCTATGGTTTCTGTTCACTTTTGGTAATGCAGTACCGTGGTGCAGTATATTTACACGAGTACAACATAGAGTAGTTGCTGCATTCAGGCATAACTGGGAGGAATACTAACGCAGATGTTTGTGCATGTGTGTGTGTGTGTTGTGTGTGTGTGTGTGAGTGAGAGAGAGAGAGAGAGAAAAAGAGAAATAGATAGATGCAAAGAGAAAAACATGAGTAATGAGCTTCAGAAACATGTGTTTGACATCTGGCAATAATCTACCACTCTCTTTCTTTCTTTCTTTCTTTCTTTCTTCTTTCTCCTGGCATTCCTCTCCTCTCACTGAAATCCTTGTTTTAAATGCTGCACTGGACAGATGTGAGCAGAGGGGAGTGATGTAGCCAGAGGGGATGATGGAGGGAAAGAGAAAGATGGAAGAAATGCTGATGAGAGGAGGTGGAAGAGAGGGTTTTTGTTTTTTGTTTTTTTGAGAGGACATAGGGCTTGTAAGATGAAGGCTAATGAGGCAGCATGATGAGAGAGAGATGGTGAGAGTGAGGAGTCATCACCGGCGGAGGGCGAATGAAAGAAAATGGTAAAAATCACGAAGGGAGATGCAAGAGGTAGAAACACTCAAAGGACGGGAGGCACTTTGAGGATCACAAAAAGAGGAAAGTGGTGGTAAGATGGAGTGAAAGCTGAGCGTGTCCACACACACACACACACACACACACACACACACACACACACACACACACACACCTCCTCCCTGAAAGCGTACAGACCTGTAAATCCCTCTGAAGCCCACAGCAATGCAGCTCAGCTCTCAGCCACTGTATCCTCTCTACATATTCCAAATCCCGTGATGGTTTTATTACCATAATCGGCTCTGAAAGTAAACATAGGAACACACACACACACACACACACACAACCAGTCACTCAGTTAGTCAGTCAGCCAGTGTTTCCATGTTTTACCTAAATCACAAAATGACCATGGCACACAGGGTCTCTCTTTAAGTTGGCAACATGTTGGACGATTCTGCAAGACACAATTTCAGTTTCATCAACGTTCAATGACAACACAAGAGTGGAACCTCATCGGGCACGTCTCAGTGACGTTGCAGTCGCGATGTTGTTTTGGTCCGTTCTCCACAAGACTTCAAATCCTGTTTGGCTCACCAGACTTTGTTGCCTTGCTCAGATTTGGTCATTTTTCCTGGTTTACGTGCTTCTACCGTCAGTAAATAGTCTACGTAGTTAAACTGTTTTCCCTTGTCTCTATTTTTACAATCGGAAGTTTGCACAGGATGTTTGATTTTGAAAACCGACCGGGTTCTCTACGCTGGTTCTGTGTCTGACTTCCGGCCAGCTCGATCTTCTCTGTGCAGACTGTCACAGCGTCCCTCAAAAACAGAACAAACACGACATATTCGTAGCGAAGCAGAGCGGGGAGGCCCTTCTAGGACGATTCTGAAACACGCCAAGACACTTCCAGTGGGGTTACAAACATTGACTAGAAGGGTCGTGATCAGCTCCGGTAACCATGGCGAACACAGAACGTGTTGCGTCCGGGACTAGTGGAATTTTAGCCATAAGAATTAATAACACGTATAATAACAAAAGTAAAATGTGTTGCATGTTTCTCACACTGGGTTTGCAAGCACACCCATATATCCACTGTAAAAGAACAAAGAACCATCACGTGTCTTTTCCAGCCACAAAAAGGTGAGATTTATGACAAACACGTTTTGATTTTTACGAGAGGGAACGGAGCAGGATGTTTGACAAAAGCACATTTAGTTAACTTTCACAAATCCGGTAATAATAAGAACAGTGCACAGCCGCTTCCTTCAGCTTTATCAGAAGCATCCAGGACTGTCTCCCAGGCGGTGGATAAGACAAAAAGAAACTTGCAATTAAATCAACCAACTGACACAAATTGAACCTCGGGGGTTCTTGGTCCCTGATGTGGTCTGTGGCCTCGGGGCAGTTACCCAAGCTGTCCCCCAAGTTGGTAATCCAGCCTTGCTTATCTCAGGTACGCAGTCGAGCGCAGGGCTTTGTTTCCTTTCTCTTTTTTTTTTATGTGCACGAGTCTCAAAAAGCTGAATTAATTTACATCCTGTAGGTTCTTACGTTAAAAGGTCCAGTTTGTCAGGTTTAGGGTGTCTCTATCGACAGAATATGGCAGTTTATAATCACCTCAAATCAAGAATCCTACACGGCCAGATGCCACCAAGTCCTACACGAGTACACGAGTAGTATAGATGTATATAAATAACTGTGTAAAGCTCCATCTGTGGTAGTTATTGCAAGGCCAAAAGGTGGAAGCAGCCGCTTAATGATGCACATGAACTGGACACAGGCATGTTTTCTGTCTGCTCTCGAGTCAACCCACCCGTCAGTCGATCCATTAGTTTCTCAGACACCGCGATGGCCGACCAGCCAAACGGTCAAACGTATCTTTCTTAACAGCTAGCCTTGTTACACCTTCACCTTGGTGACATTACACACACAAAACATATTCACACGGGCTCGAGTAGATAACAAGGGCCCCTGCAAATGAGGCTAACCTCGTGTAGCGGAGCAGCCAATTAAACCCCCAGCAGCAGCAGCAGCAGCTACACCGCCGCTGCTGCTACACCGCCGCCGCTGCTGCTCATAATAACGATGATGACGGTGATGATGGCGCCCGCACCGCCGAGACCAAACAAGACGTGAAACATCGCCTCCCTCTAATCACTCTTTGATTCCCCGTGGAGACAAAAAAAAAAAATGAGGAGAGCAGGAAGAAGAGGAGGAGGAGGCGTGGAGGGAGAGGAGTTGAAAGGGTTTACTGGGGCTTAGTTTAAAATATGCTCTCTTTTTTTTCCATTAACTAAATTTAGATGTTCACAGAGCTGTCTGGCACTTAACACAGCAAGTTAATGAAGCATGCAAACCACCACCAACAGCTCCCCACTATGTGATCCTGTTATTCATTAACTGACTGTTAGTGTAAGTGACCAAGAATTTACAAAGAAAGAAGAGGAGAGGAGGCCGATTATCAAACCTCAGATTCAGGTGAAGGAATGTGAGTCCTGGGCTGGTGGATGTGGCACACTACATGTGCTTTCTGGGCTAGGAGAAAGCACGTAACCACGTCCCTCGGGGTGTCTTGCGGGGATGCTTTGGAAATTGCAATGCCACCCGGTTCCTCGATTAACCAGAGTTAGAGCTGTGTTGGTATTCTCGTCCATAAGTCAACAACTTCCCCCTGTGGTCTGGCTCTCCCGGTGCTGCTGAGCCTTGTCACCTATTCTGTTTGTGATTTCCTGGGACAGGATCTCGAGTGACGGAGAGTATGTGTGTGTGTGCAGTTTGGTGAACACAAAATTGAATGTCTGCTTTTTGCAGATAAAGTTTGTAGCTTAATCAGACCATGACCTCAGCGCTGTGTGCTGGGACAGTTTTGCCATCAAGTGGGAAGTGGCTGGAATGAAAATCAGGACCTCCAAATCTGAGGCCAGCACACTCCGCAACAAGCAGATCAGAACCGCTGAGGAAATTAGTGAGTTGAGGTGGTTTGGACATCTCGTTAGGATGACTTCTGCAACACCTTTGTTTCTGGGCCTGTCCAACTGTGAGGAGACCCCGGGTTAATTATGTTTGGTCTCTGTCTCCTCGTACAAACTCAAGTACTTGTTAACGTCCAAAACCAAGTCAAGGTAGCAGAATAAATAAGCAGTGCCTTCCAAAATAGTAAAATCCTACACTGACCTGGTCAAGTTCTGCAGTATTGTACACACACAATGAATAACTTTGGCAAAATTTCTCTGGAAAACCTTTAATATATTAAAGGTTATATTAAAGGTTAAACGGGATATTATATATATATATATTGTTGTTAAGTAACATGTGATTCAGGAGACTTAAGTTTTATTAACAGTCAGAGAAATAGTTCCAACTCATTTTCAACTTTTTAAAGAGACGAAATCTAAATAAACAAGATATAAGTCCATAAAGGCAAATAGTCAAGTCTTCTGATCTTGCAATGTTAATGTGAGATGAGATTTATTTTGTAAATTAAGATTTTCTCAGGTTTAATGGGAGAATTGGCATCATTTATTAATTTAACTATTTTTATTCTTTATATTTTTGTTCCTTCCTCCAAGACTGGCGGAGTGATATGATGTTATGTATCGTTGTAAGTGTTGAGTTGTCCTTTTGTTTGAATGGACATTAAAGTTACACAGAGGAAGTTGTCCCCGTCTAGTTTTAGCCCCGTGATTCGGAGCCACTCCTAAGTTTGATGACTTCGTCCTTGGCCCATGTTACATCCTTCCAGAAAATGGGGGCATTTTTTCTGTAGTCCTGCTGACAAATGATATCAAATACACTTCCTTCTCCTGTGTCCAGCCTTGCTAAGCTAGGCTAATCACATCCTGACATCACAGTACTTTAAATTTCTGTTCTCACTCTGGGAAATAAAGAAAGGTCAAACATGTGCACCCAGCAGACTTTTCATAGTACTACTTCAGGACAAACCTGTCTACTCTTAGTTGGACCTTGCAGGTTGGGGCTTGTGGACAACCGTTTTGAAGCCTCGTGTTTGGCGTCCTGGTCGTTTCACTTGGTTTTTCAAGTGACCATAATTAAAAAATAAGTGTGGAGCTGGTGGGAGATGTACTGCAATTGTTGGTTTTGACTCATAAGAGAACAATAAAATATTCAAATAAGTATCTGAGCACATTTGAGGAGAGAAATAGTCAATTCAGTAACAGAATCTTGATCCATATTTAATCAGCACTCCCTAGTTTGACAGTTCGATCTGAGTTTTGTGAGCCTGGTGTGTCGAGCTGGACTCGACTATTTTACTCTAAATGGGTTCATAATTTACTAAATGAACATCATTCTGTATGGAAGAAGACTTGAAACTAGAGATTGAGACCATAAACTCACGAGGAAACTGTTTACTGGGGTAATTTTTTTACATCAGATACTATACAATCTGACCTTTTGTTGCAGCCAATAGATCTGCCCCCTGGTGGTCATTAGAAAGAATAAAACAGCACTATTATATTGGGTGCAATCAGCAAAGATGGCTGCTCCCTGAGGACTTAGTCAGCACTGTTGACAGAGGAGTCGATCACGAGCAGCAAAGATGAGACAGAAACACGAGAATCTAGAAGATTACCACTTTAAGTTTTAAGTTAAGTTTTCTCTCTCTCTCTCTTCTTCTTGGACCAAACTTTCCCTCAGGAGGAGCAATAAAGTTAATCTAAATATTTCACACATGGACTTCAGTATTTGGAGGGTTGGTTTACTTTTTTTTTTAACCTCCAGGTCTGTTCCGTTCTTAAAATCATAGAAATCTTAGAAATCATTCATAATGTTTCCACTTTATTGAGTTTTGGTCGTATTAATATTGCAAAGCGTTTCCCAAAACGTGTTTGAAAAAATGGCACAAATGAGTTTTTTATTTGTTCTGCGCAGACGGTTTCTCACTTTGAGGATTAAGGATGTCTGTTGTTGTTGTTGTCGTACGTCCCTAAAATGCTGCTTTTAATCCGGTGGAAAGCATGACGAGTGCTCGCTTTAATTCTATACGAGCCATTCTTAGCCAGATTTGCATTTTCTGTCCATCCTTGTTTTTTTCTCAGATTGTCACCTCGTTCTTCCTCCGGCCCTTCTTTGGCAGCTGAGGGCACGCTTATAAACACGCACACACACTCAAGCCCCAGCTGAGCTGCTCCCTGATGTGAAGAGGGAGCTTAAGTGCGTGTGTGTGTGTGTAAGCTCATCTTGCCTTTAGCTAATGCCACACACACACACACACTCACACACACACACACGGACACACACTCATAGGCGTGCAGAAAGTATGATCAGGTGGAAATCCAACACGTTACTGACATGCATGAATATTGATGTGCGAACAGGCGGCTGCTGTCATACACACATGCACGTACGTGGCCAAAAACAGCTCTGCAGCATGCACACACACACACACACACACACACACACCTGCAATGGAACAGAATACTAATGTAACGGGATATGGCTGTCAAACGTGACAAACACACACACACATGCACAAACACAGCTGAGCATCCAGAGGTGTTGAAAAGGCCCACACACTCGTCATGGAAGGTGACTGAGCAAACAATATCCTCGCTCTCATTATTTCTCCATCACACACACACACACACACACACACACACACACACACGTCAAGTACAGCAAAGTTTTACACCCTCACCAAGTACAAACACGCCTGAGCACTCACACACACACGCTCATGCATAATAGAGCATCACCTCCTCCACCTCTGCAGGACGAGAGTTACACCACCACCCCTCCCTCCCCAAATATCAACAACCTGCCCCCCCCCCGGCCCCGCGTGCTCCCACCCCCACCCAGCGGCCGTTTCCATGACAACATCCAATCGGCAAAGCTAGCACAGAAAACAGCCAGTCACCTTTTTTTCAGAGCAGAGCGAGGCTGATGATGAATTCCAATGGAGAGGAAGGTTAGGAAGTACAGACAGGAAGGAGGAGAGTGTGAGGGATGATAAGACAAAACAGGTGAGGTAAGGACGGAGAAGAGGAAGGGTGTGGAAAAGTGAAGGAGATTTAACAAATCAAGAGAAAGATGGAGGGAAGAGAGTGTAGGTGAGAGGAAAAGGGGGAGAGGGATGAAGACAAATCGAAAGAGAAAGGGAAGGAATGAAGAAACAAGAGGACAGGTGGGGAGGAAAGGAAAGTAGGAAATAGCAAAGGTTGGGTGAGAGAAGTCAGGTGGGAGGAAGAAAGACGAGGGCAAACGAGGATGCAGAAAAGGAGCGAGGGATGAAATCAAATCAGGAAGGAAAGAAGGAAAGAGGGGATGGAAGTACAGAGAGAGAAGGAAGGGCAGGAAGGGAGGAGAGGTAAGGATGTGAGAAGGTGAAGAAGATTTAACAATCAAGAGAAGGATGGAAGGAAGAAAGTGTAGGTGAAATCAAAGGGGGAGAGACGAGAGGACAAATCAAGGACAATCAGCCGGGAAGGGGGTGAAAGTAAATCAGTGGGGTGAGAGAGGAAAATGGGAGGAAAGGAGGGAGAAAGGGAAGTTAAGAGGACATGATAAAGGAGAGAAAGAATAAAAACAAGTCAAGGAATTGGGTTTAAAGGAAGAAAAAGAAGTGTAGGGATGGAGAGAAAAGTGATGAGGAAAGGAAGGAATTATGGGGGGGAGGAAGGGTGGATAAATAACCAAAAAAAAAAAAAAACAGGGAAGGAAAGGACTTAAGGAAGGAAATGAGAGACAACAGGAAAGGAAGAAACAAACAAGGGTAGGGCACGACGGAAGGAAGGAAGGAATCTGGGTGGAAGGGAGCAAAAGTGAGAAGGAATGTCGGGTCGAAGGTCACGTAAAGAATAAGAGAGAGTTACGTGTGATGTAACAGAGTATGGCATGACTAGCAAGAACACAGGGCCCTGTGTGTGTGTGTGTGTGTGTGTGTGTGTGTGTGTGTGTGTGTGTGTGTGTGTGTCTGTGATGTAACATTTACAGGGGACCCCCTTCCTAGAAAACCTTTGGCCTTTTCAACTCTTAGAAAACGTATTTTCAGGAAACAGACCTCTGACCGGTGGAGTCTGCTCTGTTTTTACACCTGAAAGACGTCAGTAAACACACAGATCACATGACTGCACCCACATGAAGTCAGAAAACAATAAAAAATAAAACATATAAACACAAAAAAATGAAATATTTCTAAGAAATCATCGTTTTTTTTTCCCTCCATGAGTTTCTGTGAGCAGCTGTTGCCATGGAGAAGAAATCAGTCAGATGTGCAAATCCAAGCTGCAGCGAGTTCACACTTTGCTTTTCAAACATCAGTGAACTGAGTTAAACTGCTGAATGTTTTATCAGGTACCTGCAAAATGTTTTTGGCTTCAGTTCAATGTCGGTGTCGCGCAGTGATTGGATGTTTCGTAATGAAAATACACACTGGAAGACCACAGACACGACGAGCCTTTGACTTCTAACAGCATGAAAGAAGCAGATCTTTTTGAACACATTAGTTTATATCTCGTGCTGATGATTTGACGTCCTGTCTGTCACGTAACATTGTCTATTAAGGAAATGAACAGGACTAAACTCTGAGCTGAATTTCTCAGAAGTGAAATAATCTGTGATGAAAGGTTAGTATCCACGGACAGGTAAGAAACAAAGGTTTCATTTAGTTTTATATTAAGCTGTAAGTGCACAACATAAACTCAGATTTGTCAGTCACACTGCAGGCATGCCTGGGTTGGCTTTATCATGTCTTATTTTAGGTGTTAATGACTCAAACATCTCACTTCCATCACACCAGTCAGGAATCACAGTTTGATGTTAACTCCTGTAGCTTTGACCAGACCAAACGCAGGTTTTTCCACTCATTTGCCTGTGATTGTGCGGCCTGCAGCAGAGAGGTTGAACAAGATTCAACGTTTGGAGAAATGCATCCTAACGTCAAGCTGCGGCGGCCAATCAGACGATCAGACCAGTCAAACCTCCACAGTCAGCCTGAAATGTCTCTGAGACTATCCAGAGACTATCCTGAGACTATCCAGGTCGATTCATGGACTAAACTCTGATACTCTACCTGTTGTGTCCCGGCTTTGTTTATTTCATGCCTGTCTGGCAGTCTACACTGCAAAACAGTGAAACAAAGAAGCTTCCTTTGGTTTGTGTCCGACGGTTTTAATGGTAGAGAGCGAGCAAGCAGTGGTCGATAGACACAGACAGTGAATGAGAGAGAGGGAGTGCCGGTATCGAGAAAGTCTGTGAATCATTTTGTGATTATTCACAGCGGTTACGTCCAGCGCCACACATCTGATCTGGTTTAGGTTCAATATCCACCACAATAAAACATTTTTCTATAGAAAATAATGTTTATTAATGTTTAATAACAGTGAGAATTTGGGGGATTTCCTTGTAGGCTTCTTTCCAAGCTCATGAAGGCCTTTAAAAGTCCATTAAACAAAGTGCAACAAAGCACGTCAAGCGAGAAAGTTCATTTTTATTCTTTGTCTGATAACATGACGTTTTTAGCTATCAAATGATCTAACCCCGCAGTGACTACAACCAGTAAATTAGATTCTGAGATCTTTTGTAACAACAAAGTCTTGACCCGCATCTACTCCTCATTCATATCGTTGAGCCATGACGGTGCTTTAATTAGCCACAGAGCACGCGGCGGTGATGTAGAGGCCAGCGACTCTCTTAGAGGCAACATTAATTAGAGTGTGTGGAGAAAAAAAAAAAAAAAAAGAAGGTATGGTTCAGCGGGCAAATGAGACGGCAAATGGGGCGTACCAAATCTGCGTGTGTGTGTGTGTGTGCTGCAAGGAAGCACGTATGTGTATGCAAATGTACAAGCAAGCATCCATATGCATGTAGCTCATGTTATCCTACGAGTATGAATAAATGTAAATGTGCGAAAGCGTTATGCGCTCGTATGTGCTGTTTATGCATATACACAACATACATGTGTGTGTGTGTGTGTGTGTGTGTGTGGGCCCTTGTGTGAGTCGAGCCCTCGTGTTTGTAAGAGGCAACAGCTCCTTCAAAAAAAAAAAGCTTTTCCCAGAAAGTCATTAACATTCATTCACACAGGCAGCCTTCCATAAACAGTCATTAGTGGAGGAACACTTACTGTACCACCGGATCACTGAGCCTCTTCACACTTCACATCACCCCCTTATTCCTAAGTCACCAATTTAATTTGAAAATCTATCAAACGCTCGATGTAAAAAAAAAAAAATACTTTGTCTGTGCTGGAGCTCCAGTTTGCAAACTTTTTTTTTTTTTAAAACACCAAGGACCCCCCGGACAGAGACGTTTCATGGTGCAATCACACAGTTTGTTTTCTCTGAGGGAAACATTTATGTTCTTGCATTTCTGTTTTTTTTGGGGGGCTTGTTAAGATAATTACTGCCTAATTTAAAGTGAATCATGGTTTTGGTAATCTCATCATCATGTCACATTTATATGACTGATCTTTAGAGCTTGTTTCATGCCTGGTGTTTATTTCCAGCGAAGCTACAAGTATAGAAATATTACACATTTTTCTTAAAGGTCCAGTGTGTCATTTTTTTGGTGAGTATCTATCGGCAGGATATGTTTTCGTTAGTGTATAATCACCTGAAGAATCTTTGTGTCTTTGTTGTCTTAAAATGAGACACTCACAGTGTTCATGACCACCTGTCAGAGACCATCCAGCATCATGACGTGCTTTAATGCGGACTCTCAACATTTTACCATTTTGAACAGGAATGAAGAATTTCAAACTGAATTTTTATACCCAAATCTGAGCCGGCTCACTGGAAATGAATCAAAGATAACATTCAACCACTAAAACTAATTCTTCTGTTCAGGAATGCAAGTAAATAACTATAATTTGACGTCTTAATTAAGAAATAAAAATGTGCTTTACTGTTTTTTTTGTAAAAAAAGTAAATTTGAAAATTCATAGATAGCAACAATAATTCAAATTAAGCATTAAAAATATCATTTTGGTTAAAGAGCTGGTATATAGTGGTGTATTAACCATTACAGAAACATAAAAAATGATTTTGGTAATTACCAATGCTGTAAATTTAGGGCAGCTGTGGCTTAAACTTTACACTGGGTGGTGGTCTGATGAATTTGTTAAACGCTGTATATCTACGGGTCCTCTTTTCCATGAGTCCGCCATGTTGGACCGCCAAACTGAAGTCTGATCTAGATATAGTCCTTTTGCTTTTAATCTGAATTTGGCATTCAGAGTTTTTCTTATATTAGAGAGGGTGAGGAGTGGGAGATCATTCATTATTTTGCAGTCTGCAACTTCACCACTAGGTGCGACTTAATCCCGCACACTGGACCTTTAAATGTCATCAAACCCCATGAAAAGACCAACAAGTATTGTGAGTGTATCAAAGCCTGACGTATCTTGTCCCTCTGTGACAGAGAGCTTCATTGTTGTCCAGAACTATTAAAAGCACATCAGTGAGCCACGCCGTCGCTGCTCCTTCATTACCACAAACACAATGTGTCTCCAACAGTCCTGCTGCCCCAAATACTCACTGGAGCTCCAAATGTGGATCAATCTGCTGCCAAAAATAGTCCCAAACATTCCTTCTATTTGAGTAACACTTGCTAAAAACTACAGTGAGCAGTTGTAATGTAAATAAATAATGTATTTGTGAGATGTTGATCTTTACATCAGGAACCAATGGGCTTGATTTGGGTCTTTTCAGTTTGCTAGAATCTGTGTATGAACTGAGATTCCAGGTGAAACATTTACTTTGTTCAGAAGGAGGCAGAAGCCAAATTCAGCCCTCACCACAAAACCAGCCCCGGAAGTCCCAGAAGCCCCTTTCAGCGCTGTTAAAACAGGTGAGTGTTTTTAAATTATGCTCGAAGCTCCTCCGTTTCCTAAAGCTTGTTTAAAGGTCTCCTTTTCCACATGAAGCGCCCTTGGCTGCTCCCTGCAGACCAATTAGACTCTAAGTTTGGGGAGTGTGTACTCCCTCTCTGCTCAGAGCGATCCCACTAGCCCCATTTACTTTCACTTTATTTAACCAGGATAATCCACATGGTGTTAAATTGTTTCTCAGGGAGCTGTGCTCCGAAATTGGTCAGCTTAGACTGAAAATCTACAGATGTGGTAAACAGGATAATATTGATGTGTTAAGTCCTTCAGTGCTGCAGAAAGTGTTCATTTATCATCACGTCAGAGTTTAGGACCATTGGGAGGGAGAGATTTGAACACACTGAGCCATCTTTTGAATGTATTCATGTATTGATCATGGATAGCTCCCCTCTGTTCTCATATTGACAGGACACTGATCCATGCACCACAGACCAATGTGAGTTTGTTTTCAGCCGTTTGCTAACCATAACAGGCCAGAGTCTGTCGTTTTTTTCCAGTCCAGTTTGGATTACATAACCCTCGATAGCATATGATAGCTACAGTAGCCTTTAAAACAGTGACATCAGATGAATTTACTGTTTATCAGATTGTTGACTAATGAGAAATGTTAAGTAACAACGAAACAATCAGAAAATAACTTTTTCTCTGTACCACACTCCCTCACTCTCATTCACTGTCTGTGTTTCTCAATGCTTGCTCTCTCTTTAATTCAAGCCATCAAACAAAATGAAACTGTCACTATTTTGCAACCAGACACAGACAGACAGAGAAGCTGTGCACTTCAGAGTTTAGTCCAACTTCGTACAGCCTGTGTTGTCAGAAAGCTTTCTGTACGTCACCTGGCGAGCGTGGACATGCAGCACACAAACGTACATTAAACATACATTCAAATTTACCTGAGATAAATCTGAATTTAAATTAGCCTGTGCAGAGAAATTAAACATGTGCAAAGCGATTAAACACGAGCAGACAAATGAACCCTCAGGCGTCATTTCCAAAAAAAAAAAAAATGCTTTCAATAGTAAGATTAATATTAAGAAAACAAGTGATTAGCTGACACTGACCTGGTCATTAAAGTCTAATAAACACCTTTAAGTGGCATCATTACAGCACTGTTTGTTGACTTTTGTGTTGGGGTGGATTTCCACAGCACACGTACCTTATTATACTTAATTACACTTCATATAGCTTAAATAAGCCTTAATGTAATAAAGAAAACTCGAGCTAATTAAAGAACTCTCTCTGCTGGTTATTGCACACATCTGCTTAGCTATGCCTGATTTACCCATTTTCCGCATGTGTAATAATTCTTGTTGACAACCAATATTGACAATATTTACACGTGTATATATATATATATATATATATATATATATATATATATATATATATATATATATATATATATGGAACATTCTCAGCCGCTTTATTTCTGCAGTGTACCTAATGAGGATAAATCGAGCAGAACGAAGCCTCCCACAGTTGCGGCAGCACACGAGCGAGCGCTCCGTTACATCGTTAGCGGTCTCTGAGTCAAGCAAAGTCAACGTCGTTGTGAGGCTCAGGGGCAAAAGTTTAAAGAGCGGGAAAGATGAGGACAATCGATTTATCCGTGGTCACATGGAGAGGCCGTATAGGGACTACTGAGTGTATGTATGGGCAAGTTTGACTCACTGTATGTGTGTTCGACCCGGCCGAAGCCCTAATGAGCTGTGGTTGATTTTTCTGTCAGTGTTATGTGGAAGAAACGTCCACGGGAAATAAAATTTCTGAGCCTGTTTCTCGATATTTAAAGCCATCAAATATTTCATAATACCAGAGCAATGCTGTTTGAAAGGTGTTTTTTAATAACAGCTAAAGCGTGACATGGCCTTTCACAAAGCGAGATTAAAGGGCGAGCGAGGTAACTTTCAGTTTGACGCCAGATTTTGTCTCTCTTGAAAGCTGACAGACTTTTGACCCAGGTTTAAATCACCACGGTGCCCTGTGCTGTACGGCTAACCCGCTCCAAAGCAGCTCACTGTCATACGTGACATGCACATGCAACGTCCGGAGGTATGAAACATGCACAAGACTTTTTAAATTCGAGGACGCAAATTGCTGATTTGTGATGCAAAATAGGAATTAAAGGATCGCAGCGTACCTAGTCCACCGTCCACTGTTCCACTGTGGTTGGCCTGGCCGTGCGTCAGTCAGAAAAGCTGTACAGAAGAGAGAGGCTTGTTAATATTAATGAGACAAAACACAACACAAAACATCCTGTTCTTGCCAGAGCTCCAGAGAAAAAATGTGAGAGAAAAGTAAAAAATATTGAGGTGGATTTTGGATCTTAAAGCCACAAATATATCTTCTTAAAGGTGTCAAAACTTCAAATAAAACACAGGAATTGTGTTTGAAATATGAGACCTTTTAAAGTTATCAAAAAGAGGGACCATCTTATAGTAAGTAATGCACTGACTGTGGATAAATAGCTCATACTACCGTCAAAGGAGCAGTGTGTAGGATTTGGTGGCATCTAGAGGTGTAGTTGTGGATTGCAACCCTCTCGTTTCACCCACAAACTATGCACTGAAAATGCAAAAACACCTATCTTGACCCAGCGTTTGGTTTGTCCCATGGATGAATAAAGACAACTGGATAGACGTCACTTCGATTTAAGCTGCTCAGCGGCGCCTGAAGCCAGAACGTTTGATTTTCAGGCACCCTTCTAATCTTCTGCATACACTTTCGCATCTTAGCAGCGTTATGTAGAAACAGTTGACTTCAGGAAATGGGTCCTTTCATGGTGTGAACATAACTCATAGAAAGAACGGCTAAAACTACCCTGTTTAATAAAAAATGAGGTCCGAGGTGTAATAAACTGAAATTATTTTTAAGATTTAAGTGTGGACATCTTGTAGCTCGGACCTTAATGACATGTCGGGGTGAAATCTTAGCTTTAAAGCAGCATAACTGTGAGTTCCGTCTAGTAATTCTCGTCTCCACTGTGATACCGCGGCCTTGCCGAGGCCCGCTGACATTTCCCCGTTCCTCTGGAGGCTCTGAAGGGACAGGAGTTAACAGCAAGGTGAAGCGTGATTAATGGGAAGACGGATGGGGGAGAGAGGCAGCAGAGGGAGGGTGAGGGATGAGGATTGGGGGGGAGGTGAATCTGAAACAGCAGGGCGTGATGGGCAGATGTGGAGGAGACAGATGTGATCGCTGTGGTTTGTTCTAACCGAGCAGCCTGAAGCACTCTCACACACTCCTGCTTCATTTGACCTTTTTAGCACTTGAAACACCGGGACGATGAGTACTTTTACTTTTGATACCTTAGCTAATAAAACTTTTTAAGATTTGAATTTGTAGCAAACATGAGTTTTACTGTTTCTGTGCCACAAGAGGAGGGATATAAAATCAGACTTTTGGATGCTCTCGGCTGCAGTCTGACTGCGTTATGCAGCAGAGTCTGGGGAATGTCAGTGTCTTAAAATTACAATGGGTCATGAATTTTTATTTCCAAAACAGTGCCTGGCCTGAAAACTAGAAAGTGTGGAGCTGAAAGTTTAAACAGGCTGAAGGTCTCAGCAGCGATGTCTCACAAACTAAAAGGGAGCTTCGTCACGTCGTCTCTGAGTCGAGACTTCATTAAATTATTGAAGCGGTTCTTCATTTAATTTCACGGAATAAACGAATCACATCCAGATGAGGGTAGTTAACCTCAAATATGATCTAAGTAATACAACATTACACAAAATTAGCATTGTAAGAGAAAGAAAGAAGACAATGCAACAAATAAGATTTAAAAGGTCCAGTGTGTCAGATTTATTGGGCTCGGTTACAGAAAAATATTTATAACTATGTTTTCATTAGAAGTAGCCTTTTATATCTACAGACACTACAGGTCCTCTTCCACAGAGTCCGCCATATTAAACCCAAGCAGCAACCTCCGGTGCTGTGAAGTGAAGCCAATACGAAAGTGCCAAAAACTGCAGTTCCTCAAACGTCCACTTGAGGCTGGCTCCAGAAGTGAGTCAGTCTCCATAAGTCCCCATGTTAAAATGTCCAACTTCACAGCAGAAATAAACATGTTTACAGCCTGGTACAAAAAACAGTTTTGGTCTCTATAGCTAATTTCCCCGTTCATGACAACTGTACTGAGGGTGAATTTTTATACAACTCACCTGTTTAAATTATATTAAGGCTTAAAGTTATGCAGGATTAAGAGCGTGAACGCTTTGATTGACAGGTGGGTGCAGTTACAGATGGCTTGTTTGAGCAACCAGGCGTCATTCGACCTGCCTGAGGTACACTGATGATCCACGTCTTTGCCGACGTTTGATTATCTGTGAGGCGGAAGAGGCTGGACTTCAAAGCAGCGTCAACGCCACGCATACGCTGTCCATTCTTTATACAGTCAGTGGTTGAAGCGTTGACCAAACAGCAGTAACTGAACTTGCTGTATGATTGCGCCAACACATTATAAGTATTTGTCTTTATGTATTCATCAGTTTTATTCTGGTTTCAACCTTTAACGTTAACCTCTTCAAGGTGAGAATAAAAAGTGAGTTTTCAGGATTGTCTGTAACTGCAGCAAAATGCATCACATCACAGTACATCTCTGTAGGTGAGCGCACACACGTACATTACGTCTTTAACGGCGTGCGTGTGGCGGCATTCATCAGCGAGATATTGGTGCAAAAATTTCACAGTGAAATCGCCGTGATCATGGTCCCACAGTGCATTTCTGTCTAATAGAGACCCTGCAGAACCTCAATAGCAGCAGCGCCGGAGACAATTAGATCAGACTGCCTGATTCTCTCATCAGTATGCTGCCGCTGACATTTCACTGCCCGCTTCATCATCACACACACACCAAAACAGCAGAGCTGTCAGGTGTGAAGGGAGGTGTGTGTGTTGGTCAGAGATGAACTGATGCTATACCGTCTGTGTTTATAGTTTCATATTTCAGCTGGACTGATTCTTTCCTTTCTCTTTCACCCTTCATGTTTCTCACAGTTCACACCAACACACGACACAAGAATTAAGATGGCGCTGCACACCTGTAAGATGCAGGTCACATTCAGTCATCCCAAAGGTGTTTGGTGTGGTTGAGTTCAGGGCTGTTTGCAGCCAAGTTAAGACCTTCTACAACAAAACCATTTCTCTATGAAGCTACACAGGAAGAGGAAACATCCCCAAACTGTAGCATTAAGATTTCCCTTCACTGGAACTAAACCATAAAAACTAGTCTCACACGAAAGTATGGGGACAGCTGTCCTTAATTTACCTTGTCTTTGCACCTAAACCTGGTTGCTAGTGCCAGTAAAGTCCCTTTTACATATGTCATGAATTGAAGTGATTACACTGTTTATATATCTGTCTGACATGCCTCTGCTCGTAGAGGAAGAGCTAAAACCCAGATTACGTAAATTTAGCCTGAACAGGAGGACAAGACTTAAAATGTGGACTCACCAGACAACGGCACACTTTTCCACTTTCCATCTCAGAAGAGCTCAGGCTCAGAGAAGTCTGCGGCGTTGCTGGATGTTGTTGATTTTTGGCTTTCCCCTTGCACTGTAGAGTCTTGACTTGCATTTGCAGATGCAGCGATGAACCGTGTTTATCGTCAACAACCATTTTCTGAAGTGTCCCCGAGCCCACGTACGGAGATCCATTATACGGTCATGTCGGTTCCTGAGCGATCATAAGACACAGACATTATGTCTTGACCCTCTGAGTCTTGATTCTCTGAATCCTTTAATGATATTATAGATCGTAGATACATTTCTTGCAATTGTTCATTGAGAAGTCGTTCTTAAACTATTTACACAAAGTGGTTTACCTCCCCCGATCCTTCTGTGGACCTTTTTTATTTTTGCTATATTCACACTGGTTACACTGTTTATATCTTTTCACATTGCTATATTTACATTGTTAATATATTTTTATATTTGCCATACTTGTACATATGGCAGTGTTGACAATAAAGTTGACCTGACTCATTATTACAGTTATCAATGAACGATCCAGACAGGTGTTTTTAAAACGGAACAAAACTTCCACAGTCTTTTGTTGATCCAACTTTTTTGGGCTGTGTTGCAGGCATTAGCCTTTACATTTTATAGGCTGAAAATTATTTGAATGACTGACACTTTCCATGAGCATAAAGTCATTAATACGAAATACCACACGAGGAAGAGGTTGGGCTGAGGCGGCAGGCGGCGTTGGCATGAGCGTAATCAGCAGAGTATAACATTGATAAGCATCAAGTATCAGGCAAAATACTCATTTTGCTCTTATGGATGCGAGGCTGCATCTTCCATAAAAAGATAAGACCAAATTAAAAAAACAATCATGAACCAAGTTTGAGTAAATCCTCTAGTTATCAGCGAAATAGTTTGCAATCCACCGAGGGGAAAACCCAGGAGAATTCAGATTTATCAATTTGGACGAGCCGATGCCAGAAAACACGGCAAGAAATGATCCACTAGTTGTTTTGTTTTCCATTTGAATGCAGATAAATTCACAGATTGAAAATTAATATACAGAGATTCAGCAGCATAACGGCAAACTGGGCAGCCAGAAGCAATAACACCTGCAAGCACGCACAAGCCGTAAATGACAATAATCCATCACAAACTGAATCTGATCAGCGACGAGGCTGAGCTGAGAAACAGCCAACAACAATGCAGCCTCATAGCTTACTGACACCGCCAAACAAACACAGCCTGCACTGAGCCAAAACATGCAATGTCACTAGCAATGAATGAAAACACGAGCAGCAGCAGCAGCAGCAGGCAGTCGGATTTAGACCCCGCTCGAGTCGAGATCAAGCCCCTGACAGATTGATCAGAGTCCAACAGCAAGTAGGAAAACTCGGCCTCTGTCCTGACGTCTGAACCCACAGCTGCTCACTCCTTAGTAAACACAGGTCATAATACCCGCGCTGCATGTCTGCATGGATATGATTGGACGTTACAAGACACACAACTGTGAATTAGTCATATCGAAAGCACTGCGAGAAACATGAACGTATTTATCCATCAAAACCGAGCTGTCTGCTTCAAATCAATCCTCCACAACATTATTTACAGAACACAAGTGTAAAAGGTTCATTTTTAATCTTAGAAACAGATGTTTGACCCCAAAAAAAAAAAAAAAAAAAAAAAAAAAAAAAAAAAAAAAGACAAAAAGTGACTGAATATTCTGCACTGGAAGTCTAACAAACGATTTTGCAGGTTTTGGAAAAACATCACCACCTTCCCAACATCCGTCTATCCATTATCTGTAACCACTTATCCTCATCAGGGTCACGGTGTCACGTGGGGGGTTGAGGAAAGGACCAAATTGCAGGCAGGTGAGGGTGCACAGTAGCTCACTTTCATAACCAAAAAAACGACAAAGGATAAACACAAAGAAACACGGGAGCAGGATTCCAAAAACCAAAGACAGATAAACCAAAAGGTGGCTTGAAAACAGGCAAAAAAAAAAAAAAAACACAAACAAAAGGCAAAATGATCCAGAAATAACAGAGAACAGGAACATGAACACAGGCAAGATACAAACACACAGAGAGAACACAGGAACTAAATAGACAAGCAGGACAATCAGGGACAGGTGAAACAAATCAGGGCAGGTGCCAAATCAAAAAAGGCGGGAAACAAGACAGGAAGTAGAATAAGACAAGACAGACAGGGTGGAACTACAAAATAAAACAGGAAACACAGAAACAAACTCAATACAGTAACACACGGTGGGGCTGAAAGACGACAGGCCGGACACAGCCTGGACAGACGGCAGCTTATTATTGTGTAAAAGTTTAATTGTAGTTTGTTGACGTGGATCTAATTTTCATCAACTGTTTTGTGATTATTTCCATCATGGATTAATCTGCTGATTATTTTGTTTCTTTCATTCATCCAAACTGACATCATCACCATGTTTGTTTTGTTTGTGTCCAACCAGCAATCCAAACCAAATAAAGTTAATTACAATGATTAAAATAATTCAAAGATAAAGTAGTTCAATCCTGACATTTGTGCTTGTATTAAAACTCTTTAATATTTCGATGATATTAAACCACATGATGTTTTATTTTTAGATAAATAAATAAAATCCTGCCAGACGTGGACGTTAGTTCAAGGTGTTAATATTCCCTCCCTCCTCATCCTGCTGTGAGGAGTGAATACAAACACTCTTGTTTTGTTTGTGCCCACACACACACACGCACACACGCACACACACACACCTGCCCGTCTGTGGACCTCGCCGGGTCGGAGGAGGCCGGTTGTGATTGACAGCTGGTTGGGATCAGGTGGAGCTGCTGCTGAAGGTTTTCTGAGGGCAAACGGAGCCTCAGAGAGACGTTTAGAGTGACGTCCTCACAGCGTGATGGAGAGCGACACGGCAACAGATGTGACAGTTAAACCTCGATCTGACCCGCTGTCTGCTCACACACACACACACACACACACACACACACAGACACACAGTGTTATTGTTGATAATATCCATTAATGATTCAAGAGTCTCTCTTTCCCCTCGCTCCACGTTAGACAGAAAAACACACACAGGCTTGTTTACCAAAGGTTGACGTGGCCTCAGACAGCAGCCTGACACAGTTACCCAGTCACACATGGCCTTGAATTTACCTTTAAAGAGCCTCATCTGGGTTCACCTCAAACTGATTCTGGCTTCCTTACACTGCCTATTTACTACTTATAAAGTCCTGAGAGGCTTTGGCCCGAGTTATTTAGCTGATTTTTCAGCCTCCTCTCTCCCTGAGATCCTCGGATGCGTCGTTCCTGGTTGTTCCTCGGTCCAGATGTTTACATCAAGGTGACAGAGTTTTTGCAGTTTAGGCTTTAAGACGGTGGACTGAGGAGGTCAGGGCTGCAAACTACCATCTCGTCTTTTAAAAGGTCCGTTAGTTGATTCCATTTATGCTTCATGACACGTTTTGTTTTAACCTCTTGTTATTAATTGTCAATTGTTATTTTTTGTCATTGTGGTTTGCTTGAAGCACTTTGTAACTGTGTTTGGAAAGTTATTACTTGCCTTGATACAATCAGTAGAAAACTATGTCCAACTCTGACTAATTTAATTTCTGCCACCTCAAACAGTCACAGGACGAGACCTCGAACATCTCTGAGAAAATGAGTCGATTTAAATTTGTTCTGTTTTGTTTGAACTCACTATATTTTGAGGGAATAAATTGTTTCCTTTAACAAAATCAACTCCAAAAAGCTTCACTTTTACTTCATTGCTTGTCATCGAGAAGGGAAGAGTTATCTCCTTCTGCCGGTCTTACACCTTCATACATACGTGCACTTTATTTCACGTCTGGGCGAGTCAAACCATGACACTGACACGGTATCCTCTAGTGTATCAGCAGGTCTGTTACACGCTATGGTGTGAGATTGGGCTGAAAAGGTCATTATCACCACACTCTACAGCGCTACGGACCATTTTAGCGTCTTTCAGCTCATTGTTTTGGTTTTCCACCCCTTAACGTCACTGGTGAACAAAGTGGAGCAGCTTAAGAGCCAATTATTTTTTCTAAGAGCCAGTGGAGACCAAAACGGAGCTAAAAGTAGGTGAATATTTGACTTAAAATGTCTGCTGGATGTGTAACTGTTCCGCTGTATTGATTTTATGTGGTGGAAATGTCTCAGTTGTGTGATTACAGGCTGTCCAGCTGCCCCAAAGTGGCCTGAAATATGTTAATAATAATTAAGTCTGAAGACAAGTGGAGCAAATTATTAAACTAAAAGGGGTTTCTCTTCCAACTCAATTTATTGGTTTGAAAATATAAACGCACTCTGCTCATGTCTTGATGTAGAAAAAGACAAAGAGCAAAATCAATTAGCCTCTAGTTAACAATTAGCGCTAACAGTTTACGATGGGTTTTAATCAATTTCATTCACAATTGAGTTGATTACATAATTACTGCTGCTAAACTGCTGCTGGAAGACTTTCATTTCAGTTTAATTACTGTCAAATCAGCTTTGGTGAGTCGAGTTCTTTCACATCCGAGCTGTGATAGCATATAAAACACACGATACGCTCTGCAGGATGGCTGCAGTCTGGACACGAACAAACAGTTTATTTGTGTTTCTGCTGCTGGGAAATATCTGTAACTTTTATACAGATTACATTTTTTTAACTCTCAGTTCATGCGTGTACTGAATTTCTCCACATTGCATGCTTTAAAGTTTCGTCTTCCACAACATGTTGTGTGTTTTTCTCTGTACAGCCCAGCCACCAGGGGGCACTGCAGCAGCTTCCCTGTGCATGATTTGAACACATGTCTATCTACGCTGATGATGATGATGATGATGATGGGAGTTTTCTGTGGTGGTAAAGTGAGCAGACAGTTGGTGGGGCAACATTTCTTAGAACTGGAGGGACACACACATCACACATACACATACATGTGTTGCCTGTGTGGTTGTCAAGGCAACCGAGGAGACCAAAGGGATGGCAGCAGAGTGTAAAGTAGGCATGTGTGTGTGTTTGGTGTGTTTCAGCTACTATCCTCAAAATAATTTAAGTTTATTGACGACTTTAACTGATTTCATTGTCCAAATTTGTAATTAAATCTTCTAACGTGTTCGTTAAATATCATATATTTATTTTATTTTATTAAATCTGTAATTGTAACGGTGTTACGGAGCTCGATGGGGAAAGGTTAATACAATAAGTGTGTGTGTCCGTCAGTGAAGGAGGTCGGCCATCTGGTTTCCATTGAGAACTCGAGGTGGAACATTTAACTCACCTTTCACCCAGTTCTCCTCTTTGACACACACACACACACACACACACACACACACAGGTGGACACACTTTCATAAAACCATGAATCTCAAGTGTAGCTCTTAATTTTCTCATAAAAACGCACGTTATTTATTGATTAACAGGTAATCTTCATCTTCAACCACACGAAGATTACAGCAGGGTCGTATCACCTGAAAACACACACACACACACACACACACACACACACACACACACACTGCCAGCTGATACACACGTTCATTCTGGAGAATTACATGATTTAATAAAAAAAATTTCACACAAGAAGTTTTCTGAGCTTTCACTTGCAAACTTTGGTCCAAACTGTCTTCTTGTGAGTTTCTCTGAGATAATAACTGACCTGACAGCTGAACTTTGAGCTTTTGGTCGTGAAACTTGTACATAAGTGAAACTGCTTGTTTATATCCGACTCTATTCATCTATGAACATGTGATTAAAGCTTTGGCTCGTGGGATTTTGTAATAAGCAGATTAATTGTATCGTTAACACGAGCAGAACGACGACAAAGGCTCAAACTTTACCAACAGAACTCTGCAGGAACAGCAAAGAAATCAAAATCAGCGTAGATTTATCACAGATCTGAAAATCTTCTGTGTGAATTTCAGCGCTGGAAACAAATTTTCTTCACTTGAGTATGTCCAATTTATGATATAACTTTTTACTTCAGCTCCACGACATCTCAGATAACGTACATTTAACTTTAACTTTCATTCATCTGACGGCTTTAGTTATCTCTCAGATAACAATTCTTGCACTCATCCTCTCCAGTGAAAACAATTTATCTTCATATTTGTTGATGTTTCTGATCGGATGAGGAAAATTCTCCAACTTCTGAAGCTGAATAAACTGTTTAAACCCTCTTACCTGTCATACATACACATACCTTTTGTCTGGACGGGGCAACACGTGACACTGACTCGGTATCCTCTCGTGTATCAGCAGGTCTGTCACACGCTTTGATTGGGCTAAAATGGTGATAACACATAAAAATAAGCTGGAGGACCTGTGGAAAGTAAACTTATCCCACACATACAGATGAACTAATCAATATTTTATTATCAATAAATGGATCAGTGTGTAATGTGACAGCTGTTGCTTTGAGTGACAAACCCACAGAGAACTGTCACAGGTAGATTTAGCGTCTTTCAGCTCATTGTTTTGATTTTCCAGCCTTCAACTTTACTGCTACACAGTTACTAGCGACTGGCTGGTGAACAAAGTGGAGCAAATACTTTCCTCAGGAGTCGTTGGAGACCAAAACAGAGCTGAAAGAAGGCTCAATATTGGACTTGTGTTATCGTGTTGCTTTGCGTCTGCTGGATCTGTACCTTTTGCTAACACGCTGGCCACATTTTGTGTTGTTTCTGATAAACTTGAAGGATGGTGATGGGTGGAGAAAAATTCTCCGACTTCCTTCAGCTAAATAAACTCTTTAAAAACCCGCTTGGATTAGCTTGAAAATGCATCGTCACAAGCTGTTTTTCGTGAAGAGTTGATGTTTTAGAGATGTGTGATTCTCAGAGGAACCTCAACAACCAAACAGTATATGAAGTAGGACTTGAGTATTTTCACATGGTAGTACTTACATAAACCATGTGAGTACTTCTTCCCGTCTGGGTGACTTTACCTTGAAAAGAAAACACCTAAAAGATGTAGCTGCATTTCAGAGCCTTGTTCTCTGGGACTCCCTGGTCTGACTGTAAATAAATTCAGCAGGCGTCGGGTTCCAGGGCCAGGCGGCACAGCTCGGCACAGCTCGGCACAGTGTGGCACAGAGCGGCCCGACGTAGCGCGCTTTGGCTCGGAGTATCCTGCACCAGCTTGGGCAGATGGTCTGCGGCGTGACGAGGGGGAGCCGGTGACGCAAACAAACGCCGAACAGCTGAAACAACCCACCAGATACAGGTGGTGAGGTGATCCACACCCACACACACACACACTCCCACACAATATAAAAGGGGGGTGCACGGGTTAGTGTGTGTTACATAACTGAGGTTGAGGGGCTTCACTGTGTAATCTGTCCACGGGACCTACGATTCATAGCGGTAGTCATGGAAACACATTACAACACACGTGCTTTGTTATAAAAACTGCGCGCGCACACACACACACACACACACACACACACACACACTGTCACTGTGGGTCTGATGTCTGAACAGAGAAGCTGTCAGAAGGGTCCGAGTGCCTCCCAATGGTCTGCTGTTGCACTAAAACATTTATTTTATTATTCAGTATCTCTGCACGAGGGGGCACAATAACAACATCAGAGGAGTAACCGAAGGGAGGGACGATAAATAATGTGAAAAATACACTTTATCACAACTTAACAGAACATAATCTTACCTCACACTGAGAGAAACGTATTCATAATTTTGTTTACCGGTGGGAACGAGCAGGAAAACATGGATGTAGCGTCTTCTCTCTGAAGGATTTGGATTTACCACCCTCCATCGTATTCCTAGCTGTTTCGGAGCCAGTAAATCCGTAATTTTTGGCAACCGTGTGCAGCCTTGTGTGGAGCTGAGGATGAGGAAGCATGTGGCTAACATGGCTGTGATTAGACACCAAGAGTCAAAGAGGCAAAACACGTTTGTTGAATGATAAGGCTGCATGAAAAGACCAAAACAGTCGGTGTGTTAGTCCCTTCTCTCGATACTTTCTGGCAGCTCTCAGCTCCAAAACCAAGAGATAAATCTTTAAAAACAGTTCACAAATATGAAAAAAAAACAGATGAGTACTGTACTTTTTAGTTACTATACAATCAAACAGGAGGAAGTAGGAAATTTGCTGGGGACTATTTTTGCTACTTTCTGCAGTACAATGATTTTAAAGCAACATTGTGCAACTTTTCTACCATTAAATAACAGATTTTAAATCATGTTGATGCTGCATTCAAGTGTAATCAGGTGAATGGTGTCTCTGTCATTCGTACGTCTGTTCTCACACTATGTAACTTTGGGCTCCGGGTACGATCACCCGCGAGAAGTACGTAACGCTTCACGGCACTAAGTCACACACCACCAACTATTTCACTGATTTTGGTGAAACTGGATCATATTTTATGGAGAAAATGTTTTCTGGTTTTCCCTCTGATGTCCTCCGGCTGCTCCGCCTCAACTCTCTGTGATTTACAGAGTTTCCTGATGGACACTGAAGTAAACTGCTGCCAACTGTAGCTGCTGTTAGCTTAATGTTAGCTCGATTTGTTAGCTGGGGCTGCCCGGACTGTGCGCTCAGAACACCGGGGGGAGTGTTCGTGTTTGTACCACAGGCATTTTGAACCACCGGGAAGAAGAAGAGGAGGTTTTCGGGGGAATGCTGATAAGGGAGCGGAGCCAGTGTCGTGCCAGAACAGGAGCTGGGTTAGTGGGAAATGTAACCAAGTGGAAGCTAAGAAGAGAAAAGGAGCAAGAAGGCGCCGGACAAGAGTAAATCTGCCGATTTACTACATATTACTTCGATATTTACTACAATAGTATTACACTCTGAAACTGGGGACGCTAATTCACAAAAATATCAATTTCTACACAGTGTTGCTGTAATATATTCATCTTTTCCCTGAGTTAGCCTCTTTTGACCAGGTACGGTAACAGTTTACCTGGTTTGTACGTTGAATATCACACAGCAAGACACCAGAAAAGCTCTGTCGGTGAGTAAGGATAAGCCTTTATTGGTGTTTGGAGGGAAAAAAGCCAGACCACATATGCCATCATCCCTGTGGACAGCAGCACACAATTACTGGTGAGGAGTCGGGGTAGTGTTGCGCTCATGGGACTTGTAGTTTATAACAGTCAGTCACAACATGGAGAAGTTAGCTGAGAATCCACAAAACTGAAGGAGAAATAACATGGCTGTGTACATTATTGTTATCATCATTATTATTGTTGTTGTCATTAATACCCGCAATGCTGTTGTTTTAATGGTACTGCCACTGCCACCGTGTGAAGAGTGGGCTTCAAACGCCCGCCAGAAAAAGTTGTAACACACTCAACAACATAGAAAAATAGCACTGTCAAAAAGTTTCTGAAACGTCTGTGAAGAAATCCAAAAAATCCCAGGTATCAAAAAGAAAAAAATCACATGGCTTTCTTCTTCCATCAACAGATGGAAACACAAGAAGCTAGTAAGAGATCATTCTTCCAGGGATTTCAATTCAAAGCTTTGTGTCTGTGTATCAGGTTTAAACATATTCCCAAAAGACAAAAAAAAGACAAGAAAAAGGAAAAAAAATATATGTATCAAGGATAGAACTACATCTCCCACAATACAACTGGGGTAAGTCTCTCTGGTTGGTGCAGACAGCAAACAGGCTCGTGGGAAATCAAGTGAAAGTTGTTCTTGGGACTCAAAAGGGGATTTACGTGAGAGTCAAATCACAACTTCCCCTGAAAAACAAGCTGTTGCATGAGACGACTGAAAGGAAATTTATATGAACAACAGCAGCAACTATTGTTGTAGGCAACAATAAACTTTAGTTTCTCTTTTATTTATAAATAAGGTTCGGTTGCCGTCTCTATAAATAAAGACACCACAGCTCTAAATGAACCGTTCACTAAACCCCCTTTCCCAAAAAACAGCAACTGTCCAATCAGAGCTTAGCGTCCGCGTAGAAGCCATTGTGTAACGGCTGTATGAGTTTACGTTAGCTGCTCTTTTATTAAAGAGTTTACACAACATGAGCTTTGCCAAACTAATGGGTTGTTCTCATCTTCAAAACATTTCCTGACTAAAAGGAAAAAAAGTTTGAAAACACTTAGAAAAAAAGCAAAATTTGTGTTGCAGATACAAGAATACAGCTCAGCATGTTGGTGGAGCTTTAGCTTCAGTCTTTTAGCATCTGTTGTCTCAGTCCTTTATCACACAGCATTATGGTACATTTGTGTGTGTAGACATGAAATGTAAGTTTAAAACCTTTTATACAAGTTTTTAGTTTTTACTGTTACAGTGTGAGTTAATACTAGTTAGCTAGCTAGCTAGGGCTATACTCTGCTAATGACAGTAGTTGTTTCAGCCACTAAAATCAACAATTGAAGACAAATGTATGTTTATCCATGTCTTAAATCAAAGACGTGTGCCAACTTTTTGCTTGAAACCGTCTTGTTTTAAGCTGATCCCATAATAATGTTAGCCTAATTAGCTAGCTAGCCAAAACTGATAAAAATCGAATTGTCATATGCATATTGAGTCTTTTATGTAGGTAGTAAATGAGTAAACAAAGTTTTTGTTTTGGACAGACTAACTGAGCTGCTTGTTAGCTAGTCGGGGATGCTACTAACAGCTATATTAGTTTAGGCTAACGTTAGCTACTCTTTATTAAATTCGGGAGAGTTTACCCGACATGGGTTTTGCATAATATCCTGTACGTAGCCATAAAGTACATATTTACGACCCCTTTTACAATTTTTTAAAATTTTAAAACAGCATTTTACCAAGATAACGCTAGCTTAATTAGCCAGCTAACCACAACTGATAAAATTTACCAGCGAAGTCGTCGTTTGAGTCATTGCGGACACGCTAACAGAGTTGCTTGCAACAGTTTCAGCCGGTGGGATACAAATAAGACGCTGCTCGTCTGATATTTTGGACCCAACACAATTGCTAAGTGGTAAAACCGCCACTTTCATCGCGGTAAACCGTATACGTAAAGTTTGACGAGCACAGCGGCGGTAACTAACCGAGCAGGGGTTTAGCGAACGGTCAGTTGGTCTCAGGAGAAAGTTTTCTGTCTTATCCGTGAGTTAGTAAATCAATTTAAGGGCATAAACAGATTTATAACAATAAAACAAATATAACCCCGCCCACCAAAAAACAAACAAACCAAAGCACAAATTCTGTGATCGAATCAAAAGACTTTTTTTTGTGTGTTTTCTCTTTTTTTAATACGTGTATTTAATACCTCAGACAAAAACACCTGAGAAAAAACTGACAAAATGATTCAGATGGGTTTCTCTGTAATATATTCAATTATGTATATTACAACTATAATCACATAATTCAAGCATATATCATATACATATATATCTAGTGAGAGAATAGTTTAATATTCAATAGTACAGTTGTATGGTACAGTAGCAGTAGGGTGCATTTCTCGTTTCTCATTGGGTAAAGTTTGAAGGAGAGGTATAGACAAGTGTTTGTGTGTAAATCTATATACGATTTATCGATACAATATGCAACAAAAGAAAGAAAAGGTAAACTAAAAATAAGGAATAAAAGACAAAGAAAGGGTATAGGCTGTTCAGTACTGTGTTTGAGATGCTGGAAGTGTTTTTTTTTATGTTATTTGTGTGTGTGATTTCTGTTTGTGTGTGTGTGTGTTTGTGCGTGTCGGGTGAAGGATCAGATCAGATCAGCACCAAAGAAGTCCATAACAACATCAACAACAACAATAAGGGTTAAAACCTGGGTGAGGACTGTGTGTTTGTAGTGTGTCTGCATGCTGAAGGTTTCAGTCACTGGGCAAATCAACCCTAAACCAGTTAGTATTTCATTTTTGCACATCCTGGACAAATCGAGGAGTAAATACAGAGAGAGAAAGACTGCAACCATGTAGTGTGTCTTAATATGTGTGTGTTATATGTGTGTGTGTGAGCAAGACACCAAACTAAATTGCAAACCTGCCAGCGAAATCCTCCACCTTATTTATTTTCAAACATCTGCTCACATCCAGCTGTTCTGATGGCTAATTACTTCCTCTCTCTTCTTTTTTTTTCCTCCTTCAACCTTCAAAACAAAATTTTAAAACAAAAAAAAAAAACAAAACAAAACAAAAAAAAAAAAACCCTGCGATTATTTTCAAAAAATAAAATCAGACACGGAATCAAATAGAAGATAACAAATCAAGTGCTTGAACGAGCCCACAAAGAAAAAACAAAACGAAACACAAGAAATTTCTTTAAAACTATACAATTTTTTGTTGTTTCACCGTCCTCCCTCCCGACGCCTCGCCTCCGTATGCCGAAAAACAATCGTTACTAAGATACCTTTTTGCCTTGTCGTCTCGCACCGTGTGAAATACCTGATTCAACCGTGATACATTCTCCGTTGACGCCTATCGAGCCTATCTCGACCAACCAGCTCCGCGTGAAATCGAAAATAGATTATTTGTTGTTTAGCGATAAACAGCTGGGAGGAAAAAAAGCGCTTTGTGTGGCCCCGTGACTGTCCAGCTAACAGCCCCTCCCCGCCCCATATATAAAATATACAAAAGATTATCTCCAAAATCCTCCTCCTGACTATCTCTGCTAATAGAAAAATATACAATAATCCTATGTCAAAATCTCTTTGCGTTATGGACGAAAACCCTGCCCCTCTTCCTCTTTCTCCTCCGCCTCCTCCTCCGCCTCCTTTATGCTGGACTAGTCTTGCCTTCCTGCCCAGTTCAAAAATATACATGTTTTTTTTGTCCTATTTATAGAAAAAAATTACACATCTGACCTGTCCTGGCTTGTATCCGTGCCTTGAGCTTAAAAAGTGAGATTTCACTGGCATAATGTGAATTCAACACCCTGTTTGAACTGACCGGAGCATCGGCCGGAGAACGCACTACCTGCAAAAACGCCGTGCGACACCGGCCGTAAGCACAACAGCACCGAACGAAGAGGGGGGGTGGGGAGGTGACCGTAAAAAGCTGCCGAGGTGACACAAGGTGATACAGTACGTTGTGTGGGTTCAACAAAGCAGCATGTACAAAGAGAGTCAAACTGGGAAGAAAAATCAAAATAAAAATGGCGTTGCTGTGCTTTCCTGTCGTGGCATCCTTGAAGCAGAGAACGCGCATTTGAAAACCTTTACGTGTTTGCGCCCGGTGTCGCACAGCGCTTACTGCAGATCTACGTCGGCCTCCCCCCCTTGCCACTTCAACTAAAGTGCTGCTGTTGTTGGGTTGCCTTGTACCCTTTTCTCATTTCCTCCTCCCCTCCCGCCCCTTCCTCCTTCATCATCTTCTTCTTCCTCCTGCTCCTCCGCCTCACAAGTCTCCGTGTCGACTCTCGTACTTGTTGATGATGTTCCTGCAGCGGCCCAGCTCTTTCCTCACGTCGGCGACCTCCTGGCGAAGGGCGGCGTTCTCCCTCTCCAAGAAGGCGGCGCGCACCGAGATCTGGTTCTCCTTCAGCCGCCGGGCGTCCCGCGAGCGCTTCGCCGCCTCGTTGTTCTTGACGCGCCGGCTCCAGTACTTCTCATCCTGTCATCGGCGGCGGTGTGTGGTATGTTGGGGTGTGTGGGGAGGAAGGAGGGGAGAGGAGACAAACAAAAAACAGGAGAGACAGAGAGCGGTGTGAGAAGGGTCAGTTAAGTGATGAGAAAGAGAGGATGGTAGGAAAGGAAAGGAAGAAGGGAAGGAAGGAAGAAAGGTAGCACAGCTCAATAGTCGCAATTACACGACACGAAAAACCAAAAAAAAGACTGAATGGCAACGTTTTATACCATGGCCATGGAAAATACTCAAACATCGCTCGTCACAAAGTCAGTATATTAAACAGAAATGTTTTCAAATATGTGACAATGGTTTGTTGCCAAATTAGCTACTTTCATGTTACATCTGTAGTTGTTTGTTAGCAGCTGAACGATAAAGTGCCATAGCTTGTTTTAATTAGCTTTAATATAGATTTTATTCAGATGCAACGCCGGCAATCATGGCTTTGTTATCACCTGCCAAAGATATGTTGGCAATTCTGTCGAGACGCTGTAGCTGTTAGACGCTTACGATGGTCACTAGTCTGTACAGATCTCTATATTTTAAAGCATATTGTACATATATTTGTATTTTATATATTTTATCTTCCTTATATTTTTACTTAATGTGTGTTATGCACCAATAACGCCAAGACAAAGTTCTGGTATGTGAAGACAAAAAAAAAAGATTCTGCTATGCTATAAGCCATATTTTGGCATATAACAGTGTGTATTTGGGACATATTGAACATAAGGACAGTAGATCATACTGCACTGATGACTTGAGACATTTCTATGGATGTTTTGATCCTTAAAAATTGGTTAACAGCACGATTAATTGACATGTCTTCATTGTGCGACCTCTGTTTACCTGTGGCCATGGTATAAGAGCAATAATACACTCCGAGATGTTCTCTGTTGGAAAATAACAGACTCCTCCTCGTCCATTATCTTCCTATATTGGAACACCTCCTCATGTTTTATTGCTTTAAGTACATATCTATATAAAGCTCACAAATACACTTATCACACATTTAAGAGACAGGCAGCAGAGCTTTCTAACACTTTGCCGCAACTTCCAACATTTCGGCTGGGAATAAAAGGTGAGATTGAGAAAAATACTGACTCGTGAAAAAAGTAATACAGTTGTAATCGCCTAAATCTTGGTTCTTAATGCAGCTGTACAGTCCTGCCCTGCTGAGTATCTCAGCTGAATGAATAAATACTCGGCACTGCAGACATAAATACCCTGCAGCCTCTCATAAAGCCTGCAACATTGTTTTTTGGGGCATGAAAGAAATTTGTTGGCAGATGAGGGTCTCATGAGAGAATGATTGGAAACCACAGAGATTGTTGTGTTAAACTTTTGGACTTGCAGAGCGAAATGGGTCCAAATTGAAAGTAAAACCTTGTAGAGATCTCTATCTGAAAGATTTATACCAGTGGAGTCACTACAGGCCCAGCTGGTTCACAGTGTTTCCACAGAGAGCCTTTTACAGGATCGGTGTGCATCTGGCAAAGCTAACATTATTCCACCATTAAACTCATCAGCGAAATTATCAAAGCACCGATCATTGCTTTGTGATTAGTGTTTAAACACTAAAGTGTTGGTAAAAAATCTATTCTTCAGCGGGGGGTCGGCATTAAAGCGCGGAGCAATCCGAACTTCATTTTTAACTTTGGTCTGAGATCATTTCCCCCCCCCCAAAAAAAACCTACGTACAAATGATGTATAAAAACCAGCGAGAACGAGAGAAGGTGAAGCGCCTTCATCTCTCCATAAATTACAAACGCCTCAGGAGCTGCAGCTGCTCCGCACTGAACTATGAAACCACGAGCCATTGATCAGAGCTTCTCCTATTGTGCAATGAACAGAGTACACAATATTTTAGGAGGCATCAATACTAGTGGGCGTCGTGCTGCTTAAGTTTTTTCCACATCAGTACCGGAGCTGTCAAAGAGCCGCGGCCTGTGTCATGATGAAGTTCAGACTTTTTAAATAAACAAACGCTGCTTTGGCTTCTGCCTGAACTGAATGCTGACTGAAGGAACGCCTCTAAAACACTGACTCGACTTTCTGCTCTTTTGTAGGTTAAGTGCCTAAATTTAATTTTATTTAATTTTAATTACATTTTCTTGTGACGATCATGCAAGGTTTGACTTTTATCTTACTGAAAAAAAACATTTTATGAATGAATTTCTCTGTAACTGAGTCCCCAAAACCTCCTGCCAGCCCATTTCTAACAGGAGTCCACTAATTTTTCTAGCCATAATATAAGGAATAATAAGGATTTTTTTGCAGCTTTAAGACAAGAATTTAAAAGTATTAAATATGGAGGAAAAATCATAAATCTTGAAGGTTAAACTAGTTTTCCTGGAGGGCTCATTAGCCATCAAAAACACATTCTTTGGTCATTGCACGTCATCCACTTGTCGCTGTATCTGTCTTAAACAGATAATAAAACTTGTGAAACCACATAGAAGCTGACCTACTTCATTATTGGCAGTGAGCAGATCGCTTGCGCATTGAAACTAATCAGATGCAGATCTGTTTGACAGCAAAGAACTGTGGGAGATGTAGTACCTTCTGCTCGTTGGGGACCAGCATCTTGCGGGCCTTCTTGATCATCGGCTGGGGTTTCAGCTCCTCATCGGAGAAGCGGTGCCGCCGCGGGTCAAACGCCTCCTGACCCGGCACGCTGGAAAGCGCCAAGTCCGCTGGGTCGGGATCAAAGTTCACCATGATGTCGCTGCTGCCGTTGGCGCCTGCCTGAGGTCCAGGGGGTCCCGGAGGGCAGGTAGAAGAAGGTGACGGGTCCTGAGGCACCGCCTGACCACCTGGGAGGAAGACAGAGAGAGGATTCTTCAAATTAATCTGATTTAGCTCGCTGATCAGCTAAAAATCACTGTTTTGTTGTACCCAAGTAGCAACCAAGTTCCTCAATCTTCCTGATGGCCTTCCTTAGGTTCCTCTAAAGGAAAGAACCCATTGACTATTGTCTGACAGCAGTTTAGCCTCTGGGGAAACAGACAAACTTTCTGGGCTTCCAGGTTAACCAGCGGATAGCTGGATAACAGATAACGAATATCCTGGCCTAGACTTCCTCTGCAGTCCGATTAGCAACTTCCATCCATCCATTTTATTTAACCTTTATCCTCATCAGGGGAGCCCATCCCAGCTGACTTAGGGCGAGAGGCGGGGTACACCCTGGACCAAGTTGAATATGATCTAATCAAATTTGGGTCTAGAAAAGCGACTGTGTCCACTTAGGGTGGCTGTAGTAGAACGTAGTTTGATTCATGGCTCCCCAAGTCTTTGGACAAGATACTGAACCCCCAAATTGCTCCCAATGGCTGTGTTATCGGTATTGGGGAGTCACCACCAATGCATGTCTTTGGACTGTAGGAGGAAGAGAACCGGAATATGGGGAGAACATGCAAGCGCCACGCAAATGCCCCAGTCGGGGTTCGAACCCAGAACCTTCTTGCTGTGAGGCAACAGTGCTAACGACTGTACCTGCCCGCAATTAGCGACAGTTATCTGCATATAAATGCCAATGTGTTCTGCCTCTTTTGCTCTCCACACAGATTGCTGCAACCAAAGCTCGCTCAAACATGACAGTTCAGGACCACAAATGGAAACCAGATCACATCAAAGTCTTGGTCCCATGATTCTGCATTGACATGCAGGTATCTGTTTATGTACTTTAGTCCCTCATCTTAATGTAAATAACAGGCCATTCCCTCCAAATCTTTACTTTCTTGCTACAGTAAGTTGGCAAACACAGCAGCTCCAAACACTAAAAGTCATCCCTGAATACAGTCTCTTCAGGAACTATGCTGGAAATCACCGATGTCGATGCTTTCACGCAGCATGTGTGCAGCATGCAGACGAAGCAGCACATGAAGGACTGGTGGACTGATGCTTTAACCTGAGGGCTGCTTTGCTCGTTAAAACAGCTGTCTGACTCGTTTTTTTTTTTTGCTGCGTCACAACAACTTGGATTTGGAAAACATGATGAGATTTAGAAAAATGAAACAATCCCAGCAGACAGATTTGCAGTCTACGTGCCGCTCTCACCACATGACTGTGATTTGTTGTCCGAGATGTTTATAGAATACTTTCAGAGCCGACATAAAGGGGCTTTGTGCTCGCAGTAACCACAGCGACACTGCCAGATGTGGATGCATTTAAGTCGAGTGGATCTGTTTCGAAACTTGAAACAATCTCTTCAGTCATTCCCCTCGTCTGCTGATTATTCCACTTTGTTAACATTGGTGATAAAACTGCACATAAATCTCAAGAATAAAAGAGAAAGCGGGTCAGGTGCAGGTTAATTCCTGGTTAATTGTCTATACGTATAATCAGCTTGACCGTCCATTCAGATGCAATAAACACAGAATCAGCAGGACGGGCTTAATTACTCGTTCAGCTGTCCGGGTCATCATCATCTGCAGATTAGAGCACATCTGCCGGCACAGAGGACGGGCAGAGAGCAGAGAGCTGTACGCTAACACACTGAAGGCATAAGATGATGACAAGACAATCCCCAACGCAGATCTGATCACGTCTTACATGATCTGTGGATCACAGAATGGGCTTCAACTAGTGAAGCAAAACATGAAGACAACATTGTTATGGTGTAATTTCCTTTTTAGTACGACTACTAGTGGTGGCAGTAACGTAGAAGACTGTAAAGAATATAAAATAATTCATTAAATTCCAGTTTATTTGTACATTTATTGTTTAATTTTCAATTTATTTTGTAAAGAATTAATGTGCCCCACATGTTCACTGTCTTTAAACCCTCCAGAACTGTCTTTTATTGTGAAAAACATAAAATATTTATATGTTTAATATGATTTCAGTGACAGGAAATGCACTAATTTAAAATTTGATTTCTGCCTATTAGAACTGAAGTGAACTTTAATGTTTAATAATTATTATAATTTACTGCAGTGAGCCGACCTGCATTTCTCTGCACGTATTGTTTGATCACGTGTCAAATTAAACCTTTAAATCTTCAAACTAAACGTTGCTCGCAGTGGACACCAAGTCCAGAGTCACATAAACTCAGTTAGTCTGGTTTTGGTGTCTATGATCAGTGTTGGGTAGTGAAGGTTAAATGTAATTAGGATTACTTAATCAGATTAATTGTGAAACTTTTTACATGATATCCAGTGCTCTGTTGACTCTCTGCAGATCATGACATGGTAATGAGGTTAATCTGATGTAATTACATGATCAGTGCTTCAACACACACAGCACACATGAGAAATGATGTAATAAACTTAGATAGATATTCTGCATTATTTGTAAACACTGAATACACAAAATGAATTTTATTTGCACATTTTGAGACGTTTTAAGAGAAAAAATAATATTTGTGGAGCTCAACTTTTTAGTCTGCATCCATTTTTTGTTTGTTAAAGGTTTTTATATTGAAGTAATCCCAAAATAGTCAAATTAGATTACATTTTTTTGGTAATCCAATTACAAATATTGACATGTAATTTTTATTGATTGAAACAGCAGAAATGAGCCACCTTTAAATTTGAGAAATTGGACATGATTTTTTATTTATTTGTATATTTTATATGTTATGTTAAAGTGTGTTTGTTGTCATATTCATATTAATATTTCATCTTTTATTCTAGTTTATCATCTCACTGAACTCAGTGTAGTTTTTATCATGATTATTATTTGTAATATTATTTCAGGGAGGGTTATGAAGGAGGTGAAGCTTTGTCAACATAAGATCATTATTATTATTGTTTACATTACGAAAGTAATATTTCTCCTTCTCATTTTAGGACCTGATTTAAGTCCGTCAGACACAAACCACCTGCAGGACAGGCGTCTGCTCTGGCTCTGGAGGGTTTTGGTGTTGAACTCATCTGGCTGCAGAGTCACACGTGCTTCATGCTCAAGCCAAGAATGAGGCCCACCGAGATGAGTTGCCCATAAAGAGGATTACCCTATAGACAGCCGACTATATGTTCAAATTTAATTCAAAATGCAGGAGGGAGAACACAAGTGTGTTTGCTTTAAATCAGCTCAATCCACCCCTATTTTCTTATCTGCTCCTCGCACGTTTAATAAAGGGTGGATGCTGTTACTCGTCATATTCTCTCTTAAATCTTCATCCTGCTCCTCGCTGCAGTGATGCCGATCCACCACCAGGTGACGGTATCGAGCCAGAAACACTCAGCGGGGCAGCGGGTTCACATCATGCTGGATTTACGACAAGCAGGAAAGAGCAGGTTTGCGGTTAACCCTTTGTGGTGCCTCATGTGAGGAAAAAGAGAGAGAGGACGATCACATCTGAACCGCAGCGAGGAAATTAAAGAAATCTGATCAGAAATCAGATCTCCTGAGCGTGTTTAGGTTTGATAACGCTTCGGTGAAAGACAACAGATCATTTTGGGGCTGTTTTTTTTGCTCCCAGATGGATTACAGAAGGGTTTAGTTGGATGACAGTTCACATGTGCAGAGTAATTATAATAATAAATAAACATTAGAGTAGCAGGAAGTGAAAAACATGATGAAATCTCAGCATGGACGTGAAATAACTGCACCGTCTTCCTCGGTGCTGCAAATAAACCGTGTGGCAGTGAATGTTAAAGTCCTCCTTGATGCTTTCACCCTGAGGCTGTTCTGCATTAGTGCTGCTTTTTCTTTCCTCAATGTAACACCACAGATCGGAGAACAGCCGGTCTATTTTCAGACGTATCTCGTACACCAGCTCAAACAATTCAATTTCCATTCCTGACATCTGAGAAATTTTTCCCAAACGTTTCCTCTTTGGAATACAAGTGTTAGTTGAGCAATCATCCAGTACCAGTCTGAACTCTATTGTGGCAGCGTTTGTAAGACGCTTTTTTGGAGCTCTGGGCTCCGAGCCACAGATTATAAATAACTGCAGGAGCTGGTGACCAATATCGACCGAAAACACAGTAGTGGAAAGATTTCAGATGCTTGAGCAAATGAAACAGTAAAAGAGACGTGTTTACAGCACGTTAAATTGACTTGTAAGTTATTTTTAACCCGGCAGAGAGCGCAGAGATGAGAGGAACACGTCCAAAAGAACTCGCCTCATGAATGACAGATTTTTTAAAAGATTCAGCATGAATGACTTCATTTTAAAGATCTCGTATCGAATCGCAGCAACACGAAAATGTCCTCAGACGTCTTTTGTAAACCTGGAAACGTCAGTCAAGGCAGCACGACCTGACACTGATTTGATACTTGACTGCTGCTGTGACCTGTCAGTCATTTTATTATGCGAGTCAACCACAATACCACGAGCAAATCCTCCACAGACTCTATGAAATCAGACTGCGCCATGGCAGGCAGGGAGGTGGGATATTTGAGGGGAAGTAGACACCCCTGTGTTCCCCCCACCCACTGAAATCCAGCTGAAAACACTTGACTACACACTGAGCATGCAGTGTTAGTACAAGAGTGAGTGTAAAAAACTTAGTGAATGGTGTTTTTTTACGGGTTCAAACTCATGTCACGCTCTCCAGATAAAAATCTTCTTATGGTTGTGTTTACATTCGATCATAAGAAGTGGGAGAAAAAAGCTCGACTCCTCTTTGCTCCTCGGTGATTTTGATCTGCTTATGAAAACCCTCAACAAGCAAAGGAAAGCCACACTTAACACAATCTGTAAGTTTTTTGATAAAATACATAAAAATATATCCCCCTTTACAAGATATATACCCAGCTTGGAGCTTGGATTTACAGAAACTCCAGCGTGACATGAATGCATCATCTACAGTCGGTTTTCTTTGGTCCAAGCCGGGGTGGAAAAGTTGACTGTTTTGTGCGTATGTTTGGTTATTTTGGGCTCCACGTTGCAACCAAAACAGGCCTTGTAAACAAAAGTCACATGGACACGCAAATACAGAAGCTTGATGATCGTCCAGAGTCGCCCTGCAGAGCTTGAACCTGATTCCTTTTCTCTCTTCAACGAGGCTTCAGTTTCCAGACATATCGGTGTCGTTATCAGGTGCCAGCGGCGTTTAAATGCCACTGAACAGACGAACTAAACATCTGAACTCTAAAACCTGCAAACAAACCGCTCCAAACATGCATGTGATGTTGCTCTTGCCGCTCTACGTAAATAGGGGATAAACAAATGAATATCCGTTCTTAAGCAAACACTCGGTGTACAAAAGTCCAGCGGTGCTGCATGTTGTTTTCTTTTTAAACGTGTTTCACAAGTCAAATTAGACACAAGGCTCTATTGTTGCAGCGAACTTTTTTTTCCTGTAAATAATTCGCCCATCTGTTTGAATAAATGTTGCCAACCTGAACTGTTTAAAGCTGCGAGAGTGTCACTCGCACTGAAGAACTTAGGGAACCAAAGCCATCTCTGCAGCTCTGTGGAGCATTTTAGCCTCTTTCAGCTTGTTGTTTTGGTTCGCTCTCATTGTTTTCATCACTCTCCCTTTCAGCGGGCAGCTGTTTTATTCAAAAAGGCTCTAAAATCACCACAGCATACAACCTTCGCAGCAGAAAACAGCAGTTAGCATCTAGCTGGTGAACATAATGGGGCAGATATTTCCCTCAGGAGTTGGCAGAGACCCAAAACAGAGTAAAAAGGAGTGAATACTGGAGTTAAATTCATGGTGGTCAGAAGCAGAAAGCTAAATGAATGCTAGAGTAATGCAACTGTTTTCATATTCATGTCATATTTAAGATTCTGAGGCTTTTTTTTACATATACTGCTACAGGTTGTAACGTAACTTAAAAAATAAGCCCTTCCACGACCTTCTGTGTTGTACAGCCTGTGGGCTGATTTCTATGTACAGGACTTGGAAGGATTTTCTGGGAAAATCCAAAGGATGTGAAGTTAATACCTTCTCCACTTCCCTACAGTCTAACGTTAGCTGACTTAGAAACTCGGAGTGCGCTAACATCGAGAAAAGACAGGAACCCTCTGCAACACAGAGTCCAAAGTCAAAGCTAACGTTACTGCATTGCATGTGAAATACATGGTGATATTGTGGTTTTAACTGGAAAATGTTGGTTTGGTTTTGGCTGTTGTTTGCCTTCACGTCGTGGGTCCGGTGTTGGTTGGCTTGGACGGTTGATGGGACGATTTGCAAAGAGCAAGCTAGTTATGTTGTGATCGAACTGAGCATCTTTGGATTGAGTACTGATTTATGGCTTGAATAATCAAGTTCCTAAGATCATCATGAATCTGTACCATGCACATCCCCCCTGTTTATCCGTCCATACATCCACCAGTCCATCTGTTTGTCCGTGAAGCAGCGACTCCATCAGATGAACTGCTGCTGCTGCTGCTGCTGCTGGTTTGATCTGACTCTCTCTGGCAGCTGGATAGAGCTGATCCTGGATAAGTCTGCCCAAAGCTTCGTCCTAATAACAACCATTTTGGGCAAAAAGTTGAAACTGATCCAAGAACACAGCTCCCGCTGCTGCCGGGTAAACAGCCGCCAAACGCGGCTTCGCCTGGCTTCATTTCCTGTCTGTGAGCAGGAGCCATTTGGACGAAGCAGCCGCTGACTCTCGGATTCTCTCTCTCTCTGCTTTCATTAATTTAGCTGAGATTATGTGTTTTTCCTCTCTCCGCCTGTCAATCTCTGCTTTTCCTTGTCACTCCCCATCAGTCTTCAGTGTGTCAGTGAATTTCACTTAAGTATCGTTGGACTGAAGCACGATATTTAAAATTTTCGTGCCAATAAATGAAGTGTTTCTAGCAGAACTGCAACACTTAAGTTCGTAGATTAACTGTGACATCCTCAAGACTTTTCAAGGTCTCGTTTGGTGAAATTCAAGGGACTGTAAAAGTTTAGAATTAGAGCCTTCATTTCTTATTCATGTTCTTATCAAGTCAAGAAATCCTGGTTGAAATCGTCCATTTTAAAAACGGCTGCTGCATCATCTAAACTCTCCATCACAGGATTCGCCTCAGGACGTGAAGAGTTGATCCTTAGATGGAGCGAACGGAGGCATACTGATGAAGAAAGGGTGATGTATTGTAACTTTAAAACATGGAGAACTTTTCCAGTCCTCTCTTGGAAACCACTTTAAAAGCCTCTCTAAGGTCCGACAGTGTTTGACGTTTGAACATGTTAAAATGATGGAAGTGTTTGGATTTTGGTTTCCGTCCTTCAGAATCAAACAATCTCCCCTCTCTCTCGAGCTGCCATTTTGCTCCGCGGTGTTCACAAAGCAAATGCCGGGGAGAAATCGGCTGCAGTGGGCAGAGACGCCCACGGAGGCAGAAAATAGAGACAGGTTGAGGTTTTGAGAGTCAGGTGAGCAACTCTTCCTCTTGACTAATCGCTCGCTTGATCTAACTTCATCCACCTACACATAAAAAACCAACCGGCTGAACGCTGCAGACTCACTGCAGCTTTCAGGGGCATCACTGAAAGGCATTTTGGGAAATGTAGGAACCTGAAAACTGAAGTGGAGGTAGGCGAACAAACTTCACCTTCTTAAAGCAGGACGGAGCTTCTCCCTCCTCCTCCTGTTTCAGTCGCTTCTTATTTAATAAAGAGAAACAATGCAATTACTGCTACGACTGTAATTATGCTAATTATGTGAGGATGGAGGTAACAATTACCTTCTGTTGTAATTACTGTAATTGAGAAGATTTTTGTGTACTTGTACTTTTTCAGTGGTTTTAAAGTCTGTTTTCTTCAGCGAGTTTTCATCAAAGTTAAAGTACTTCACCACATTTAAGATGCAATTAGTGACTCCATTAGTGTTCAGTCAACTTCTTTATCACTGAACTGCTGTGGAAGTTAGAATAACACTCAACACTTCACTTTGCATGAAAAAGATCACTTGTTAAATCTCTAGTGTCCAAAAAAACACGAGGTAACGCTAACGTTAGGACTGTCGTTTTAATGTGTATTTGTACCAGCACCAGCAGTATTAACCTACTAGTATAATATGTAACTTAGTAGGATTAGCAGGTCTACTGACCATCGAATTAGTAGCACTGACAGTAATAACAGTAGTATTAGTAAGCAGTAGTATTAGCATTAGCAGTTGTGCTTAGCATAGTGTAACAGTTACAGTAATAAGAGTATGACAACTACTGATATTAGTACTTCTATTGCTGTTAGTAGTAGTGCTAACAGCACTGGGAGTAGTAGTAATATAGTAATGACAGTCAGTAGGTTTACTGACAATTATAGTAGTAATAACAGTAGTATTAGTACTAGTAGTTGTGCTTAGCATAGCGTAACATTTATAGTAATAAAAGTATTAAAACTACTCCTATTAGTACTTCTGTTACTGTTAGTAGCAGTTGTATTAACAGTAATAACAACACCAATAGGAGTATTAGTAGGTATAACAGTAGTACAAGCATCAGTACTAATAGTGGTAGCCTTGACAGCAGTATTAGCTGTAGTAGCAGGAGTAATAACAGTAACAGTAGTATACTACTGGTACTACAACTTTAGTACTCTTAGCAGTAGTAGTACTTGTTGTAGTGTAATACTGAAACTGCCACGATTAGTACTTTTATTACTGTTAATACTTACTGTACAGTAACAGTAATAACAGTACTAATAGTAGCAGCAGTAGTGGTAGCAGTACAGTACTTTCAACAGCAGTACCATTCCTAGGCTGAACACTAGTACAACCTTGGCAGCAGTACTGTACATAGTAACACTACAAATAGAAGTAGTATTAATCTGTGTGTATTAGTCCAAAGAAGTACTACAAAAGTCAAGAATCCTAAATAAAACAACAGAAACAATAAATATGTTTTAACATGTAAAGAGCTGAGAAGAGAGTATATTCATGTTCATGTTCAGGGGGCGGGATCAGTATGATAGCAGTATTACACAATAGCAGTAGTAGTAGTCTCAGTCTTAGTACTACCATCAGCAGTAGTAATCAGATAAAGAGTCGGAGCAGCGTTTCATTTCCTGCACAGTTTGTTTCTGAGTGGACGACATGCAGATGAACTGTGTGAGCTCTGCCAGCAGCTGTTTGTGCCAAACACACACTGGAAATACAATACAGACGTGGAATGTGATATAGGAAGTGTGTTACATAAAGAGGGCTCCCCCTCCCTGTAACGTAAACACCGCCGTGACTGCCATGTTTGGCTTCTTCCTCTCTATCTTAAACACGCCGTGCGCTTCCTCTAACAACAGCGCATGTATGACCCAACTGTGAGCTTTTATGTCAATATGGAGGAACAGCTGGACAGCTGGACGTAACATATATAGTGTGTCCTATCACTTATTTTCACCACCACAGCAGCTCCAGTGGCATTTATTCTGCACGGCTCTGAACTCTACTGAAGGGATCTTCCCTCATTTGGTGTTTTAATGAACACGCCTGTCCAAAATCTCCCAAAGGTGACCGGGAAGACCACGTCAAACCATCCAGTGACCCCTTGTGCCTCGTCCACACTCCTTATTCTGCATAACTTTAAGCCTTAATATAATCTGAACAGGTGAGTTGTATAAAAATTCACCCTCAGTACAGTTGTCATGAACGGGGAAATTAGCTATAGAGACCAAAACTGTTTTTTGTACCAGGCTGTAAACATGTTTATTTCTGCTGTGAAGTTGGACATTTTAACATGGGGACTTATGGAGACTGACTCACTTCTGGAGCCAGCCTCAAGTGGACGTTTGAGGAACTGCAGTTTTGCTGCCTGTTAGCAATACATGCTAGGAACAGAAGGGTGAGGCGAGGCGGTTGCAATCACCGACTAAACCGCTGGATTCCACTAAATCCGACGCACTGTTCCTTTAATTTGTCAGCCGTCCGTATGTTGTTTTGTCGTACACAAACAGTCTAAAGTCCCTTGAGAAGCTGGAACTGACAAATGTTTAAACTTTAAACCAAAACAGTTAATTTTTCTCGTTAACACACACATCTGCAACAGGACATACTGATTTAGTTCAGTAGTTTTACGTCTTTATATAGTTTTTATAGTTTCTTCAAATTGAGTGTGTTTTAATCAGGTTTGTACGGAGTGACTTGTATCTTAAATTCAATTTAATCGTCACACATAGTCATGGTGAAACGTACTAGTATCAGTAATCAGTAAGTGTACGTTAGCCTGGCTGTGATACAAAGAAACTCACATTAATAACAGTAGTAGTCGTCGTAGTCGCTTTAGCAGCAGTAGCAGTACAGTAATACTTGTGGTACTGCCAGTAATCGTAGTATATTCAGCAGCAGAAGTATTTTTGCTGTCTTTGCTGTAGTGCTAACAGCAGTAGTAGCAGTAGCATTTATAGTACAGTAAATTTACTGCTATTAGCACTAAGAGCAGTAAAAGTACTCATAGTAGCAGCAGTAGTCGTGTATCAGTGGTACCAGCACTCGTATTATTCTCTAAATAAACTGTATTATCATTATTATTATTATTATTAAAAGTGTTTCTCCCCCAAGTTTTTTTAATTCTGGTCACGTGATCGTTAATTTTGTCCGACTTCACAGACAAAAACATCTGGTTTTAGTCTGGCTGTAATTGCAGTTCACGGTTACACTGTGAGACACTCACATGGCCGTCCGTGTACACACCCAGGCAGGCTTGGACTCGCCTCTGCACACACAAACAAACACACAGTCAAGGCACGTGCACCTTCACATGAGTGTGCAAGAGCACCAGTGGACACACACACACACACACACACACACACACACACACCAGAAACAATTCAGTCCAGGTGACACACCCCAGGAGTCTTGTTCCTACTGTCAACACACAGACTGGGAGTTATGTCACCACAGTGCAGAGATAGTAGTGACCTCCTCCCTCCTCGTTCTCGTCTTTTTTTAAATCACTGCTCGCGCTCTGGTCACATGACACGACGAGACGTGTGAGAGAACCCTCACATGACGTGAGATCTTGCAGCAACTCTTCTTGGATTTAACGTGGACTTACTGCAGCCTACGTATGCAGTGTGCAGCTGTGTCTCATCAGGACATACTTGTGACTGAACTCTTTGACTTTCCAACACAAAAAAAATAAAATAAATTAAAATAGAAGATCTGGCTTTGGTGAGAATGTCCTCGCCAGAAAAACAACAGCAGAAAAATGCCATAATGTTCACGTCAAACATCTCCAACAGGAGGTCAAAGCAGCTGACTTTAACATGATCGTGACTTCTCTTTAACTAGTTTTCGTTAACCAATCGTTAACCGACGAGTTTGGACTGAAAATGAGGGGCGCCCGCGTTGATTTGTCTCTTTATTTACCACCGAGACGATGACATACAATCCAGGACTAATTTGAGCTACAGATGAGTGAGTCTGAAGGGTAATCACATGCCAAAACACCGCACAGCAGTTTATCAAATTACAAGCTTTTTACAACTCTGTTCACGTTACAAAGTGATCTACCAGAGACGCAGGGGCGCTGCCAGGGGGTGGCTGAGAGGGGGCCACGGCCACCATGATACAACCTCTGGACCCCGATCATGAGTCGCATGTGCATAACACGCTTCTGAACTATATTGTATATATCTCCTACTGTATATATTTATAGTGTATGCATACTGTATATATCTTATAGTGTACTCATATCTCTCTGTTTACCTCGACTCTCCTGTTTATGTCCATCTCAGTTGGTAAACTATCAGTATGAAGGCAGTTCTACAGAGAACATCGGCCTAATCAAAGCTATTTTACTATTTCAGACACTGACGTGCGTGCATCAGTCTGACTCGTTTCTTTGTCTCACTACTTGACAATAACAATTATAAGCAAACGTGTCCACTTGAGGCGGCTGTTGCTCAGGCGTGTAGAGCCTAGTCTAGTAACCGGAGGGTCTCTGGTTTGACTCGAAGTCCTCGGACAAGATCCTGAACCCCCAAAGTTCTCCCGATGGCTGTGCTGTCGGTATGAGCGAGCGATTTGAATCGGAAGTGCTACAACGCTCCTGATGAAGTGTTGCAAAAGAGCTCTGAGTGGTCGGGAGACCAATAAAGTGTTTTATAAATCCAAGTCCAGCTGTCCGTTTTAACAAAAGCACTTAGCAAAATGTTTTATTATTATTAATTTAGACGTGGACATGACCTTGAAGTTCAACGCACATTACCGGCGGTAACAAACACTCGATGAGTAATACAGACTACAGTTGCTCAGTTGGACAATTCGAAGACGCAACTTCAAGTTCTTCGACTGCTTGAGGGTTTGATTCCCGCTCCTCTGGCAAGCTACTGATACCCCAATTTGCACTTTGGATAGGAAGTGCTATATCGCTCCTGATGCAGTGTTGTGCTTTGAGTGGTCAGTAGACAAGAAAAGCATTTTCAAGTCCAACTCCGTCCATCTATTTTACAGAAAGCACTTAATAAAATGTCTTATTATGATTCATTCAAATCAATCATGCACATTTTTCCACACGGACATGACCTTAAAGTTCACCGCACATTGGCGGCAGTAGCACACACTCGATGTTTATACAGACTACAGCAGCTCAAAGACGCACATGTGATAAAAATAGTCTTTCTTTTGTAGAGCTAATGCACATCGCTGCTGGCTGGGGGGGATACAAGTTGATATACAAGTTGATGCACGCCAAAATGCCACCGGTGCATCCTGCTTTTAAGCATCAAGGTGGCAGATCAAAACAAAAACACACAAAAAAAAAGGTCGTATGACTAATTTTTTTAAAAGTCTGCACCGATGACGAAGCGTCAGATCAATCAGATCGATTTTGTGGTTTAGTTTGAGGCCGACTTGTTGATTTCAGGTTGTTCGGCTGCAGAGGAACTCATAAATATGCGAGTTATTTGACAGTAATTGGAAGTATTTTCTGCTTTTTAAATCCTCCTCTTCCTAACTCACAGATTTTCTCTCTCTTCGCTTCGTCCTCACTGTTTATTCTCTCTGTAATCTTCACTGTTTCCTCTCTCTCTTTATCTCCCCTCCACTTTCCTCCTGCCTCGCTCTCTCTCTTTACTCCCTCCCTATCCTCCCTCCTCTCTCTCTAACTCTCTCGCATGCTGGCTCTCTCGCTTCGATGCTTTCTGCAGCGGCACGTGACGTGGCGGCCGCACATGGCCCGAGCGTGTGAGAGACGGAAAGAGAGAGAGAGATTTCAAAACATGCAAAGCGAACACTCTTGACTCGCTCTCCCCCTCCAGCACTGCTCTCTCTCTCTCTCCCTCTCTCTCTCTCTCTCTCTGTGCAGTGTTACAGAGTGCAGAGTCAGTGTCTTGTTTAACCCTTCCATCGCTGGGATTAATCTCAGCCCTGAATGTTAAATCACCGACTGCCTCAGCGTGGCATTATCCTGCACTCTCCTCTCTTAAAGAGACAGCTAAATCATTTCTCCCACTGTCTGATCAACGCACGGCCCGGGCTAAATTCATCTTTTTGTTGGATTCAAACTCTTACTGTACATGTCGCCTCACTGCTTGATGGTTCCTGGAGGGTTTATCTGGGATTCTTCTAGTCTAGACGCTGGTATTTTGGTTTCTGTTTGAGGTGAAGAAGCAGCTCTGTGGTTGAAGGAGAGTACAGCTCAGCTGGGGAAGTCGTAGACGTCGTTCTGAAGGCCAAGGGCGGTCTAATCAGTGCTGGGATTGTTTGTCTGCAGGGGAAAGTGACTGCAGTGATACGGGCTGTGCTAGTTTGACTGCTCAGCTTTTGTCTATGCACGAAGATTTCATATTTTTCCCGCTCAGTGATGAAAACAACACATCAAATATATTTATCATGATTGTGCTAGCATGTTGATGTTTTGCTGGTATAATGTGTATCATGTTGGTGTGTTTGCATGCTACTATTAATGCTAATTAGTACTATCAGAAGGTAAATGTTGACCTGATGATGGCACTAGAGGAAAATTAAAGATATTCTATGAGACAGTTTGAGATATTTCAATGTAAAACCAAGCTGCAACCTTGGTGGCTTTGAAGTGAAGTGCCAAAAAACTGCAGTTCCTCAAACGTCCACTCGAGGCTGGCTACAGAACGAGTCAGTCTCCATAAGTCCCCATGTTAAAATGTCCAACTTCACAGCAGAAATAAACATGTTTACAGCCTGGTACAAAAAACAGTTTTGGTCTCTATAGCTAATTTCCCCGTTCATGACAACTGTACTGAGGGTGAATTTTTATACAACTCACCTGTTCAAATTATATTAAGACTTAAAGTTATGCAGAATTAACAGCGTGGACGGCAGATTATACAGGAGGTGGAAGAGAGGCAGGACTGCCAAGATGGCAGCAGCCAAGAGCCACAGATTTTGAGCTTCAAAACAACTCTTTCGGAAATTTACGAGTTATTCATTCTTTATACTGTCAGTGGGTGCCACAAGGGATAACCAAAGTCATTAAGAGTCATCAACTGGGAATCTCGTACAAAATGTCATGGCACTCCAACCAATAGCTGTTGAGATACTTCAGACTGGATCAAAGAGGTGGACAGACCAACAGACAAGTCATGTTCTGTTGTCTACATGTCACATTGTATTTCACTAAAAACAGCAACAAAGAAACTCAAAATTAAATGTAAGTAGTGCTACGACTTGTGAAGGAGCATTGTAGCAAGACCTACAACCTTTGAGCATGAAGTCCAATATTTTCTTCGTTAGGTTTGGTGGTGGTATCTGCGCTAATTAATGCTCCCATTGGGATTCATTATTCTCTTGGCTCGGCTGACAGATGACAGATGGGTGACAGATTCATCCCAGTCTGTTTTAAGCCTCCATGCTTCTGCATATAAACATATATGTAAGTGATGCTAATGAGTTAGCATATTTTATGTAAATATATCTGGAAACATGATAGGCAGGTGTATTTTTTGACAGTTCTACAAAACAACTCATGGACCACTTACTTGCTTTTTTTGGGAGCTTTCAACTAGAGCTAGATCAACAAGAAACAGCAGCACAGAAATGTGAACCCACGTTTGTCATGAGTCGTTATAATTTGTGATGCTAGCACATTGCTAAATCTTGTTTCTGCATTTCAAACTCACAGCTTTGAGTTAATGTTTCACTAGTCTGAACACTGCTGTTGTGGCCATTTTTTTAAAAATATTTGCATTGCATATTTGTTCAAACCAAATCAAATGTAAAATCAGTTAAAAAAGAAGCCTACTTCCTAATTTAAACTCTGCTTTTGTTTTGCTGTTCATGTGTATTAGTACGGAGCCCATATTCCAGTGTTGGCCTGTTTGTTTTTATCTGCAGTTCCCACTGAAGCTTCACCACTTCTGCTTTCACTGTCAGTCTCTTCACGTGTCACTCTGTCAGCAGGATTTAAAATATCTGCAGATTCCCACGAAGTTTGGTGGACAGATCAGCCTCGGGGCAACGGAGCAACTGATTAGATCTAGGTGGTGTTTCAGATTCAGGATTTCTCTCCAGCGCACGTCAAACTGACGCTGAGGTTCTTGTTTATTCATCAGATTATATGTTTTGTTCTTCGCTTTAATAAGTGCTAACCATTAAAGCCTGTCTTTGTAACAGCTCTGAAAAATTCATGCAGCAGATGCGTCCTCCCAAACACGTAGCAGGTCAATGAGTTCATGCGTCCTGCAGCATGCACAGGCTCATGGGATCCGAGGTTTAACAAGCTGTTTTCGATTCGGGAAGGCTTCAGACTCTGTGAATTGACCTGGAAGTGTTGAAGCTGCAGCCCTCATAAACAGCTGATTTGAACTTGATTCATGTTTCTTAAGAAAAGTCCTTTAAGAGGGAAAAGAGAGTGCTCTAACTCTAAAGGAAAAAAAAAAATGTGTCAATGATCTGATTCTTCAAAACTTCAAATAAATTCAGCTGAACAGCTTTCCTCCTCCTCTTCGATCACAAAGGCAGCCCAAAAATTTCACCTCGCTCTGTGGGCGGACGTTTTGCTCGGTTAAAGAGCATCATTAGCGAACGCGGTGCTAAATTACACTGCAGATGATTGAATCAGGTTTCAACCTGACAGATTCTCGACTAAAATATGAAACACGGAGATGATTCATAGACTGGGGAAATGTGGAACTGACTGGCTTATCGGGAAGACTTGTTTCTGGAAATTCAAAATCCAAAGTATTCTTCAACACCTTCTCTGATCTCGTTGTCAGGCCTTACCTGACTCAACATGCTACCCAACTCCTGGTACAGGCTGTGGTCATCTCACAACTCGATTACTGTAACGTCCTCTCAGTGAAACTCCTTCAGTTGATCCAGAACACGCCTGGTCTTCAATCAACCCAAAAGGTCACGTTACCCCGCTGCTCATCGAGCTCCACTGGCTACCTGTAGCAGCCCACATCTGATTCAAATCTCTAATGCCGACTACAAAGTAGTCTCCGGTTCTTGAACGTCCTCATACAGACATATGTTCCCTCCTCCAATGAACGACGCCTGGCTCTGCCACCCGTACGCTCAGGACAATCCAAACTCTTCTCTTTGTCTGTTGTTCCCCGTTGGTGGAACGTCCTACCAGATCCTACCAGATCAGGGGAATCCCTCTCTACCTTCAAAAACCTCCTGAAGACCTCCAGCTCTTCAGAGAGGACCTCCTCTGCAACACTACCAACAACTGGACACGCTAAATCTATCCCCCCTCTAGAAACTGCTGCACTAAAATGATGAGCTTTATTTGAGATGTTTGGAGGCTCCTCAACTCAGATGACTCCTAGAGGTTTAAATCTTTGAGTCAAATTGGAGCTTTTCAGGTTTAATCTGATTTTATGAGGTTAGGAAAAGCAGAAATGGAAAACCAACTTTACTTTTTTGGAATATTAACATATCAGTTATGTGACCACAGCTGGTTTAGTGATAGTTTTATCAATGCAGGGTTCATCCACCTTCAACGAAAGACCTCGGTTTGCTTCCTCGCAGATGTAAATATGATTTTATTGCATTGTAAAGATGAAATGTTGTCTTACAAAACAGCTGCATGAATATTTTTTCTCATCTCTTTTTAAGCTGTTCTCCATTTTGCCCAGGATGAATTTAAATCAAACCAAACATTCATGTGGATCAGATTAATACAATCAATCTATTTTCCATCTTTTTTCTCTGCTTGATTCTCTCTCTCTCTGCAGCTCTGTAGTAACACTTCAGCTCCACAGTGACCTGAGGGATTTCTGGCTGGATGCATCATGCTCAAACCAGTCACGTGTTTATAATTCAGAATAAAGAGCACACACACACACACACACACACACACACACAGACACACTGAGAGCGTGTTCACATTAAAGCCCAAATACTTGCATGCAAATGCTGAAATAAAGAGGACACTCTCATATGCATGTTGGAAGTTCAGCGTACTGCACAGACGCACAAAAGCATGTGCGTGTGAAGGCATGCACACAAACACACACTGATGCTGTGTATTCATAGACACTTGCAGAGGCACTCAGGCAGATATGAACACACACACATACACACACTAATACACACACACTCAGAGCCTTGCAGCAGTATCCAGTGGTATTCGCTCGTCTGTAGCAGCTCTCTCTTTCTCGCGTCTCTCTTCTTCTCTGTATCTAATTTTCCAGTTTTTTATGATTTTATTTCTGCTTCAAGCTTCGAAACATCTCCTCCTCATTGTTTATGACTCAGAATAAAGAGACAAACACAATGTTCCAGTCAGATTTCTCAGAATCGGATCCTGCTGGGCACTTAACCTTTCTTTCGGACTTATTCTCTCTGCGTGGAGCTGCATAAAAAACACTCCAGACCGACATACCGTATTCTATGCAAATGTGAAAACCACAAAAAGCACGAGCACAACACAATGGAAAACATAAAGAACAGAGCTGATTAATACTACATTATGAAAACGGCACGTCGATTTTTGCCATCCAGCCAGTCAGGCAACATTTCTAAACAGTATGTCAAACAACAAAGCGAGCGAAGCAGCAGCTGCTGAACTCTGACATCCACCTTTATGAATTCAGCCTGTGTATAAAGCGATGTCTGCAGTCACAAACAAACAGAAATCGGCGTTTAAACATGAGAAAGCACAAAGGAAGGAGCTCTCGCTTGTTTTGAGGGCTTAAAATCTCACCACCAGCTTATGTGTGCACATAAAGCCACTCGTGTTTATATTAATGACAGATCAACAATCAGCGATGGTGTCGATTAAGCTCATGAGCCCACAGAGAATAATTATCCAACTCTGCATCTCTTTTAGCATCTTTCAGCTCTTTGTTTTGGTTCTTCCGTAATGCTAGCTTTGGTTCACTCTCTCAGCTCTCATGTGTGGTGTTTCAAGCAGCAGAAAAAGCTCTAAAAACCCACTGTACGCAAAGATAGCAACTGGCTGGTAAACATACTGAAGCATGTAGCGGTTGAAGATGCTTAGCCGAGACCAAAATGTGCTTACAGCGCTTTGTGCTGCCCTCAGGCGGCAAAAACAAGAAACAATTCATGCAAATTTGACTATATTCATCAATTTTATGCTCGCAGGTTACAGAACAACAGCGAGTGAAGGACTTCTGTTTGTTTTTTCTTTAATAAACACTTCTCCACAGCTTTGGAGCCATGTTAGCATGGCGGAGGCACTGCCTTAAAGGCCAAAATCAGGGAAATACCCTCTCCTACTACAACTCTTTTAGCATCTTTCAGCTCATTGTTTTGGTTTTTCCAACAATGCTAGCTTTGGTTCACTCTCCCAGCTCTCATCTGTGGTGTTTAACGTAGCAATATGAAGCTATTTTCAATGCAAACGCTCAAAAAACCCGCTGTTTGCTGTCTGTACAAATGGCGAAGTTAGCAGCAGCTAGCTGGTAAACATTTAACGGCTAAAGATGCAGATAGTTCGCTCACTCCAGTTGAATGCAAATGTTGATTTTACAAGTTTAAAATGGGCTTAGAGCTCTTTGTGCTGCCCTGAAGCAGCCAAAAAAATGCAGGTGTGACTATATTCATCTGTTTCATGCTTGCAGATTACAGAACAACAGCAAGTGAAGGACTTCTGTTTGTTCGGTTTATCTTCAATCAATGCTTCTCCCAGCTTTATGCCATGTTAGCATAATAAACCTGTTGCAATGGAGGAGGCACTGCCTTAAAGGCTAAAATCAGGGAACAGAAATCTCCTGTTCAAAGTAAACATGAGAGATTACGTTATCCATCATGCAGCCTTTCCCTGTAAGATGCAAAGTGATTCGTATGTCTTTAAATCCACCTGTTCAGAGATGTGTACGCGCCTGCATTAAAGTAACATCAGAGCTCCGCTTCTCTCTCGTCTTTTTTATCTTTCAGCTGCTTCAATCTAATTATTCTTCAATGGCGAGATTAAATTCACAACTTAGAGATGTTTTGTCTCCTCTGTATTCAAACATCGACAGTACTTTACACACTTCATCACTCACTGTCTCATCCTTTCCTTTTAAACGTCTATTCGCCCGCCGAACATTTTACAAAGACATGTGGCAATCTGTCATCAATAAATCATCATGAAATCAGCCGCGATGATTCATTCGACGGCTCGCAAGATGAAAAAAACGTGACCGTCGACATTATGAAGATCGAGCTTTGTGGTTTGAATTAGAATTGGAAGTTGTCAGACTTGTGAAAGACAAAAAAAATAAAATAAAAGACAGACAGACAGAAAAGCTCCTCTGATGTTGTGGCAGTTCTGGTTCACATCAAAAGCAGCAGAGAGAGGAAACAATAAATTATGAATATATAACAGATGAAAACAGTCGGAGAGAGCCAAGGAGGGCCGGAGAACAGAGTGTCAGCCATTTATCAGAGATATAATTAGAGAAGACCCCACTCCGGTTATTGTTGAAGGAGTCCAGTGTTAGTTAATGTGATGTATCGCGAGTCCAGGTCCTCATTAGTGTCTGTCACATTAAGGCCTCTGCATCTACATCATCTATATCATCTTCATATACGTCTGACTGCATTAGCTGGTGCAGAAGTGTTGCCGTCTCGTGCGCGGATGTCAATTTTAATCTCCCTGTGTCTCTCCCTGAGATAAAATAAGAAAAGCTTTCTCTTCTCTGACTAGAAAGTTGTTTATTCTTGATACATTTTTAAGATTTTACGACTTCCTTCTGCTTTGGAGTGACTGATAAAGTAATTAATGCAAGAAAACCGTCACAAATCCGTCTAAAATCGACCGACAGCGCCCCGAAATTCAGCTCACTACTGATGTCACTCACCATGTAGACACTCAGGTCCTCCCATCATGCCTTGCTGCTGCTGCTGCTGCTGAGGTGGTGGCAGCGGCGGTTGCGGTTGCGGCTGGACGGTCTCCAGTCCCAGCAGCGAGGAAGAGGAGGATGAAGAGGACATGGAGGAGGACGAGGAGGAGCAGGGCGGAGGACTAGTTGGAGGGCACTGGGAGCTCTGGTTGGGCACGGCCGACTGAGAGCTCTGGGAGGAGACCGAGAAAAAATGTAAACACACAGCTCACTGATATTAAATTCAGGTGTTGGGTATCCAAAGTTTTTGGCGTACCTGGGAGGGGATCTGGGCGCTGGTGGAGCTGGGCCCGTTGCTGTGCATCCCCATCCCGTTCTCGGTCAGGAACTCCTCCAGGTCCATGTACTGCAGCTGGAACAGGCCTCCATCACACGGCAGGGTCCTCTCCCACAGCAGCGGGCCCAGGAAGGCTGATTGGGAGTTGGGTCGCAATGCGCCGGACCCGGGGGTTCCTCCCACCCCACCTTGTCCTCCGGCATTGACACCCATCGGCTCTTCATCGGAGTCCAGGGGCTTGTCTTTGTCTGAGGAGAAGAAAGGCGAAAAGTTTGTTAGATTATTTAATTTTTAAACGAGGCCGCATTGTGTTTTGGAAAAGTCTTTCTGACCGCAGAGTGTAATCAAACGTACACTCCTCCCTTTCCATGTGTTTGTGTTAAAGGGCAAAAAGGAAAGCTAAGAGCTGATAACGACAGCGACAATCCAGCAGATTGACTCTAACTGCAGAGAGAGAGGCTGATAATCTCATTCACAATGGTCCCCTTTGTTTACTGTAATTAACTGTCCTCAAACTAACGTGGTAACGATTTATTGAAGTCTGAATAAAACCCAGCACGAAGAACAACCTTCTTTAATTCTGACAGACTTTGGCTCCACGTCGGAAAAAGGTGTACGGCAACGACACATCAGACAAATAGATTACTTTGACACTCCAGCTTAAAGATATGTGTGGAAACCAGACGGTCCAGTTTGATCCCCCCCCAAGGGTAAAACACACAATTTGTACGAACACACCAATGCCTTGTGCATTTTCTGTGTAATACAGCTGTTTTATTTCCCAGCGCTAGTGTGTCAACACTCTGGAAAAACATTTCATCACATCATTCCGGGAACTGGCACATCCTGGCTACCATACCTTCACTCCTGCTAGGACTACTTGATGCAGTGTGTGTTATAGGGAAACTATGTGACATTTAAATGAAGACAAACCTTGTTTTCTTGCTCGTTAAAAGTTGAGTTTGTAAGCAACAAAACACACCCTTCTCATTCTGGTGCACTCGGGGTTTATGCTGCTCCGGCCTTACTCGGTCTGGCATGACCGCTAACTAATGGTAGCAAACTTTTGCTACTGCTGCTGTCCGTAATGATACTCATGCATACGTAGAGATATCTATGCTACTGTTACACTCTGTCATATTATTTATCCTCCTACAATTGCAACAAGCGACCACAATGTAGGCCATTCAGTTTAGTTTAAAGTAACAGTGAAGTATTAACGCATCTTTATTTTCCTGTAGTGACATATGCTTTAGTATGAGAGGTGTTTAAATCAAATCAATTCGAAGTGATTGGATTGTTCAACAATGGATGTTTTGACCTGTAACAGTGTGTGTGGCTTAGCAAATATACAGCATGACATCAGCCTCCATCCACACATCCCTCACTCTACGTCAAGGAGAGGAAGTCCAAGGTGAAATTAATAAATTGGACTTCAACCACATTCTTCAGAAATATAGAAAGCTCCAGTCCAATCAGCCTTTTTACTATGATATTGCTCTGCGAGCTACGTTCAAGGGCTTATTGGAAGAGAATAAAGATTTGATATTGCATTTTTGATATAAAAAAAACAATTTTTGATACATTTAATATGTGATAAGAGATAAATAATACAGGGACAGGACATGGAAACACCATTTTTTCTATTTCACCGTGACTTTCAGCGTGACAGTTCATGCATGTTGAATGATGCAAAACGTGGCCAGTGTGCATGACTCTAAATATGACCACAGAAGTCTTCATTGTGCTCTGACAGCCCTTGAGCAAGGCACAAAATGGATGTTCACTCACACAAGCTCTGGCTCTTTTCTTGGACTCTGCTTTTGTTCTAAGTACTTGTTTCCTGAAGTAACTGATAGATCGCATTGTTTCAGATGTGATCTAGAAGACTACTGAGACCTTCTGCTGGAACTCAAGTGTTTACTTGCATCACAATCGTAAATTAATAGTATATCGTATAAGAAAATCATTTTATAGGACAGACAATAAACAGCTCCAGGCGCTGCGTTGTTGTTGTTGTTGACAAAGACCGGATGATGTTTGTGCTTCTGCCTGGCGCTTTGTGTCCTCTGCTTTCTGTAAAGCACTTAGTTGCAATCATTAAAAGGCATCTATAAATAAAGTTGATTTAACTGACCCTGCACTCTGACCTCCTGGAGAGAGAGAGAGAGAGAGGAGGGCTGATGGAAAGATAGATATAGACATCAGGCATCAATAAACCATCACCAGAAAAAAAAATGGAAATCCTGTAAGTAAAGCAGGAACTCATATTTAATTGCAGCACAGTATGGAGAGAGCAAGAATGATTGTTTAGTACCCTGATCCTTTGATAATATTATTCTTAAGAATTATGCCTCCAAAAGTGCATAGTGAATAAATGGCACATTGAATAATAAAACCCAATAAAATAGTAATAAAAGAGCATATTAAATGGGCTGCGATGACAAGAGCAAGAGAGAGTAATGAGAACGAGGGAACAGACTGAGAGAGAGCATCAGGAAGGCCGGAAATTTAAATTTAACGGGATTAAAGAACATAAAGACAAGAGAGAGATTACAACATGAACAGCAGAGGAGAGGATAGAGAGAGATGGGGGAGGCCATCATATTCATCTGCCTCATAATCTCTCTGCTATCATGCTCATCATCTTCCTCATCTGTCTGCCAGTTGCTTTTAAATTACTCTCTGCTCATTACGAGTCTCGCATAGCCAGATCTATCTCCACGCTGTGCCAGCGGAGAGAGAGAGCGGTCCAACCAAACCCCAAAGAAACAGCATCGGGCTTTGAGGCCAGTTTGACATCGAAGCCAAACCGTGTACCATCCATCACATGATGCACGATGGCCTACAATCTTACAAACAACAACCAAGAAAGCATCGATTTTATCGCAATATTACCGTGAACCTAATCTTGTGAATCTTCCAGTGGCTAGAAAACAGTGGGTACGATTTTTTAGCATCACATCCTCCATGAAATGACTGGTTTCACTATCAAAATTTGCTCCATTTGGTCCAACAACATTTGGAAAGTCAAGACGAGCTGCATGATTAAATCATTTTATCCCCATTCAAGTTAGCAGAGGGCTAAACTGGAGGGTAGTGGCTTGGTCGTTGGAAGTCTTTGCTCTATGAGCCACACAATGTGTAAGCATATGCAGAAAATCCAGGTAATTTTATACCTGGAGACTGAGCTAGTTGAATTCATGCACTACTGAGAATCTTCCATATGAATGCACAGAGCCTCGTCTCTAACGCTGTATCCAGTACTCTTTAAACATCCATGGGCTCATCCCATTATCATCCAGGTCTAACCAATCACAATCATCTTGGGCAGGATGCAGCAACGGTGCCCAAAATAGTGTTGGAGGATAGTGGAAGGGGAGGGAGAATTCTGGATAAAATAGCCGGCCGATGCCAGGCGTATAGCCACAGCCTACTTCCTGTGAGCCAGACGAGCTCTTTATTTAAAGGACTGTATACCAAAAGACAGAAGGAAAGGACGATGGAACAACAGATGGAGCAAAAACAGTGATATTAGCAGAACAAGTCAGAGTAATAATTAGATAAAAAATCTCATGTCTTTAAAGGTGTGGGACACATTTAGCCTGGAGCCACACCTCGAAATCACTGCCTACATGTCGCATTGTTGCTGATGGCTGTGTCCCCAATTGGAAAACCAACTGAGCCATCACAGGTGTCCGTTATCATTGTCTCAGAGCCAGAAAAATGGTTTTATATTGTTGTTCTAAGTCGACCTACAGACACAACACCTGATAAATCTGCAAACTTCATCAGCAACAACTTTAAGGTAACAGCAACAACTAACTGCTTCAACTAAATATTACACAACTTGGATACAGCCGTTATTGCTGGTTGATTATGGGTAGTAACCAGTGCCTAAGGAGGTATATGGACATAATCCAGCTGTCCATATAGCAAAAAAATATAACATACAAACTAAGCTGGTGGCGCTAATTCTCCTTGTCGAGTGCTGTTAAACCATTGGAGAGGAAGAGAACATGAAGACGATGTGTTTAAAACAGAAATGGAAATCTGTCATTTACTGTATTATGTTGATTCATTCGCGAAGTGATATGACTCGTTTCATTACCAGGATTTGATTTATTTGGTCCAATAACATTTGGAAAGTCTAGCAGAACCGCACAATTAAATCATTTTATCATCCATTCACGTTAGCGGAGGGCTAAACTGGTAGTTGGCGGCTCAGCCAGTGGAAATCTCTATTTCGCTTACTCTCTGTTTCCACTGCAGTTTGTAGCATTTTTTTTTCCTTTTATACCAACTTTTCCATCTCAGCAAAACATGAAATCTTTGAAAAAATTCTTACATTTTTAAAAAATGCTCCACATTCCTGCACTTGTGTGTCCAAATTTAGCATAAAAACAGTTTGATGGAAACGCGCTTATGGTTTTGCATTGAAAAGAAACTTACAGGCACAATATTTTTTAAATTTTAAAATATATGTTTAAAGGATAACGCACCATTGAGCAGGCGCAATAAAAAAGTATATGCATGCATTGTCTTCACGGTTTATTGTGCACTGCAAACTGGTGCATGAACCTAACACATAGCAACCAAAGTCGGCCATACTATGACAGAAATATTATAACGCTATCAGGAATCAATTAATTTGTAGGTGCAGCGATACCAAAACACAACTAACAATAACAACTTAAGTTCCTCCTGCTGTAGTGACATGACCATGACTAATGTAATTTATTAGCATGCACAAGATTACTAACAAATTTTAAAATAATAAAATATCTCCTGACACCTGCAGCCTCCACAGACAACATGACAATACAAAAGCAACAGAGGACTTCAGAACAAACGGGGAAATCCCTTTAAGAGCGTCTCAAATAAACAGAGACGGACAGATGAAGAGCGAAATACTGTAAGACATGAGACAAAGCCTGAGAAACATGTAAATCAGCAGAGGCACCGAAAGGAAGAGAGAAAGACAGGGAAAGAGTGAGAGGAAAAACTCAAAGACGTGCGAGAGAACGACAGACAGAGAGACAGAGAGATGTGCTAGATAGAGTGGGTGTTTGTGAAGGCGTCAAACAAAGCCAGCCAGGGAAAAAAAGCAGGAGAGTGAAACATCCACTCTGCATTGTGGAAGAGGAAAGGCGTCTAGAAAAGCCAGAAAACATCACACACATGAAACATCTCGTTTTTTTCTTTCACACCCCTGAATGCATCACCTATCATTAGGAGACTATGCGCTCTATGGGTGCTGACAGCGAGGCTAGCCGAGGCCTCTGTAGCTGCTTTCTGACTCCATGGAGAGGCTGTCAGCCGTGCTCACCATCATCTCCTCCTCCTCCTCCTCATGCAAAGGAACAAAAAAAAAAAACTATATGGAAAGGAGATGTAGTTACACCAAGATGCCACAAGGGGCTGCCATCCAGCTCAGACAGTGTGATTGCTTTGTTTTTCTGCCTCTCTCTCTCTCTGTATGTGTTCAGTTTTACCCATACATGTGAAGGCAGTACATTTTAGCATGTTGTCTAACAGGGGTTAGACGTCACATGTGTGTGGTTACAGTAAGAGTGTGTAAACACAGTGTCCTCACAAGGCCAACATAACGAGCGTGTGTGTGTGTGTGTGTGTGTGTCAGCAGCTGACTAGGAGTTATAATATCCCCACAGCAAGAGAGGAAGGAGAGGCAGCCTGGTTAATATTTGTCATGGCAGCTGGTGGATGGGAAACAATTCAATCCCACTCAGTAACCTTTATTTAAACAGACCAGAGAATCAGATTCAGCACACACACACATGACTACGACTGCTGCTGCTGCTGCTGCTGCTGCTGCTGCTTTGGCTGTATTTTGATGGCATCCACTCCAGATTGTGTTTCTTTTTTTAAACACTCTTCTTCCCTCCTCCACCACCACCACCACCACCACCTCTTCCTCCTCCACCTCCTCCTACTCCTCATGATTATTTCATTTCACCACTAAAATGTGAAAAAAGGAAACGTTTAATAAAATAAAAATCCAGCAGGGCCAGAAGGAGGAAGGCTGGAGTGAAAACAAGAGTGTACATGTGTGTGTGTGTGTGTGTGTGTGTGTGTGTGTGTGTGTGTGTTGGATAAACAGGGCCTCTGTCTTTTACAATCACACCTACCCACTCAGTCACATGCAAACACACACACACACCAATGAATAATCACTGCAATATTGCTGTAATTAATCTATCATTTGTGTCCTTTAAAACATCAAACATTCCTGTGATGCCTTCACTGACGTGTTCAAATTGTTTGTTTTATGCGAACAACAGCCCTAAAGCCAAAAATATTCAGTTTAATATCAGATTTGGCAAAGGAAAGAAGATATTTCTGGCCTTTTTACATGAAAAAAATCAAAGATAGCTGCTTATTCATGCACTGTCATCAACTAACTGATTAATTAAATCACCCATATGTCATGTCATATGACTAAAATATTCCTGCAGTGGATTCAAATGTGTGCAGGGTGCAAAATTTATACTGTTTGTTGCATTTAATGCAGATTTTTACAACAGAAATCACAATAATACATCACACAAACTCATTACACTGCATTAAGATACATTAAAAGTGCATTAAAAGTGAGTTCCCTGCAGGAACTTGTTGGCTTCTTCATATCCCCTTTGATTCCTTACTGTCCCTTTAAGGACTGTCTTGTCCACAGGACCCCTCTCTGTCTATCACACACACACACACACATGCACGTGCACGTGCAAACCCTCACCTTTCATCTCGCAGCAGTCCTTGGTGGCTCTCTGGTCGGCCTTGATTGGCAGCTGGAGCAGTGACTTCAGGTTGGTCATGGAGGTCAGGTGTCCACCTTGAGGGCCACTTCCAGCCGGGTTGCTAGCCCCAAACTGGGGGCTCGTAGCCCCGGCAGGGAGGTCAGGCGGTAAGAGCTGAGTGAGAGGCCTTGACATAACTTCTAAGGGAGGCAGAGGAGGAGGAGGTGGGGGGAGGAGGAGGAGGAGGTGAGGGGAGGCACGGGGGGGAGGTGGAGGTGTTGGTGGTGGAGAAGAGCAACCTGCAGGCTTGAAAGTTCAAGATCAAAATAATCCAATTAGTGACGCTAATTGACAGGCGCGCCGTCAGAAAAAGGTGCGCGGACAGGTGACGGCGTAGGGTGCGCTCAGTATCTCCACCCGATGTCCCGCTTTACCGCCCGTCCCATGAAGAAGAAGAAATGAAAGAAACGAAGTGTGCAGAAGAAAAAGGGGGGACTTATCTCCAAAATGGCACCATGTTGACCGAGTCTAATTCATCCTCTCTGACTCGGCTGAGCCCTGCAGGAGTTGCTGTCAACCTTCTTTGGAACAAACTCGACTCCGGGACTGATAAACCCCGTGCGCACACACACACACAGGAAGACAAATTGAATCCTGGAGGCGCAGGAGTGAAGTCTTTGAGTGTTTTTTGTTTTTTACTGGAGATTAATCGTGTGACTCACACGGGTAGAGATCCGGTCCAGCTCGGTCGGTCGGTCGGTCGGTTGGTTGTGATCGATCAGAGATGACAAAAACATAAATAGCAGAGAGAGAAATGCGGATGTCTTCTGCTGTCGTCCCATGCAATGAGTGGAGAAAGAGGATTAGAGGCGAGAGTCGAAGGCGAGAGAAGTCTCCAAAGACAGAAAGAAAAAATAAACCCGCAAACAAACTTGGTGGTTAAATATGAGCGAAAAATAACAGATGAAGGAAATAAAGAGACCCCCCCAAAAATAATAATATCCAGTAGAGGCAGATAGATGGACTGATGGCTCTTATTTTCCTCCCTCACCCTCCCTCCCTCTCTCTCTCTCTCTCTCTCGCTCTCTGCCAGTCAGCTGGAACCAACACGGGCCGCTCGCGTGACGTCACCGCTCACGGGGGAAAGGCGCTTGGTGGGCGTGGATCGTTTGCATACATCGGACACGCCCCCCCCCTTTTTTCTCCCCCCTTTACATTCACTGTTCTGCGTTCACGGCGCATGGGAAAGCTCGGAAATATGAGCTTCGACCCTGAAATTCAGAATCAGAATGAAGTTAATTTGCCAAGTAGGTTTGCACTTACAAAGAATTTGACTTGGTGTAGTTGGCGCAGAATAAACATTTAGTAAAAAATATTTTAAAAAATATAGGAAGATAAAAAAAACGAGTATTAAAATATAAACAACATAAATATATATACAATATCTTCTAAAAACAAAGGAGCTGTAGTGCAAGCTGATGTACAAGTATATGACATGCAATAGTGAGTGAGAGCTCACACTATAAATGTACAGACATACAGTAGGATGAAGTCCCAAATAAATAAAGACTGTACGTTAAATTTTCACTTTAATCATGATATAGTAGGTTTGATTTGGTATTTTCGTGCATAACAATAGACACAGTAAGAGAAATCATATCCACGCACCTCATTTGCATTAAGCAACCTGCTACATAAACCATATTTACAGACCTCTATATAGTCAACATCATTTGGACTAACTCATTTTGATAAATATCCTGCACACTGTGGACCTTTGCACATTACCTGAGAAGTACTTACACATCCCTGCACAAACTGTACAGCGCATTTCATTTTAAAACATATTGTATATATATTTATGTTATTTATATTTTTTAATACTTTTTTGTCTTTGACTTAATGTTTGCTATGCAATTCCTTGAAAGTGAAAACCTATTTGGCAATAAATCTGATTCTGTTTCTAACATTTATTTCAGTGTCCGTTGCACTATTGTCTTATTCTGTCTACAAATGTTATTGTTTATCTACATATATATATATATGTATATGTATATATATATATGTGTGTATATATATATGTGTGTATATATATGTGTATGTATATATATATATATATATATATATATATATATATATATATATATATATATATATACACACACACACACACACACACACATATATATATATATATGTGTGTGTGTGTGTGTGTGTATATATATATATATATATATATATATATATATATATATATATATATATATCAAGCAGCAACCTCCATGGTTGTGAAGTGAAGCCAATGCAGAAGTGCCAAAAACCGCAGTTCCTCAGACGTCCACTTGAGGCTGGCTCCAGAAGTGAGTCAGTCTCCATAAGTCCCCATGTTAAAATGCCCAACTTCACAGCAGAAATAAACATGTTTACAGCCTGGTACATATTAGCAATAAAATTCTTATCCAGCACCATTTGCACTTATATACTACTACTGTAGTATAGGTTAATATTAATGCATGTTTATTTTAGTATAGGTTACTCTTAATGCATGCTTACTGTGTCTTATGCTGCTACTGGATGCTTGAATTTCCATCGGGATCAATAAAGTATCTATCTATCTATCTTATGTCCAATTTAGAGTCGCCTGTCGGGGGAACCCAGAGTACCCAGAGAGGACCCATGCAGACACTGCATACAAACATCACACAAACAGGGCTTTGAACCGGGAACCTTCTTGCTGTGAGGCGACAGCACAAACCACCAAAAATCACCAGTTTCCCTCCTAACTTGTCTCCATAAAGACTATCACTGTCATGTACTGATTTTTCCCGTTTTATTTCCCCTCCTTGAACTTGAACGCAACACTTATTTGCATATAATACAAACACCTCCCTGCGATTCCGTCCAATGGCTGACAGCAGCCGGGACTGTTGCACACTCGGCCATGCCCACACGTTGTGTACTCCTTCCTGGATGGACCGTGAACGCACCCCGCCCCTCTGTTCTTCTCTCACGCTGTCATTTAAAACAGCGAGGCCAAAACAACATCAAACGCACCATCATGACAGTAAAACTAAAAAGTGAGACTTACGGCCCTGAGACATGAGGATGTTTGCTTTACTCACCTTGTTTCCCCTCCTTTCATTAATCTTATCTATGTATGTGTGTGTGTGTGTGTGTGGGGGGGGGGGTGAAATGTGATTATTTTTACCCACAACGTGACAGGATTTGAAGAGTCAGAATAAGCGGCTCAAACATCAGGTGTTCACATGTGAGGGGGACAGACACTCACATCATATCTGAAGTGCTGTTACAGTTAATACACAGCCTCCATGTTGTGATTTGTCAGCAATATAAGCTGAAAAACTGTGTTTTTAGGTTATTATTTCAATAAAAGTGAGTATTTTTTTAACTTATTTAACTTATACAACAACTGCATGCCTTAATAATCACATTTAAGGTGTTAAATCTGCGTTTAATGGCGTAAAAACGGTGTAAAAAGACGCATAATGTGTCTGTTTTTCTGCCTGCTCAGTGTCCCCGTCCGCCTCTCGCGCTCTCGACACACCAAAGACGCACATGGCTCCGGCACGCGCCGACTGTTGCCTACCGGCGACTGCCGCGTCGCTCATTGGCTGAATTTAGGTCAGTCGCTGCCTCTGCCGGCTTCCCATTGGCTAAAAATAGGTCACAGTCTCCGCCCACTGGTTTCCCCCATGCCATTGCCGCGTGACACAGCCCGGCTGGGGGGGGGGGGGGGGGGGGGGGGGGGGGGGGATTAGTGTTTCACTTCTGAGGTTTGATGACAACATATATTCAACATATATTCAACATATATTCAACATATATTCAATGTTTACATCAAAATACATAATATTAAAACATAATGTTAAAGTACTACAGTAAAATTTACAAAAATAACATTGAAATTCAATTTAAAAAATGATTAAAATGACAAAATAAACACTTTAAAGGTGATAAAATAATAGAAAAATAACATTAAAATGTACTTGTTGGTTGACACATTAGGCTCATGTTGTTGTTGACATGTTCAGACATGCTCAGTGTGGCTTCTTTTATTTTATTATTCTTATTTTCAATGTATGAATCACTTGTGCTATGTGCACCTGAGTTACAATATAATATCATTAATAGTTCACTTTTATTTTATGTTTTTATCCAAAAATCAACATCAGTTTCTTTCCTATCTTTAAATATATATATATATATATATATATATATATATATATATATATATATATATATATATATAATATACACTTATATATATATAAATATACACTTAAAAGATCATATGAGAATAACATGAGAATGTTTGTTGACATATTAGGCTCATGCGGTTTTGACATGTTCAGACATGTAAGTCATCTTGTTTTCACTGTGTTAGTTTGGCTTCTTTCATTTTATTAGTAATATTTTCACTGTATGTATAACTAGTCGGTATGCACCCGAGTTACATGTTTATTTATGTGTTTTTATCCAAAAATCAACATCAGTTTCTTTCCTATCATTTAAAGAAAAGAAACAATGTGGATAAAATGACAAAATGAACACTTAAAGTTGTTTGTTGACATGTTCAAACCAGAGAAGCCAAATTGACACAGTAAAAACAAGATGGCCTTCATGTCTTATTAATATTTTTAATGTATGTATCACTTGTTATGTATGCACCTGAGTTACATGTTATATTTACCTGCTAATATAGTATGATGTTTAACTAACTAGCACTTATTAATATTATTAATAGTTGTCTTTCTGTCTCAAATCTTATTTATATAGCACCAAATCATAACAGAAGTTATCTCATGATACTTTCCATATCTCTTTATAATATTACTGATAGATATTTTTAATACTATAAGTACAACAGTATGTGTTGCATGTTTTCACATCTAATTAGTGCCATAGAGTATAATCAAGTGTATTTTACTGATGATAATATTTACTTTTTATTATTAGGTCTACTCTAAACTGCATGTGTATATCATATTTCAATAAGTATTTTTAATTTTACTTTCTGACATCAGTTCAGGAATTACAGTTGAATTTATCCTTTGGGTAAAAATACATAATTAAAAATACCCTTGTGGCTGAATAGCACATTTGAAGCGATGTTTGTCCCTGAAGTAAATAAACAAATATGAGTCATTTTCTCATAAGCTTTTATTTCTGTTCTTCGCTGTCGTACATGTGTTCTGTGTAAACTAAATTATTATGTTTGTTTCACGTTTTGTCAATCGTGTCAGGCTACATTTTTGTGCATTCAAGTGAAAGCCAATAACAGCAGTGTATAACGGAGTAAATCACACACAAACATGCTACATCATGTGTTTCCTGTTGACACTAATTGGACTGATTCATGAATCAGATGCAGCAGCTGCACTGTGGGAACAACAGTTCCTGGAAGGACCTGGAAAAGCCTGTAAGTCCTATCTGGTGACAGAGTGCTGTCAAACATACATGACAGGAATGTGTTCATAGTAAGAGGCCAAAATAATCTCTCACACACACACACACACGCACACATTCATATAAAAGCAGGAGTGTGTGTACGCTGGCTTGCATCAGGGGAAAATGAGGAACAACAGCTAGACGCCTCTAATGTGTGATTCGAGTTTCATGAGCCGTTTCAAATTCACATTATTTTTTTTTTTTTCCTGGTTCCTTTCCTCCAGAGCTGGGAGGAAGCCATTGTTTAAAGTGCTTTTAAACGGCTCCATCTAGTGGCTGTTTGGCAGTAACGCACCAAAGCTACAAAACAACTAGAAGAGGTGGAAGAAGTGTTTGGATAGGAGCAATACTGCAAGTAAAAGTCATGAATTCAAAACCTTATATGTAAAAATGAAAACATACTTTAAGTATAAAATAATTCATTCCCTACCAGTGTTTTACTCCTATATCTGATGATTTTTTATCACTGTGCATGTCACATTTTACTGCTGTAGATGTTTAAGGTTGAACTAATTTTACTTTATACTGTTTTATAAGATCATCATCTTGTAATAATTTGAGTATCTCCGGGTTTTAGGTGCTTGGTCGGGCAAAACAAGATAATTGATGCAATCGCTTTGGTTTATGGGAATTTATATTGGGCTTTTTTACTGTTTTCTGATGTTTTACAGACAAGATCAAGACAATAATCAACAAATTCAACCATTGTATCAATTGTACCAATGTGTAGTCAGTTCTTTCTTAGCTCCACCCTGATGAAAGAGATCAAATCTGGTGGAAAGCATTAATACAGTATGTTGACTAAAAAAAGTTCTCTGATGTGACTTTTCTTCTTACTGACTAAAGAGCATTTCTTTTCTGTCTCTGAATGAGAGGCCACGTGTAGTTATACTCTACCAGAAGATATTTTCAAAATCCATGCTGTAAACCAGCAGAAACAGATAATAGCTGTAAAATATTCTGAGTAGCAATAACTTAATAAAGTCTCTGAAGTCGAAGAAGAGTTAAATCTGGGGCAACTGGACTTGGTTGTAGATCCGTGAAGGCGTAGCCATGACCTGGCTAATGATCCCACCTAGACTAAATACTTAGTTTACCCAACAGAAGGATCCTCTTGGGTGAGAGGTGAAACATCTTCGAGGCTCTAACCAGGTCCAGCTGCCCCAGATTTAACCCTTCTCAGAAAACTTAAAGAGAATTTTGCTTTGTGAAAAGCAACCAACCGATATATAACATGAGTATTAACTGGACTTCTTGGTTGTAGATCAAGTCCAGTTGCCCCAGATTTAACCCCACAATATTTGCCTGAGATGGAGTAGAAGTAAAAAGTTGCATAAAATGGAAATACTCATAGAAAGTACCTAGAACTGTACTTGACGACTGGATAATCCTCGCCTCCCCCGTTGTTTTGTGAATCACGTGTCAGTGCACGTGAGAATCCCCAGGTGAATCCAGGGGGCAGCTGCAGGGTTACTGCAGAACGCTTAAACAGCTCACCTGACCCTCGCACTCCAGGTGCACAACACCTGACCTCCCTTCACTGATGTACTGATGTGGAGCTCTCTGAAAAGTCCACTGCTGTTTGTGTGCATGGGGGCGAGCTGCATGTGTCAGAGAGAGAGGAACCACTTCAGCATCCCTGTAGGAGGAGAGGGTGGATAAAAATATACACAGCAGATTAATTATCTGAAACAAGCTCCGAGGGGATGGAAGTTGTGGCTGAGCTGAAAGTTAACAGTGTTCAGATCAACATTTTATAGCAGGAGACTGTGACTCGTTAGCTCTGACTAATCACGCCACTTTACCTAAACATTATTTATACTTCTACTCCTTTAAAATCCAGAGGCAAATATTGTACTTTTTACTCCACTACATTTATTTTTGCAATTTATTCACTCGCTACGCAACAAATATTATGTTTTATATCAACAAGACTTTATTCAGTATATAAAGTAATGTATTATATATAAAATATCTATAAATAAAAGAAACGTAGTCTCTTAATTAACAGTTGCAATATTAAAGTGATTTACACATCATTGCATCAATAAATAATATAACATGATTTTGAAATAGGCCATTCTGCAAAATGAGTACTTCTGATGCTAAAACTTTAGTACTTTTACTTAATTACTTAAATGAATTCAGAATGTTTACTTGTAACGGTCTTTAATACTTAAAAAATATGAGTACTTCATTTCCATGTAAAACCATGACAATTTAAATACCAATACAGCTTTAATCAGCTAACTTTAAGTAAACACTAAGGAGGACTGGATGTAAAACCAGAATCAGAAATTAATTTCCAAAATTTGAACTGTGAAGAAAATGTATTTCCTTAATTTAAAAGTACATTAATGTAGTGAAATGTTAAATATTTCTATCTGAATCAAATTAAACCTGAGTGAAATACATGCTGTCATAAGGTCCATGAAGGTTCTCAGTCATCCAAGTCATCTTTCTTCAAGAACGGTCAAATCTGGGGCAACTAGACTTTGGTCATAGATCCATGACACTTCGCCTGATGTGACTACAACGACCATCGTCCCCACCAGACCTCAGGTGACCTTAACGACCGTCGTCCGCACCAGACCTCAGGTGACCTTAACGACCGTCGTCCGCACCAGACCTCAGGTGACCTTAACAACCGTCATCCGCACCACAGTGGTGTGGCACCAAGTGGAATCTATGGCCAGGCCTACGATCTCCCCACCAGTCAGAACTGAAGACGGGAGGTGAAACGTCTTCATGTATCTACAACCTAGTCCAGTTGCCCCAGATTTAACCCTCCTTGAAGAATGTTGTCATAAGTTTTAATATTGGGACTGTGTTTAGTAGAAAGAAGTAGTTCCAATAGTGAGTTATCCTGAATATTTGGGACGTTGTTTCTGGTGAATTCTTTTGTTTTTCCAAAGCTTTAAAGCACCATACATACAAGTTCAGCTCACCTACATTGTATTGGCTGTATAGTGTGAAACTACAGAAGCAGACATCGCAGATAAAAACCACAGCTAACAATGTGGTTAGGTACCACAAGAAGGAAGTTGGTATGTTTTTATGTGGTTTGGGTGAGCCGGCCGCTTTTGAAGTCGCTGCTGTGGTTAGACTCGAAATCAAAAAGGTGGAGGATGTTTTTTATAATTCAAGAGGATGGCGGCCACAAAGCAAATTCAGAAATGAAACTCAGCACAAGCTACCTACACTCAATGAAGTTACTTCTTAGGATAGGAACAGAATGAACTGAAATGACGTGCTACAACTTTAAAAATGAACCAAGCCGGAAGCGATTTTTCATGGTGATGCCACAGGGGAACCCTTTACCTTTCGGTTCCTCAAAGAACTTTTTAAAAATATTGGTAAAATGACGTTCAAAAAGTTATTACTATATATAAATCACACATTACTAATTGCTCTTTTAAAAAGTAGTTGTAGAATATTACTCTTTAGTAACCAAGTTAATCAACAGGTTAGGCATATAGCAGCCATTAGCTAAAGCCATATGTACTTCAGGTTTACAAAAAAAGGTTGTTCAAAAAATAAAAAAATGCTGCAATTCCGACCTAAAGAAGTCCATTTTGGATGCAGTTCCCCAAAGAACCTTAAACAGCAGAGCACTTATCAAGAGCCAGTTTTTCTTAGAGTGTATGGTCACAATATTTTCACTTTTTTTTTTTTTAGTGACACTCAGTTTTAAAGTGGCTGTAATTAATTTTCCCAACATGTAATTTGATAGTAACCACAGAGAGACACTGTTTATGTAATTGGTATGTTTCAAGTGAATTAATTTGAATTTGTTGCTAATTTAACAGTAAGATGAGCTGAACATGCAAAAATGTGAAAGTTGTCTACGTGAAGGCATGAAAAAAAAAACATTTTCCATGTATTCAGCAGCAAATTATATTCAAAGAAATTAAGGACCTGTAATATAAAGCCTCACAGTGTTTCTTTATTAATACTTTCTTTGTGGGGAAAATCCAGATATCAACTTTTAACATAAACCAACAGTGAATGTAACATTTTAGATTTTTTTTTTATTTGAGGGTTTTCAACAACTCACTTTTTAGGCAAAGAAAAGGATAGTAATTTAGTAATAATATTACATGTTTTAGTTTTACAGAAAAGGAAAAGAAAAAACACGTCTGGACAGGACCTAAGTAATGAACTATGTGTACACGCTTTTGTTACAAAAATTGGGCATAACTGTGGCAATGAGGGAGTAGGTAAAAGGGGTACAGGAAGGGGGAAAAAAAATATCACATCGATACATATACTCATCCCGCTGTTTTACAAAGATAGTCCCCCAACTCATTCCCTCCCACCCATACAATACCAACAATGATAAAAGAAATGATACTTGGAGTAAAAAACAGCAAATAATCAATATATAATAAAATATAATACGAATTGTACAGTACACTCCGGTTATTTCTGTTGTCCTTTTCAAATCCTGACTACATTAACAGTTTGAGTCGTGTTTTTTCCTCGCCATCCATGCCTCATTTTAAAAAATGACAAAAGTAGTGTACATTAAAAACAAGTTCACCAACACTTTTTTTTCAGTTTCAGTCACTTTAGCACGTCAACTAGTATTGCCTTTTGTGACAGAGAAGACCCTTTACTGTTGTTTATTAAAAAAACTCATTCTCATGGAGGTTCTTACACTGTCAGGATTAATTTATCTCGAGGGGGCAGATCATCATCTCGTAAAAAGTGAGACGCTCCACTGGGGGGGGGGGGGGGGGGGGGGAGTTAACAAATAAACACATACAGAGCAAGAGACACAGACTATACTGTTTAACTGTGAATAATGTGAAAACAATTTGAAAAAAATAAACAAAAAGGTACCTCACTTCTACAAATCCGATCCGTATTTATGCTCAAACACTGCTAATGGAGAGGGGAGAAAGAAACAAGATGACGGAAAGAAACTGGATTAATGTTGTCAAACAGGTGCTACTAAAAATAAATTGTCACGTGGTCTAGAGGTCCTTCACCTTTGGGGAAGGAGGGCAGATCTAGAGGATGGTTCTGATTTTTGGGCCTTTTGAAGTCCACGCTAATTTATCAACCACCTCTGTTGTAGTACGTTAAGACTGGGAGGGAAGGGGTGTTGGGGGTATTACAGTAGTTACACTAAACCCTCCCCCGAGTCCTCCCATCGTTTTTCTTGTTAAAAACTTGCTAGCTCTTGCTCGCTTCTTGGATTATTTAAAAAAAATAAACATAAAAACAATCTAGTCTAGAAAACTGTTTTTTTTTTTTTTTGTTTGTTTGTTTTTACTGACTGTACTCAGTCAGAACTGTTGATCTCTCAGGCTGGACCAGAACTGGGACAGATAGCCGGATTGGTGAATGGTCGCTATCTGACTGGTCGTGTAATGGCGGTGATTTCATCTTCATGAGTCCCCAGTTCACGCCCCCGCTGACTGCGGTTGTACCCCGGCAGGATAACTTGTGGCGGCCCAGGAGCTCGGGGTTCCAGAAGCGGCGTCGGCATTTGCGGCATTGGAATGCAGCTTGTTTAAGATGCTGGCCCCTGTGTTTCAAGGCTTTGTGTAACGAGCTGGTGCGTCTTCCGCACACCAGGCAACGCAGACGGGCGTGGCGGCCTGAGTTTCTTGGTGGGTGCCTGATGGCGTAATGGACCAGCAGGGAACCCTGCTTGGCATACGTGGCGCTGGGGCAGATGGGGCAAGGGAAACGTTTGATAGGGACGTCCATTGAGGTGAGCCCGGTGACTCGGACTGCGCCTCCGCACCACGACTTCACTTTCATCACGCCGCCCTTTATCCTCAGCTGGGCTAGTAGCTTTTTTTTGTTGAGCTGTGCTTGTAGTTTGCCTCTCTTTTTCCGCAGAAGTATCAGCTTCCTGCGGGTGTCTTTACTCAGAGGGACGCCCACCAGCTTTCCATCCCTCATGATGCTATGGATCACCACTCGTCTTTTTTTCTTTCTGTGCTTTCTTGTCTGTCCATGCCGCTTTTGGAAGTTTTTTGAGCGGTAGTGAAAAGGGTGTTGCAGCTGTTGTGGTGGTGGTAGTGGGGGTGGTGGTGGTGGGGGCTGCTGCTGCTGCTGCTGTTGTTGCGGTGGTTGTTGCGGTGGTTGATGCTGTGGCTGCTGCTGCTGCCCAGAAGCCCCTTGCTGCATGTGAGACGACCCGGCGTAGGTGGAACTCGATCCAGAGTCGTAGAAGAGCGGCGAGTACCCAGACGGTTGGGACTGGTTGACACGTTGGCCGCTGCGGTCAATGCCGTGCTGAGACAACTTGTGGCGTACTAAGCTGTTGGAGTAGGCGAAGGCTTTACCACATACTTCGCAACGAAAGGACTTCTCCAGCCCTACTCCCCCACCGTGGACAGTCTGTTGATGTGCTGTCAGGTGGAAATAATGGCGGAAGGATTTCCAGCACACGGTACAAGTATAAAGCCTCTGGGAGGGGGTGCCAGATGTTGGAGATTTCTCTCCTTGGGAGCAGGATGAGAAGTAGTCAGAGTTTCCCGGGTTGGCGACTTGACTGATGGCGGCAGCGGCACCTTTTATTCTCCTCCCCTGGTTGTCAATTTCCCCTTTTCTGTGCAGCTTCCCGTGTCTCACCAGGCTCTGTGCATAGGCAAACATCTTCCCACACAGGTTGCATTTGTAGTTCTTTTGACCGGAGTGTACGGTCAGATGTTTAGTGAGGTGGAAGGGCTCACGGAACATTTTGCCACATACGTCGCAAGCGTGAGGCTTCTCCCCCGTGTGGACTCGGTTGTGGCGCCGCAGCGTCTCCGCCCTTCTGAAGCGTTTGCCACATATCTGACAGCTGTACGGCCTTTCCGACCCGTCCCCCGGAGGAGCAGGGCTCCTTCTTCTCCTCACGATGGTGCTCGGGTCCCTTTTCTCTCTGGGCTTTCTTGGCCTCCGGGGTTTCGTGTGGGGATGGCTCGGGTGGGTCAAAGGCATGGTGGAACCGTTGAGGCTGGACGTTGATGAAGGTCCACCTAGGTTACCAAACCCCAACCCCCCCAGCAGGCCTCCGATGATATCCCTCCTCTCTCCTTCCCGGCTTTCTGTGTTTATGTCGCAAGAGGCTGCGGCTGCAGCGGCGATGGCCGACATCGCACTGCTGGTGACCTCGTCCTCCGAATCATCCAATAGGGAGGAGAGGGGGAGGTGTGGTTGCGGTTGTTGCTGTGGTTGGTGGTGGTGGTGTTGCTGGCTTTGTGGGTGGGGATGAAGAGTTGGGGCTAAAGGGGCCTTACGGAGAGTTTGGCTGGCCATTTCACTGGCTAGCGTACTCTCCGAGGAGTACAGGGACGAGGGTTGTGATCGTCTGTAGTCATCAACGGCGCTGTTGTACGACGACTGGCTCGGGTAGCGATTTCTGGAATAATCTGTTGCATACTTGTCATTAGCCATCGGCGGCCCATCATTTGAAATTCCTACCCGGTTTCCACTGCTTCCCATTTTACTGCTGCTGGGATTGGACGATCCACTCCCTCCGGTGCCTGTCCGGTTTTTTGAACTCCGAGGCGGTTTGCCACAGGCACCTGAGGCAGCGTGATTGAGTAGAGAGGTGCTTTCGCGGAAGCAACGACCGCAAGCCGGGCAGCGGAAAGGTTTCTCGTCGTGAATCTTCTCGTGTCTTGTGAGCGACTCTCGACGGTTGAAGGACTTTTGGCAGATGGTGCAGACGAAAGGCCGGTTTTCTGAATGGGTGACGCTATGCTGGATGAGGTGACCCCTTTTTTTAAATCTCTTCCCACACTCGCCACAGCAGAATATCCTCTCTGGGCTCGGGGAGTTACAGTCTGACTTCCTGCTTTGGCTTTCTGGTGTCAAGCCGTGGCTGCGGAGGTGCCTTCGAAGGCTGGAGAGGTGGGTGAAGGTTTTACCACATTCACCACAGTGGTAAAGGGGTTCTGGTTCGGGCTGACCAGATGAACTGTTGCTGTGGCTATCTTGGGATTTGGACAACTGTTGGTTACCGTTGGCTACAAGCACAGAGGTGGAGTTAGAGGAAGGAGGGGCAGACGAAGATGAGGAGACGGCGGAGGACGACTGCTGCGATGACGACGAGAGGAGAGAGGAATGTGGTGGCTCACTTCCGATGCCACTTATCCCAGATCCTCCTCCCACGAGGCCCGATGAAGAGCTCTGACTGTGCCCACTCGAGCTGCTGTTATGGCAGTTGCTGCTGCTGCTATGGCTGTGACTGCTGTGACTGTGGCTACTACTGTCCGCTTTTCTCTGGGGCAGGTAGCCTGCCATTGCTTTCTTTCTCCTGCTCCCTCCACTCGAAGCTGATGAAGACGAACTGTCTCCCGCCTTTCCTCCGTCGTCTTTAGAGAGGGACAGGTGCAGGGGCAGGGGGAGGGGAAGGCCGGCCTCTTGCTGCATTAGTGATGCTATTTGGTTGGAGGAAAGGACTGGAATACCTTGGAAATCAAAGCCACCCAGTGGAGCAGGCTGGGGGGCCGGGTGGAGAGGGTGCGGGTGGTGAGTGTGGCTGTGTGGATGAGATAAGGCATGAGGGGTCAGCTGTTGTTGTTGCTGTTGAGGCTGTGGAGCTGTGTGGCTGTGGCTGTGGGAGGAGTGGAGGGCGGGGGGAGGTGCTAGGGCTGAGTTTGAATCAGAGGCCCCTTGGCCGAGACCCAAGCCCAAGTGGTTGTGAGTGCCTTGCTGGACGAGGAACTGCTCCAGGCTGCTGTTGGTGGGGACGCCGGACAGGAAGTACTGGTTTGCGGCAAGCATGCAGCTGAACTGCTGGTGGAGGCTGCGGGGATCGGACTGTCCGACTAAGGGGACTGCAGTGCTGCCGGAGGGGTTGTTGGAGGCCGACGAAGAGGTGGAAGGAGAGGGTGAGGACGAGGGGGGACCTGGGGAAGGCTGGGGGACAGAGAGACCCGGATGTAGCGGAGGAGGCGGGGGAGCAGGAGTGACGACCCCTCCGATGACCCCTGCGCTTCCTCCACTGCTGCTCCCGCTGAAGTCAAAACGTCCCATCCCGGAGTGGAGCTGCTCCTGAGCCAGCGCCGCCTCGGCCGGGTGAAAGGGCCGAAGGAACTGGGGGTACCCCGACGAGCTCCCACTCCCGCTGCTGCTGCTCATCTTACTCGATTTCCTGGAGCTATGAGACGAAGAGGACGACTGGCTCTGGTGGGAGATGGGCGGGGGAGGGGCGCTCATTTTGGCGAATAACGACGAGGAGTCGGCAAAGGCATTACTCCGGGAACTCTGGAGGGAACCCAGTCCCAGCCCGGACAAGAGGCTTCCAGAGGCATCACCAGAGGGCTGGTGCTGCTGCTGGAGCTGCTGCTGATGCTGCAGTTGGACTTGCTGCTGGTGGCTCAGCTGTCGTTCTAATCCAAGGCCTTTGAATTGGTGCGCTTGGTGTCCACTTAGCATTTCTAAAATGTCCATGGGGTACTTGCTGAACTGGAACATCTCCCAATACAGCTGTGGCAAAGTGTCACGAAGCCACAACTGCCACGTGCACTAAGTCAATAATCGCTGGAAACAGCAGTGAACCCTTGTCAAACTTTGACAAGGTGTGATTTTCAGAGGTAGTCCTGGTACCCCCAAACTTCCAACTATAATCCACCAAAAGCCGATGCTCGATTTTTCTCACATAAATGTGTCACTAATACTTTTAGTCTCCATTTAAGAATAAAGCCTTCAAGTGCTTCTGTGGGTTGTTACAAAAAAAAAAAAGAAAAAAAAAAAAGGTCATAAATAGGCAATAAACTAAATTATACTAAAAAAAACGGTCTGTAGTGTTTCTTTAAAGTCTTCCATAACCGTATGCTGATTGTTAAAATCAGGTCCCATAAAGAGGAGCGTGTCCGTTACTTCAGCGGAGGATGAACCATCACTTCACTGCCCTTCTGTCCCTTCATGGAGTTTCGTTGGACAGCCTGAAAAATGAAGAATGAAAGAAAAACAATTAAAAAAAAAGAAAAAGACTACGATGTTGGTGATTCAGTGACTTGATACCGAGCAGATAAACAAAACACTGTATTTGCTTTTCTTGCCCTCGGTGCCACTAAACCCGGATGCCGAACATCTCAAAAGGAAGCTCCCTGAATAAACAACTCTGTTTATACACAAGCAATTGATTTAGCTCAACTTGATACAGCTAAGATTACTGCAGTACTCATTTAACCTCCATTCACTGAGCTGCTGATTGTAGTTTTCTGTGACGTTGCATTACTGCATAACTCAGATTTTATTGATTTTATTGTTACGTTGGCAAGCTTCACGTTTATTTTTCATTTTTATTCCAGTTTCGGCAACTGTTTCCCTTTTCTGATCGGTTTAACACATAGCACATGAGTACACAGTTTAAGTTTGACATACATGTGAAATTACATGATTAAATGAAAGTGATACAAGAGCATTAAAATGAGTAATTAAATAATTTAAATAAGGAAGAGAGGGGGAGTGTGTGGGCCCCATTTTGGACTCTATCGGTGGTGTCCAAAAATAATCTTATTACCTTCCATCTGAACTCCCTCCACGTATTAGAAATAGTTCCGATGTGCTTCTGTACATATTTTCTTGCTGTATATCTGTACTCATTTCATTTTTCCATCTTTCTTTTGTCTGAAGTAAGAATATTGGGTAGAAATGGTCTAGAACAGGGGTCCACGACCCCGAGGGGGTCCACAGAGAGTCCACCAATTTCTGTCATAATAATTGACGATTTTCACCAAAATAATGGTGACTGTGAGGGTGCAGATCATTGAGAAACTACAAACAGCGGAGGCATTTGCACTCCAATTGGATGAATCAGTGTCCAAAGATGCACAGCTCTTGGCATTTAATCACCAATAATAAATATGCATTAACTTTTAATCAATCATAAACACATGTAGGCTAATAACCTAGTATATAAATAGGTTAATAAGGTGAAATAAAAGTTGAATAAAGTAAATATAAAAGTTATTATAGGCCAGGCTTAAAATGTGGCACAAAATGTGGTGGGCCCTGTTCTGTTTGTCTCTTGTCCAAGGGGTCCTTGGGCTGAAAATGTCGAAGACCTCTGCTCTAGAACATTCTTACTTCAGTACCAGTTTGTTCGATTGGGGTGGCCTCCTCTCGGATTTTAGCCTTTTCTTTATGCTTTGTTAAAAAGCACCTTTAGACGTCTGTATTGGGGAGTGTAAATTCATTTCTTAACTGTTCAAATGACTTGAGGCGGTCAGCGTTTAGAGTTGATGTCTGAGTCCATTTATAAAACCCATGTGTTTATTTTTCCAACGCAACAAGGAAAAAAGATGCGAGTCCATCACATCTAAGATTTTTTGACTAAAACAATGTCACGGTCTATTTCTACTACACATCCACTGCTGCAGCTGTTATTTTTGCACAACCGTGAAAATCATCCTGCGTTTGATTGATTGTTCAATCTGGCTTTCTAATGACAGCCTGCTTGAAACAAACAAACCAACCAACCAGCTGCTGCAAACATGCAACTTGAGGTCTTTTTAAAAATCTTCTTCATGGACAAACTGCAACCAGACAAGCTGTTTGTTAATGATATTTAAATGTGCCTGTGTCACTGTTTTTAAGTGTTTATATAAGCCGACATGAGAAATTAAACACATGAAGAAAAATAAACCTTTAAAGACAAAAAGAAGATTTTCACATGCAGCTTTTATCCTCTGGTTTTCATTATGAAGCTGAATTTTGGATGCTTTAAACAAAACAAATTATAATTCAGGGTTTTTTCTATGACTTTTAGATACAAATATCAGTCAAATAGCACCCTTCAACATTAGTGAGTGCAACAATCAGCCTACACGGGGATAAGAAAGGAGAGCGGTGGCTCAAAATGCCACACGAGTCCTGTCCAGCTCCTGCAGGATAACATGGCCGCCCGCCGGGTTTAACACACACACCGCTAAATGCCAGATTTAAAAAAAAGGAAAAAGAAAAGGTGGACAGTGTCTCTGCATGTGAGAAAACAGGAGCTGCTGCTGCTGAGAGCTCGGCAAATCCCTTCGGTCAGAAATGCAATCTGGTATTTAGAGATTGGCGTTTTCAATTAACTTTTCTGATTATGTTTCTCGATCTCAGAAGGTTTTTATCAACAATTACAGAGAAAATGTGTTCATACTAATGCAGGTCACTTCATGGAGCAGAGGCTTGGTGCCGTTAACCCATCGAGGAATGCAGCGCTTCGCTATTAATACATAAACTGATGCCTGTAGTGTTATTTCTGGTGACTGATGTAACTCAGTCACAAAGAAAACAAACAAGCTGCTCTGTCAAATATTTTACTGACACGTCCAGAACAGCCTCGGTCAGTCATGAGAGTATTTTTCTTCTAATAATTCAACAACAGAGTGTATAGGCTGCAATTTTGATTGATATTCAACAGGACAACTTTGGAAACATGCTGCTAAAGTATAAAAGTACTAAACTGGGAGTGTTTGGTGGATTACAGTTAAGATCAGACATGTTACTGACTTTCTGTGAGGTTACACGGACTACAACGTGTACTTACTGAAGTGTTAGTGATGCTGGACTGTACAGAGATATAGCATGTAGATGCTGTCTCCAATGGATCTGCATGTTACTGGATAATTTATTAGTTTTTGATGTGTACCATGACTTCCCGCCTTCTTTTTTGTTACTGTTTAATTAGTTTGTCTCTGTACTGTATCTTTGTTTAAGTGCAAGTACAAAACTGTGATACTGGCCATGAGTTCTCCTGCTGTCTCTGCTTCCCCTTTAATACTCTGCATTAAAGTTCAATCAAAGATATTATACCTGAAGAGTAAACGTGACATTAATAATGACGCCTCTCCTCAATCACTTCTCTGTCCTTCATTCTTTAAAAGCTCTGCAAAGATAAACTACGACATCTGAAAACATCCCAATCTTAATCTGAACACAACGGCACGTTCTTTACAATAAATTCTGCTTCTTCACTGTTCAAACGTTGATATTCAGAACCCAATAATCTCTCACACTATGAATATCAGGCTGCATTTACATGAAAAAGACAGATCATCTCCCTTCCTACTAGAATCAGTGTTCAATATGGAATAATCCAAAATACAGAGGAGGGATCGTCTTCTTCTGGAGAGAGGATCGAGCACACTGGATGTCTCGATCATCATAAAAACATTTGACAAACTAAGAGAGCTCTATGATCTCCAGAGATTTCTTGCATGCATCATGCAGCAGGTCCAATCCTCTGTAGTCTCTAAACTGACTTTGTTTAGACCTGACAGATCAGATCTACGACTACCTGACTGATGGATTTAACGGCACAACAATCGAACTAAAATCTGTACAGTAAAGGGGATTCAAGGGTAACAAATGAAGTCGATGCTCGATCCTTTGAGAGATCTGCTGCTTCATTTTTTATCTTTTAATCATTTTTATTTATTTTAATCAATTAATTTGTTTGGTGTTGATGCCTCGCTCTGTCACTGCAGCCCTGAACTGAAACAAGTCTTGTGTTCTGATGTGCCTCTTTTCTAAAGCTGAGGTCAACGCTCCTCTTCGTTCTGACCTTCCTCTCCTCGACATGAACGACTCTCCCCTGAGACAGAAACCAGAGAAGCCAAATATCCTCACATGAGCTGTCACATCTGCGTACAGTCTGAAGCTCAGCAGAGCGACACTGGGGACAGCGTGGGCCGATCCGTGTATCCGAGGAATCTTCAAAACACAGCACAAAACCGTAAATTCATGCCGATTTCCTCCTGAACAACACTGAAACCTCCTGTTGCTGCTGATGAACCACAAAGACAAACAAACAAACGGTGACACGGAGGAGAAAGAAGCTTCTGTTCACCATCCTCAGCCTTCTTTTAACACTTGTAGGAGCTGGTCCCTCCGATAATCCTGTGTGTGTGATCAGGCTTCAGACTGAAAGTGACAAAGCAAATGTTTGCCAGCAATAACATTTGCAGAAATCACGCTCTCCAAACTCAAACCACAAAACAAACTGTTCAAATACGTCAGACAAAAGCTAATTAATCTAAATTCTGCTCAGTTACCAGTCAGCCTCACCGAGGCGGCTCAAAAACAATCAGTTAAAACAACTTGAGCGCTCTTATTTTTAGACTTCATATGTAAATAAACTCCAGCTCTATAGATCCTTTAATTATTTTTCAGTACGTAACTCGGTGACATGAGTCAAAACAGCCTCAAATGCTGCAGAGGTTCATGCAAACTCTCCACCACAGGCCTCGTCTATACCTGTTACACCCGGATGAATGCAGAAAATCAGTCTGGATCTAAGATTAGGGGTGTAACGGTGCACAACGGTGCTCTGTACGTCTCTCAGTTTTGAAGCCAGTGCAGCACAGGGGACAGTGGTTTACTGAACTAAGTATGTCTCACTCATTATGTATCAATATTACTGCGTGAAACCAACAAATAAAAATGTAAAATTGACCTAAAGGTCAATCAAAATAAACCTGGGTTTGTGCAACGTGCAGCCAGCGACATGCACGATCACAGTTGGACTTTCATCCGATCCACTCGTCTTTGTCCATCGTCAGATGTTCCCAAACGGACTTTAATGATGCTGGAAGATCTCTGGAAAACTTTTGCCATAACTATCACAGAGCACAGCAGTCCCTCTGCATCTCAGCGCACGTGTGCGTGCATGCTGCACGGCTGAACAACAACATCCGGCCATTTAGGAAGGTCACTCACAGGGAAACTCAAACTCAGAGAGTCTTAATGTGCAGTTGTTAAAACAACGCTGCATTTGTTCTGAACCAAAAGACCCTTACCGTAAGTTTTAGGTCCGAATACATGTACCGTTACAACCCTACTTAAGATCCAAGACTGAAAACCACTGAGTGAAAACAGATCTAGATCTGCTCGAGAGTCCTGAGAGTCTGCAATCAGCACAGCAGCTAAATAATTAGCAGCATTTTAACCAAAGAGGAGAACAAATGAGTGAATTCCCAGCTGCTGACTAGCTGGACTAAAGCACCGGTCCATGAATTGTTGTTGAATGAAACCTCCTCCCAACAGTACGCAACACTACAGGGGTAATAAAGATGTCCAAGGTGAAAGCACAGACGGTAGCACACTATTACAGAGCACTTTGCAAAGTTTACAACGTGCCTCAAGATGCATTCAATGGTCTGAAAATGCCTGAAAGATGTGAACAAAACAGTGTTAGCTCTCTACTGTAACAGCAACTACAACCAACATCTGCACCAAGACGTTCAAAGCACCGTCGTCTCCATTAGAACATTTTGTTTTCACTTTGAGATGCCGAACTTTACAGACCTAAAAGTTCAGAAGGTGTCAGTATCACTGGTCAGATAAATCAACACGCACGAGTATCACTGTGTGACTGAGCGTCTGTGTCATGTTAGAACAAACAGTCGATGGTAAAACTCTTCTACGGACAAAATAAAGGCACACTGAAGGTGTTCTAGCAGCTCTTTGTGGCCTGACTCAGACACTTTTCCTTTAATTTGTCACCCATCTGTATTTATTATAATCCCCCTAAATTACAGCTTCTCAAGCAGAAGACGACAAATCTATTCCTCCATTTTCTTCCTCTTATCCAGGGTCAGGTTACGATGGCAGCAGGTTTATCAGGACGTTCCAGACGTCCTTCCCCCCTGCAACACATTCCAGCTCCTCCTGAAGGATCCAGAGGCGTTCCCGGGATAGATGGGTTATGTAGTCCCTCCAGCGGGCTCTGGGTCTGCCCCGGGGTCTCCTCCCAGTTGGACGTGCCCAGAACACCTCCAAAGGAAAAATGGCTCCTTTAGATGTGAAGAAGCAGCAGCTCTACTCCGAGCTCCTCACCCTGTCTCTGAGGCTGAGAGGAGGAGGCTCGTTTCAGGCGCTAGTACCTGCGATCTCATTCTTTCAGTCACTATTCAAAGCTCAGCATACGCGAGGATTGGAACGTAGGTGGACTGAAAAATCAAGAGCTTATATTAACTCTTAAAACTTCAAATGCACAGAGGCCATCTGTAGCATCAGTATCAGCAACTACTGCATCGGTAAATCGATGTGTTGTATCAAGAGACCTGTGCTTATTAAACATCTTCATCACTCTCATCCAACATGTGGATGGATCAGATCTTTCCTGAGCTCAGCAGGGTTTCTACTCTCGCCCTCGACTCGTTTTCAGGTCCCAGACGTCTCAGGATGAAAACAATTACCGAGCTGTCAAGCTTGTCGTGAGGGATGAAGTACGACGTGACTGCTGGGGGAACTCTAACTGGACTGTAATGCAACAATAATGTATGTTTGCAACCTATTTAAGCACTTCTTTATTGCAATGTTGAGGTTTTAGGATCGTCCTGTGACCCCTGAGTGTGTTTTAAGTGACCCCACGCAGGCTGGAGAAGCTGCAGCAGAGATTTGTTTGATTACATGTGAGCATGTTGGTGTTATTATTATTGACAGATTAGGAGACAAGCTGTGCATCTTGTTTGGAAAATAACCTGACACACAAACAGTCAGTCAGTCTGCAGCAGTGTTTGCAAACAGGCTGTAATCTCTGCACAAACATGTGCACAGTTTAAAGTCACACCTGCTCTGAATCTCCCGTCAAAGCCCGCACTTTTACCGCCGACATCATCACGCACACACTGAAGCTATTTAAGCAAGTTTGACTATTTAAAGTAGGAGCCTGATTGCACTGCATGTTGTTTTCCCCCACCACATCTTACCGGCTTGATCCCGCAGGCAGGCAGGTCTGGAGCTCCTCAGCTGGAGGGGGGTGGTGCAGGGGTGCTTTTTCTCCGCCGACAACCGGTCACCTCAGGGCGGACAAGCCTGTGAGAGATGCACCCGTGAACGGAGCATGTTAGACGGATATAACTCAGCGTAACCACTCGCTCTCGGGCTAGCATCCATAATCACTCAGCTGGCTACCGTTAACAGCTAAAAGCGGCCGTCAAACGGCTCGTTTTGAATTGTTACAAGCACGGAGAGTTTAAACAGGGAGATTAAATATATTTAAATGTGTTTTAATGTTGATTAAAACAACTAACTGACATAAAAACGGAGCTATGTAGCATAGTTAGCATCGCTAGCAGCTTAGCCGTTAGCAGCGCTGTTAGCTCGGCGGCTAAAGCTAATTAGCTCAACATCACTTAAAGTTTTTCGTGTTTTTGTGTTTTTACCTTTTGTAGCAAAACGACGTTAAAAAATCTCACAAACGTGCGAGTAAAGGTGTAAAAACATCGAGCGGGGTGGTGTGTGCGCCGTGAGAGCGGGGTCCCTGCTGCCTCTGTCAGCGGGGCCTTTTTTCTTCATCCATGGAAAAACACCGTGAGAGGAGGAGGAGGCCTGCTGGATCTCCATCGGCCCGGGAGGGCTGCTGCTGCTGCTGCTGCTGCTGCTGTTCGCTCGCTAACAAAAAAAACTATCTCCGCTGGCCCGCTCCCGATTTGTCCATTGTCTGCTGCCGCCCCTCCGAGTCCTTACAGCTCCGCCGGCTCGCCGCTCACCCTCGGACGGCGCCTTTGTTTTGTTCCCGTCGTGTTTTCCCTTCTTTTCCGCCCTTGTCAGTTTTAGGTGTCCCCCCTCTGTAGACGACGGTTCCTCCGATGCTGCTGCTAGCGTTAAAATGGTAGTTTCCTGTCTGCATAATGGTTCCGGGTAGAGAGCCAGGCACAGGTTAGTTAGTCTGTCCGGCGGCCGCGACCACACGACCACACGACCACCAACCAGCGAGCCTGCCAGCCACCAACCGCCGCCGCCGCCGCTCACATCCACCTCTGCCCCAAAATACGGTTTCTATCCAGCATGCTGCTCATGAATGAATAAACCGTGCGTGTGTGTGTGTGCGTGCGCGTGCATGTATGTTTGCACACCATTAAAATATATGTATATCACCGCGCGTGCTGACACTGTGTCAGTAAGCCCCCTCTCTCTGTGTGTGTGTGTGTGTTTTCACACCAAGTGTGTGAAATGTTAATGAGTCAATTAAAGATATCATTACGGCGCATGCTGCATAACATTACAAGGTGGTATGTGTGTGTGAAAAACAAAGATTGTGTGCACATGCACGTGTAAATAATGAACCTGTTGGATGTTGTGAGAATATTATTAAATACCGGATTATATTCTGCATAAACACACATTATTATTAAAGTCTTAAACAGATTATTAAAGTGTGTGTTCATCCTGAGAGTTGTCTTTAAAAAAATACTTGTTTTGTTTGATGACCAGTTAAAAACCTGATGATATTCAGTTTATATAAAAGCATCTGATCCTCACATTTATCTGATTCCAGTTTCATCAAATTTACAGTAAAAATCTGTAAAATGAAACGCTGCTATCTTATATTTTTTTTAGATGAGATTGTTCAAAAACCTGAAAATATTCAATTTATATAAAACAAACAAAAAAAAACATTAAATCCTCACATTTGTCTTATTCCAGTTTGTTAGTTTCTTAAATTTACAGTAAAAACCTGTAAAATAACAGTTAACTGCAACCCTGAAAGTCATTCTGATATGCACTGTAAATAAAGCTAAAGGTATCAGACTGTTGATCAGACCAAACAGGTAATTTACATTAAAAACCTGTAAAATAATGGCATTGTTCACTCCCCTTCTCCACATATCACAAGTATATAATGACATAAAATACCCTATAACCTATAGAACAATAAGAGAAATAATTGCAGTAAATTCATAGTAATTCCATCTGTGTATCCTCATCAGGATATCTAATCTAAAACTAATTGTATGCCAATATTAGGCACCTGACAGTTTTCAGTACTCTGACCTATGATCTCAGTCGGTAACAAAAGTATTGATGTTCAATACAGGAAGTAAACAATAGATCCTCTTTGTGGTTTGAATGGTAAAATTAAGTGTGTGTGTGTTTGTGTGTGTGTAATCCCAACTATTATGTTTCTCTAATCAGCCCCGCCTCCTCGTGTTTCTGCACCCAGGGAGCAATTTGAGGCTCCACACAGGGGAGCGACGCTCTCCACTCCCCCTCAATTTAGCACAAATTATTAAATTCATTACAGAAAGTAAATTAACAAAATTAAAGAAAATTACAGGACGGAGGATGGAGACAAACATCGTTAACCCAAGCTCAGATTCAATGATATGAGATAAAGATACAATTTCTATGTAAAATTACAGTATTTTACGCAAATTTACAGGAATTTACTGGCTAATGAGTTGCAATAATAACACAGTAAAAACAGTAAATTATAAGTAATAACTGCGATTAGGATACAGTACCATACTGTAATTTAGCAGTAAAATAATGTAGTTTTACAGTAATGTTGAGGTTTGGTTACCGTGAGAACACAGTACACAGTATGATTATTACGATATGAAAATACTGTATTTAGAAACACAGTACAATACTGTGATTTTAATCTATATTACTGTAAAATAATTACTTATAGGTAATTCAATGTTACAAAATTTGAACTTTTGATTACAAATGTTAACTTTTTTGTGATAATTTACGGTAAAAACCTGTAAAATAATAGTTAGCTGCAACCCTGAAAGTTGTTTTGTAACAGCAAATATGTATTTTACAGGTTTTTACTGTATATTGTTGCAAACAAATGTGAGGATCTTATGGGGGGTTTGTTTCATGTAAACTAAATATCTTGACTCTAATCTTTGATCAAAAATATAAAATCACTACAGTGGTTTTTACAAGTTTTTATTGTAAATTTTCACAAAAAAGTAAAAACTTGCAATCAAAAGTTCCCGGAGCCCATTTGATATATATTGAACTACCTGTTCAGAGTATTGGTGGGGCCAAAGATTTTTAAAGTTACAAGGACATAAAATCAAGAAAAGCAGCAAATCTATTATTTTAATTATTTATACTCATTATAAAACACTTATTTTGTTTGATGAACAGTTAAAAACCTGAATAAAACAGAAGAAAAGGGTCAAATCGTCACATTTGTCGACACATTCGAGCCTTCCAACTAAAACAAACACAAACAGAAAAAGTCAAATTTCATGACATAAGACACAAACACGGTTTTAGTGGGATTTTTTTATTGTTATTATCAATTAAACAGTATGATTTCTACAAACTCAAGAATTGATCACCAATAACAAAAGGGGGTTTGCACATCTGTGAGACCTTTGTTCGGATATTCTTGGAAATAGACATATAAGGGGATGTAATAAATAAATGTATCATACAATTTGAGGTATGCAGAGTAGCTTTGAGAATACAAATATGCCCATGCCCCCTCCCCCCCTTTAAGTGGTTAACACACTCATACATACGTACCACGCATACAAACACAGTTTTCATTTAACCTGAACATGGATTACAACATCTGTATCAGACCTTTGAGGAGAAATGAGACATTAAAAACTGAATTTTCACGCGTCATTTACATTTCATCGTTCTCTTTTAAAAGTTAATGAAGACGTTTTTTTAAATCGTAAAAACCACAGAGCCTTTTCCAGTCAAGTCGCAATACATTCTCCCCCCAACGCAACCTTGCCGAAGCAACAACTCGAAAAACGCTCTACGTTTGACTTTTGCGCCCTTAAAAAGTTCTTTTAAAATGAGCACAAATGAGCAGGTTGTTTATCAATAAAAAAAACGAAAAACTAAATTTTGCAGATACATATTCAAGTCAGAGGGCAAAAAAACGACTCAGCTGTTTCACTTCTACTCAAATATACCAAAAACTTTACACGAGAGAAGCCTTCGATAATCTTTAAAATGTCTGAAAAGTCCTCGCTTTGGTGTTTGGTGAACGTAGCTCGACGAGAAAAGCTGCGATTAATCAATTTTGCTTTTAATTAAACAACGACAGGCCGTTTATTTAAGTTTCATTACGAGAGTTGATATGAACACGTTAACGGACGCGACTCGGGTCTTTAAAAACTCGAAGACGCAACTGAAGTTTGGTCAAAAAAACAAAAGAAAAAACAACAAAAAAATGAGGTTCAGCATTCCCGATGACAACGAAGACATTTAGTTACACACAAATGAAAACGGACGCATGTACATTAACACACATACACGCCGTGACATCATAAGTAAGCACTATGACATCATCAACACCGGCTTCTGTCATGCGTTTCGTCTTTTTCTCTTTGATTGCATCAGCTCTTTTTGTTCTCGAGAACACAAAATGTTTATATATTTTTTTGTTATATATTTTTTTTAAATCCACTAGAAAGTTTGAATATTGAAAATCGAGGATTATACATTTAAAATTCACAGAGATTTAAAAAAATAAATACATGTTTAAGACAAAAACAAAGAAAAAAAAACATGATAAGAGCGTTCAAAGTCTGATCAAAAGGGGGGAGTCTTTACACCGTTAACATGAGCACATGTATCATAGTAAAAGACTAAAAAAAAATGGCTGGCAGTCATCAATCATGTCTGTCTTTACCGAAACTCAAAGACGGGACGCCGAAAAACCTCAAACGAGGTCTCACGAGTCCCTTAAAACCCCTCCACGAAGGAGGGAAGGTCCATCTCACAGCCAGAAAACTTAAAAAATGTACAAAATATGACATCATCATGACCACCTTTTCCCCAACGACGACGACAAAAATAAAATATCATCATGGTCGTGTGTTTTTTTACATGTTTGCAGAGTTTCCTTGCATGTTTTATATATTTTCTCTCTACACAAAGAAGAAGAAATAAAAATGAACGTATGCACGAGCATGCCTTCCGACAACGAAAATGAAAAATGTGAAGCAGACACTGTACAGAGCACAGACACACAAAGATAATTCGGTATAGCCCTTGGTGTGAAGTGTCCATCGTCGTCCCCCAACCCCGCGCCTCGAAACCCGTCTGCCTCCCCCGTCCCTTCATATGAGGTGAGCAGCTGTAACATGTGGCGTCGTATCAGTACGGGACTGATAATAAAACAGTGTTTAGGGGGATGTTTTGTCAAGTTAGGGTCGATATTACGGAGTCTGCATGAGGTTCTTCTTCTTTATGAACTAATTTTCACTAATTGTTACGCAAAGGGTCACAGCACAATGTTTCATAGATGATAAACACCCACTAGAGTTCACTGTACAAAGGCTTTAAGTTAGCTAAATAAGTGGATTTTTTTTAATTCGAAGGCCCGGTCACTCCAGAAAGTGGCAGCAAAAAAATTCATCTGCAAAAATACGAAGCGCTACAAGCTTCATGGTGACAAAGTGATGACCTTCCTTCTTCATGCACCTTGGAAGATTGGAAGTTGTGCCAGAAACCCAGACTCTCTGTGAGTCTTCTCCACAATTTCAGCCTATAAAGTTTTACGAGGGGAACAAAAGATTTCTGAACTGAAAGTGGCAGCAAAATTCATCAATATGAAGCGCTAGAAGCTCGACGACTGACTTTTTACTTCTTCATGCATGTTGGAACAAAGTTAAGTTGTGCCCAGGCTCTGCTTCATAGCAGCTCGTTCTATAGTCTCATTTTCTTCAATGCATGAAGCCAAATAAAGTTCAGTTTCTGGGCATAAAGTTACCCAAATCTTCCACGTTGTGGCACCCAAAGAGCAAGCAAGCTGGCTGCTTGAATGGGGATAAAAGTATTAAATCGTGCAGCTCTTCTGGACTTTTTAAATGCTATCGGACCACACGTATCTAATTCTAAAAGTTCAACAAGTCATAATGTTATTTAACGGGGAAAAAAGTCTTTCCGGGGCACGTGATGGACGCCGTTGCTATCGTTACACGGTTTGGCCACTCTGTCAAACTGGCTTCATTAGCAACCTTGTTCGCTCGGTCACAAATTGGACAACAACTTCAAATCATTCGTTCAAAAGACGTATTTATACCATCGAAAAGTGGAAGGTGCAACTCGTAGCCAATATGCTACGATAGCTTCCTCCGTTCCTTCAATGGGAAGCATTGAAAAACACCTTGCTGTTGGTCACTCGTCACCAGTAAACAAGTCCGTGATTGATTGCAGCATTTTTAAATGAATTTACCAGTTAAGCGCTGGTGTGACTGGGCCTTTTATAGCAGCAGTTTGTGTCGATGTAGGTCATATTTTAAATCAAGCCATGAAGGCAATCAAGTGACACGTTGGCTATGTTACGTTTTATTACAGTCCAATCACAACTAGAGAAAGAAATGACCGGCGGGGTCACGTGTCGCAGCCTTTAAGTTACAAACTGGCTGGATAAAGGATAAATAAGTATACACAAAGTCTTACAGGGCTCAGTAATGTTTATACTATTATTATTATTATTATCATCATCATCATCAGGTTAATTTCATACAAAAGCAACTCGTTTGGTTTTAAATACTTTTTTTTTAATAAATACAAAGACAAGCAGACTCATCTGCCTCGGCGCTCTTCTTTTATCCACGGTGGATTCAAAGACAGATGAATCTCTGTCAGAGCTGTCGAGGACTCGGAGGACAGTGCAATAAAACTCAAGGACGATTCAACAAATTTGACTCGGCGGGTATCCTTCAATAAAAGTCACGGCGAATACCCAGCAGCCTTTTTACACGGCACTGATATTTTTTGCTCTTTTTAAGTGGACATTTCTGTCTTCCCTTTACAAAGAATGGCTGAATATTCACAAAGTGACAAGGAGAAAATCAATTGGCTCTACTCGCTATGAGATTAATGTCGTCTTCCACCGCTGTTATGAAGGGGAGGGGGGGCTGTTTGCCGCTTGTTTCTCAGCCCTGTGAGGCAGCCAAACCTCTTCCTCGCTTCTTTTCCCGCTAAACGCCTCACCACCTCTCTAAACTGCCTCTTCAGCTTCTTTAAAGCTTCAGCCTTCGCCTCTCTACTCTGTACTCACACTGTCACCTCGTTCTTACTCCCAGTCCGCAGTCCCTGCACTCCTCCGCCTCCTCCTCCGGGGATGAAGTGCAGCTGTTCGATGGTGTTCTGCCTCTTGCTGGCGAAAGCCATCCGCCGGGCGTTGGGGTGGCCGCCGCCCGTCCCCGCGCCGCCTCCGCCGTGGCCCCCGCCACCGTGGGGGTCCCAGCCGCCGTGCATGCCCATCCCGGGCATTGCGGCGGAGCTGCGGTCGTGGTCGTGGCCTGGCGTTGGGTGGGAGTTCATCTTGATCATGTGGTGGCGGTCCATGGACGGCGTGACGCAGATGTTCTGCTGCGATTGGGCCTTCTGGTGGTGGCTGAGCCGGCCCATGGTGGGAACCATCCCGCTTCCTGCTCCTCTCTCGCCTCCTCCGACCATCAGACCCATCGCCATCAGCTGGTCCTCCAGACGGTCAGGGGAGACCAGAAGCCTCTCATGGGACCTGGAAGCAGAGACTCATTTATCCTCTTTGATATTAAATGTTTTTAATCGGCCACACCTGCTGTGTGTGGTCGAAAACTGAGCTTACCTGCGGAGCGTCTGCGAGTTGGAGCCCCTGCTGGTGCTCATCATGGCTTTGTAGTACTGGTGTTGCTGGTTCTTGGACAGGCGGGACAGCGTGTTGCCCTCTGCGAGCGCGAGCAGCTGGTCCTGGGAGCGGACACGGCGCGGCGGCCTGTCAAAGGAGGAGCTGGTGTACTGCGTCTGTGCGGGCAGAGGGTACGGGTTCGGGGTGGAGGCGGGGATGTGGATGCGGGGCCGGGAGCCGTGGAGGGGCAGCGTGCCCCTGGAGCCCAGCGTGTAGTCGCCTCCCCAGGGCAGGTGGTGCTGCGAGGAGTGGAAGGACGGCGGAGCGTTGTTGGAGCGACGTTTGGAGCTGTAGTAGCTGGAGTACTCGTCGAGTTCTTTCTCTGGTTCACCAAAAGAGACAGAGAAATTATATGTAAATAATAAATAAAGATTATTTTCTTTATTAATCTGTCAATTAATTAAATTGATGAATCCTTTTGGTTTATACAGTATAATTTATGCGATTGGTTGTTACAGCATGTGGCTTTAATGGTAAAAGGACTGTCCTTACATAACATGTGTCTACTCTTGTGACTACTCAAGGTGCTTTTATACTACATATCTCCTTCAACCATTCATACATATTCTTACACTCAAGAACAGCTGTTAGACTGCGTTAGCTTCTCTTTAGAAAGACCAGAGATTCCTGCTGAAGCGAGGAGAAGAAGACGGGGATGTAGAGCTCCTTGTAAGGTGGTACAGAGGGAGTGTGGAGAGTTTAGCATCACAGAGACGCGACTGAATGAACTAATTACCGACTCGCTGTTAACTCTGAGTTAATTTCTTAACCACCTTTTGCATATGAGCTGCTGTACGAGTGAATTTCCCCGGTGTGGGATCAATCTCATCTTTAAAAGTAGAGAAAAATGAGATAGAACGGGAAGAAAAAAGAAAGTAAAACAGAGGCAAAGAGAAGGACGTCAAGGACTAATGAAAAAGACAGAAAGATGTGTGTGGCTGGAAAAGGAGGCGAAATATTCTGACAGAGAAGAGAGAATAATAAACAAGACGAAGACGAGGTGAGAGGTAAAAACAAAAAGGTGAAACGAAGGCGACGGTGGAGGACGGGGAAAAAAACGGCAAGAATGAAATTCAAAAACAGAGATGAGAGAGGGAGGGGAAAAAAGGGATAAAAGAGCGATACGCTGTATATTGCATGAGGCAGAAAAGAATAAAAAAGGTAACAGAGAAAAGCCCAAGGCCAAAGAGAGGGAGACTAAAATAGGCCGTGATAGAGGTCAAACCGACAGGTAAGAACGTTTCAGAGAAGAGTGAGGAATAAAGACAGACACAAAGTGAAGCGATGGAGGAGGACGCACACACAGGAACAGTTAGTGAGCTTCATTAATAGTGAAATACAGTGTTTCTGTGCTTTCTGCTCTATAGCCTGAGACCGCTTTAATCTTCAAAGCATTTCCATGGAAGCAGCTCCCCAAGAGCCAATTTAAACCTGACCTTTAACCAGCCACCTCTCTACCTCTTCCTCCCCTCTCGCCTTTTCTTTTCTCTCCCTCCGTCAGGGCTCTTCCCCTCCTTCTTTTCCTCTCTCCTCTTCATCCGTTTGTTCCTTTGTCTCTTCCACTCCTTTGGTTTCTTTTATTTCTCCCCTCCACCCTCCCTCCGTCGCTCTCTAGGTTTTTTGTACCTCCATCTCACTCCTCTCTCTCTCTCTCTCTCTCTCTCTCTGTGTTTACTCCCTTTTCCTGTAAGGCCAAATTATCTCGAGTTTTCTCCCCGGCTGCCGACCGCAGACAAAGAAGCCTTTATCAGTGTCCTTTCTGCAGCGCCGTATGGGGAACTACATCAAAAGGACCAGGTTTCACACAATGCCCGGCGAGAGCCTCTTTGTGTCACAATGACAACATTTTAGTTTCCTTTTGAAGGGGCGTTCCACCAAAACTGACATTCAGGTTGTTTTTTCTCTGAAAAAGGAGGCGTTTAATGATCAGACAGGTAAAATACTGCTTTGCTTTCAGTGTCACGGATTCATTCAGCCTGTATCAGGATATAACGGAGGCTTTTATGCGTTTCTGCTGAAGTGATCAGCGCCTGTTTGCACAAAGAGAAAGAAGTCTTCTTACATTTTTAGTTAGTTTGGAAATAACCTGCAGTAAACAGGGCTGAATCCAAATCTCCACCCTCTGAATCTCCATCATATGTACTGTCACAAGTGCTCACTGTCAGTCTGTAGTGGTGTTAAACCACTGACAGTATAAAGAATGGATCTCGGCAGTCCTGCCTCCTGGATAATCTAAATATTCCTGAATGAAGCTTGGTTGCTCAAACAAGTCACCTGTAACGACACCTACCTGTCAATCAAAGCATCTACGCTCTACATAACTTTAAGTTATATATAGTTAATATAATCTGAACAGGTGAGTTCTATAAAAATTCACCCTCTTTAATTGTTTAAATGACTAAAATCGCACAATTTCGGACAGTCTCCTAAAATTTACGTCATTGCAAATGTTTGTACCAAGCTGCAGTTCCTCAAACGTCCACTTGAGGCTGGCTCCAGAAGTGAGTCAGTCTCCATAAGTCCCCATGTTAAAATGTCCAACTTCACAGCAGAAATAAACATGTTTACAGCCTGGTACAAAAAACAGTTTTGGTCTCTATAGCTAATTTCCCTGTTCATGACAACTGTACTGAGGGTGAATTTTTATACAACTCACCAGTTCAAATTATATTAAGGCTTAAAGTTATGCAGAATTAAGAGCGTGGTTCACAAAGTACCACTTACTTTCTCAATACGTCATTCAGGGTCAGTTGCTACGTGAAGCAGGTGTGATTGTCAACTACAAAACTTGTTGGACAGAGCCCCGCGATTATTATAAATAAATTTATTATAGTTATTACTAATATTAAGAATGAAGCTGCTGTGGTGGTGAAGTTTGCACCCCACACAGACTCTCTGGGTGTAGAAAGAAAGTGCACTTGAGACTCCTTGTGGACTTCAGCAGCAATGACGGAGCAGAAAGTGAACACTGCACCACCTGCAGCAGCAGCAGCAACCTTCAAAACAGAAAATACGGGAAGACAAAGACGTTTCAGTCTTTAATTATGAAGGAAAAGGCAGTGTGCAACCACGCTTTCTAACAGACGTGCAGAAACGTGGCTTCATTCCTGACGTAGAGAGGAGACGACAAAAGGAGGAACGATGTGACTAAACCGTGACACAGTCATTTTTTAACCATAAAAAGCTCGAGGACGGCCCCGATTAATGCGACAGAGATGCTGTTTCATGATGAAAATGGGAAGATGAAGAAGAGGAGAGGAGTGGGGATGACCTCCGAAGGTCTGATGTGTAATGAGTGGAAGGCTTCTCCTGCTCGGCCGTCATCGTCTGTTGAAGTGTTTTCTCCCTTTTTGATTGAATCGAAATAATAAAGAGCCTCATCTGGACTTTCACCTCATTACTGCTTCCACTTCCACGTATTACACACACACACACACACACACACACACACACACACACACATATGATCCCCCGTGTAGTAACCATCCATCACTCCGCCTGCAGAGGCGACTCCCCTCCCCCTGCAGTCTTCAGCGATCGCAGGGTGAGAGAGGTAAAGAGGCAGACAGACAGAGAGAGAGAGAGAGAGAGAGAGGTTGCCAGCCGCTGCCTCTCAAACGTCTTTTCTTCCACGTCGAAGGCAGCCGGGCCCCTGCAGACCAGCAGCCAACGCCCCTCCCCCCTATCTCCACATCTCTTTCTTCCTTTCTTCCGCCGCCTCTCCCTTCATTCTTCTGCTCAGTCGACCTCTCTGCATCTCTATCATCCACGATATCATCCTGCTGTATCTTTATTTGTCCAATCAGCTCTGTTGCACTGCCTCCCCCCTGATTCCTCTTCCTCTGGTCAGCCCACCTCTCTCTCTCTCTACATTCACACTCTTTCCTTTTCCAATCCCCCATTTTCTCTGCTCCTCCCTCGTCTCCTTGCTCTTTTTATATTGATGGTGACTCCATCTTTTCTCAGTCTGCTCTCCACGTTTGTTTACTTCACTGCGATGACTCTTCAGCAGAAACAGTTTACACGTTCAGACGACACCGACATGTTTATTTGGCTTCGCGGCAGCGCTCAGTTACAAGTCTCCTGGCGGCCTGCTGCCACGATGAGAATCAAGAACCGGGCAACAAAAAGAGAATTACCTGGGAAGAAGTGCAAGTTTATTTATTCGTGTTTGGGGATCGGGGCGTGGTATCTGTTATTGGTCAATACGGGCAAAATGTTTGTGTTTATCCAACCGCTTGACATGCACGGTATCGCTCTACATAACAAAATCACGATAGGGCCGACGCTGGCTTGCTGCTAGTCTCACATCTCCACACAGGCTGCACCAATCGTCATTCTGCTATACAAACACTCTGTCCAGGATGCAGCAAAGGTGCCCCTGCAAAATAGTGTCAGGGAAAGACCGTGGGATTTGTTTCAGAGACAAGAAAAGTTAACAGCTGCTGGCTTGTTACGCTCGTACTGGTCGCTACCAGCAGTGTTGTAGGACTCAAGACCGGGTTTGATCTTCAGACCGGGCTCATGATCACTTTTTAAAGGCCTCAGCCTCGTCTCGGTTTCAGACCACAACTGCAGGAGTGTCACTTCATTGCCTGATTTATTTGTTAACTGTAGACATCAGCCAAATCTTCTGAAAAAAACATTGGTTTCCTAAACTACAAAGAGTTCATCCAAAAGAACACGCAGCAACGATTCACTCAAAGAGTTTTTGTGAATCATGAAGTATGCTGTATACTGTCTGGTCTTGGTTTAACTGGTCTTGACTACAACACTGGCTGCTAGTTTAGGGCAGCTTCTGCCTTTCAGTCTGTAGTTTTCTTGCTCTGAGGCTGGTACAAAGAGGATTTTGAATGTTAACACGCAGGCAGCAGGTAGGAGAGGAGAATGCTGCGTAAAATACACCACAGCCTACATCTGGTGAGTCACACTAGCTTCTAATGTCACATGCTTCCACATCGGGTGTGAACGACGTCACAGCGATTGTTCGTTGACCAGTAGACGCTGTAGATAACCAGGCTGACATCAAACAGACATAAAGGTCAGCTCACTGGTCACGAGCAGCACTACTGCTCAGCCTTTAAAAATAGCATACTGATGAAGTCAGACGGGTTTTATTGGAGTTTAAAGGGTGTTACACCGTGTCTCTATCTGCGTACTTCCATATTTCCTACGTGTGTCATTTTTTGGAGCTTGACCTAAACTCAAAGTCTAAAAGGGAGTTAAACTTTCTCTCCTCTACTCCCCCGACCTCCCTTAGTCCCCCCCAGGCTCACCCAGCCTCTTCAGGGAGCTATAGCGGTTGATCTCCGGTTTCATGGCCAGCTCGTAGGACGGCGGCAGCTGGGCCAGGTTGTGGAAGGAGTGGGAGAAGGAAGCGTGGCTGCTGTTGTGTCTCATGCCTCCTCCCAGGATGATGCTGCCGCCGCCGCCACCACCGCCGCCGCCGCCACCGCCACCTTTACCGCTACCCGAGAGCAGGGTGGGTCCGGAGGAGAGCTGGGGGGTGTTGTTCATACGGGGGCCACGCTCTGGAGGGGAAGGAGAGATGGATGGAGGTGAAGTAATAAAGATGGGGGTGAAAAAGAAAGAATGACGATGGAGGATAAAAAGAAACAGATGGACAAAAGAGAAGAAGAAAAAGAAGAAGATACTCGCTGGTTAATGATCAGTAAACACAGGAAGTGTCTCCGAGCTCCATGGCGACCGTCTATAAATACAACTCTGTACTGTTCATCTGAGGCTCTAACACAAACAGCCACATGTAAATACATAGAAATACACCGATAACATCAGGGGTGTACGAGCACAGTCACATTAATGCAAAGTGCAGAAAGCAGCACATCGATCGATGCACATAAAAAATGATTCGTCTTATGTAAGATTAGCAGCACGGGGGAGGGGGCAGGGGTGTCTTTGTTTTGCAACACGTATACTCATATCAGTTACATCATACAGTATGCAAGAGTACATTCATATTTTCCAAACAGCAACAACAGACGGCACTTTTTTTTAAAAAGACCCCAACATGTAGGTGCACGCTCAGCTGTGACCTGACATGTGAAGGTTTCTGCACATTAACAACGGGGACGATGAGCTCACATCCAAAAACACATGCTGCCCATCGCTGCAACCACCACAGGAGGAACTTTACAGATATATAATCATGTGATAATGCAATAAAAGGTTACGTAACTCTGGAAAAAATTGGCCGTTTGCTGTTGTTTCCTGTCTTTGAGACGGAGACAATCGATGTCGAGTCCATTCGGGGTGGTAATGGTTGTGGGGCTGCGATCTTGTTAAGATTACTGCTGGACATATCTGGTCATTGACCATTGACAGTAATGGGCAATAATGGCCAATAATGTCTCTGTTAAGCGTCACCCAGGGAACACACACCACATCGACTTCTGTACCGTGCACGTAACACACACGGTGAAGGGGGGGGGGGGGGACACAAAAAAAAGCAATGCCAGCGCTGAGATCATAAAGCACAAATAAAAAGTATCAAATATTGAGGTACGTGTGCTGTTTTTTAGAGTCAGAGTCTATGATGGCTGACAGAGAGGCTTGATCATGGTGTCATGGAGAAATGAACTGAGTATCTGACTCAGAGAGCTCAAGTGTTCTTGTTCTTGAATCCTCCCAGGAGGCCGTTACCCTGATCTAACACAGGAAGGAAAACCAAAGAACAGATCGCAGATTAAAGGGTTCAAATCTCACCTTTAAACTGAAGATACTGTCAAGAAGTTAACTGATTTTCAAACAACCTCAACTGCTTTTTATGTTATCCAGGAAACCCTCCTACAACTGCAGAGCTACTGGCTCGGTCGTGCCGCAATCAGGCCTTACCTGACTCAACATGCTACCTGTTAGTCCTGATACAGGCTGTGTTCATCCCACGACTCGATTACTACAATCAAAGCCCTCCTGATGGGCCTCCCAGCCTGCACGCTGAAACCCTTTCAGATGATCCAGAACGCCTGGCTCTGCCACCCGTTCGCTCAGGACGATCCAAACTTCTCTCGTCTGTCGTTCCTCGTTGGTGGAACGTCCTAACAGTTCCTACCAGATCAGGGGCGTCCCTCTCTACCTACAGGAGACCCAGCTCTTCAGAGAGGACCTCCTCTCCAACACAACCAACAACTGGACACGCTAAATCTATCCCCCCTCTAGAAACTTCTGCACTAACACGTCCTTGCCGCTCTGTGCCTTGATCATCTCTTTTTTGTGTCAGCTCAATGACTAAATGTAATAACGTATGCAGCGAGTACTTAATCATGGGCTTAGTTACAATTTAAACTATAAACTTTACTGTTGCCTTCTTGTGTAATTCATTCCCTGAGGCACACATGTGGGTGTAATAGCTTGGATTAACTGGCACTGAAACACCCTTGTCATATTTCCACAGCAACCTCATCCAGTTCTTCTTTGTCAGCCATGTTAGATCCAACAAATGGGCCTCCACGAACGATAATCTGACTTAAAATGTGACTTTTATTTATTTACAACACTGTGGGGCGGGGTTAAATCGCTCGTGCTAGCATTGCTTTTTTGTTTTCTTGGTGCAAAGCCTGGGAAAACACACTCAGGTAAGTGCAGTGACCTCGCTTAAGCCAAGACCGCCGGTAATCAGCTGTAAGCACGGTTGCACATCGCTGCTACACAGAAAGAAGGAGGAGAAGCACATTTGGAAGCAGGCTTGTGGTGGTGCTGGGTGGTGGGAGGCAGACAGGCTTGCATTAAGCAGAGGGCAGGCCAGACAAGTTTTCAGCTCACACTCTTATAAAAGAGATGTGTCACTCTCAACATAGATGTTTAAAAAAAAACCACAAATATGTGTCGAGTGTTGAGAGCGGCACAGCTGCTTTAAGAGCGCAGGACGACAGGCCGTCATACCAACGACAAGACAGACAGACAGTGTGGTGGTGAGGCCGGGAAGCCGGCTCGTCGCCGCCTGTGCCGGACTGTGTGCTGCTTGACCAACGAGGCTTACCGATGGTAGCAGAGTGTTTGGGGCTGGAAGCAGACCCCTGCTGGTTAAAATGGTGGTGCAAGTTCCCAGCTGCAAAGAGAGCAGAGCCGACAAACTGATGGACAACCACTCCAGAGACACAGAGCCATGTGTCGAGTAAGCATTTGTGTCAACAGAGAGAGAGAGAACGAGAGGGACAGAGAGATGGAGACAGGAAAGAGAGAGAGAGAGAGAGAGAGTCCCTCCAGGAATTGGCTGTTTTTTCCTTCATAATTTTACTTTATTTCACTAATAAATTCAATTACACTGCAGATTAACATGACTCAGCATGTCTTTTCGTATGTTTCACAACTCCAGACATACTAACTATAACTGTTTGTTGTTTGCACACTATAACAAGAACACAGAGTATCTTAAACTAAGGTTGCATTCAGACAGGATCTGGTGCTGCAGCAAAAATGCATGTTTTTCCATTTGTTTGAGTGGTGTCAGTGCATTTTGGCTACCAAAAATCTCAGCGACCTGCAGCGGAAAAGTTGAGCGGGCTCCAACTTTTGGAAAAACGCAGTCCGACGTCACGCTGCGGCCGCCAATCAGACGATCAGACCGGTCAAACTCTTCACAGTCAGCCTGAAATGTCTAAATCTAAACTCTGATACTCTACCTGTTGTGTTCTGACTTTATTTATTTCATGAAGCAGCTTCTAAACATGAGTCTAACTCGCAGTTTACGCCGCAAAATAGAGACACGAAGAAGTTTAATTTGGTTTGTGTCCGACGGTTTAAGAGAGAGACAGTGAGCAGTGGCCAAGAGACAAAGACGCTGAATGAGAGTGAGGGAGCAATAAAAGAGAAATAAAAAGTAATTTCCTGATTTGTTTCACAGCGGTTATGTTCAACACAAACAGACACACCTTGCAGCATCTGATCCTGTCTGAACGTGACCTAAACCAGATTATACTGTCCAGTTACGATCAAGTGTTATGTACGAAAAGTCAGGTTTCATGTTTTTTAAAGCGCTGATGTTGAAGTCAAACCATCAGATCTGCAAATAACGATTATTTTCAATTAAGATGAATCTGTTGATCATTTTGTTTGTGTCTTGTCTCACATTTAAGACGCTGAAATCAGAAAATTTTGACATTTGTTCTTGAAAAAATGTCTCAAAACGATGAATCGATTATCAAAGTAGCTGCCGATTAATGTAACACTTGACGACTAATTGATGAACTGACGAATCGTTGCAGCCGTACCATCCATATCAAGTATTTAATACTGTTCAGCATCTGTGACAAGAGTAGATAAGAGAAAACTCTGTTCTTGTTCTGCGAAATCACTCAGCAAAAATCCTGGAGAGAGTTTGTAAAGTGAGAGACAGTGGCAGAGCGACAGAGCAGCAGTGAGAGACAGCAAAGAGAGAAGAGTGTGTGTTATTGCTGTGTGTGTGTGTTTAGACTGTAATTGTGTGAATTGTTAGAGCACAAGAACACATTGATAAAAACAAAACACTCTGATATCGACCAGTCAGAGGAAAACGTTTGTGAAACGTCTGCACAACCTTATTTTGTTTCTGCAACCAGAGAAATACGATCCGACTGTAATCTGTTAACGACAGCAACATTTTAACACGAGTCATCAGAAACAAACAGAGCTGGAGGGAGACGGCCGAGCTGCATCACAACGAGACAGACTTGTTGAATTTGTCTTTGATTTGCAGCTGCTGTCAAAACCACAAACCTTTTCAAGCATACAGAGTTTGAGTTAGCGTTAACAGTGATGAAAAACGTGTCAAATACTTTAAAATCTGGTACAGAAACATTAAAAACAGCGTTTTAACACTCGACTGTCTCTGAGGTTTCGTTCAGACTGCAAGCAGATCAGATTTGTAATTCGAATCAGGTCGAATCTGCAAGTGAGACATCACCAACGTGTCTGCATGGGGTTGCTGCGGTAACGGCGTACGCTGGTGACACAACGTGGAGGCATCTTTGTCTGCGCAGAAGCTTCCACCACAAATTACAGTGTCTGTCCACCGCTCTGCTGTTAGCTCTGATGCACTTCCATCACTCTGGATTTGACGTTGTGGTTGTGTGTCACGGTCCAAGTGACTCAAAAGACACTTTGAGCTCCAGTATGAGCGGTCTTGAGTGTCCGGATGGAGAGAAATCTGCAGAAAACAGCTTCTAAATGTGGGCTGGATCCAAAATAACATTTGTTTTCTAATCTGGATTTGCCAAAAAACTGATCTGGGTTGTCAGTCTGAGCAAGACCCTTTTGGACCGAGATACAACTAACACTGCATCAGTGTTCAGGTTTGAGGTATATGTACAGTCCTCAGGTGAATCAGTGACATGTTGAGGCTTCAGTTGAATTTCTAAGTTTAATATTATAATTAGCTGAACATCCAGTTTTGTTGTCAAACAACCAACAAAAGACTGCAACACAAGAAACAGAACATTATACGCTGGTTCTCGATCTGTGGTGCGACCTCCCTGTAGTGTTACTTGGAGGAATCGCTGAAATACTTTAATATTTTGGCCAGAATGTAATTGCAAAGAAGTTTCCTGTAATATTTTCAGTATCAGCCTGATACGTCGTCACGTTTGTGCCCGTAACGCGTGCATACGTCTATGATTAGTTACGAGCTAAAACGTGACGGCATGATAGAAAACGTGGCTCCAAACAGGAAATATCAGGAAGAGAAGTGCGGATCAGGAGTTCACCTTTAACACCAAAGTATCTCTGGTTCTGTTCAGGATTTAACAGTCAACAACAGCCTCCTGTGTGACCTGTAGGTGAACATAATGGCATAAACTTGGAGAGCCTGATATTTTCTGAGGTGGAACGCGGTGTTAAAGGTTTGAGAAAGGATTATTAGATATCATTTCTGCACGTTGGCTTCATTTTTAAACAAAGAGTCACTCAGATTATCTTTTTTTTTTTATCCGTCTGACGACTTCTTAGTCACAACAAATGTGTTCCACCTGAAGTGTGATGATACTGATACTGAGATTTGAATAAAAGCAGCAGCAGTCATCATCATGTCACTGAGGATCCAGCTCGATTCAACAGCAGCTTTTTATGTTTTTCACCTCATTGAGCGCGTGTCATTTTAAATTGCGCCGTCGTCACTTACTGCGGTTGTCTTTGCTCTGCAGGATGGGGGTGTAGAGGTTTTTGGATGTCCGTCCATCTGAGGTGGTGGTCGTCAACACCGTGGTGTTGTTCCTCTCTCCCTGCTGCACCGGGCTCGACTGGTGACGCAAGATATCCACCAGTGATCTGGCACAGCAGAGGGCGGATGGAGAGATCGGAGAGGAGGAGAGGGTGAGGAGAAAGACGAAAGGTCAGACAGAGACAGAAAGACAGAGGTGAGGAGAACAAAGAATATGAATGTGGACACAGACATCACTTATCTTTTCTTAATTCATATTTATCCTTCAGATCTATCAAATCTAGAGCTGTCAGTGTGAACCAACGCTGGTCGTCCCGACTGATACCCTGCGGACGTCTTGTGGTCTCACCTGGGCATGTTGATGTCCCTGTTGCGGGGTCGGCGTGCCACCTTGCTGAAGGCAATCCTGACGCCCACGGCCACCACCAACGTGAAGGAGATCACTCCTCCGATCACGTAGGCCGTACTGTATGAAGAGAGAAATGACATTGGATCACTGAGCACAGCGAGTGGAAGAAGCAGCAATCGAAACACTAGCTGTAACACACAATCCAGACTCTGACCTGCTGTTCTGCTGCTGCAGCGTCTCAAAGTCCGGGTCGGGCTTGTTGCCCACGGGCACGGTGACAGGCACCTGCGGGTCGGCCCACACGGGGGAGTTGTAGTTGTTGCAGGATTCCTGGTCCAGCCGGCTCCTCTGGTGCTCGCAGCAGAACCGGTAGTGGCAGGTACCGCAGCAGTAGATGTAGCTGCCCTTGGAGCAGTTAAACGTGCTGTCAAAGTGCCCCATTACATCGTAGTAACCCCTGTGGAACAAAGTTAGAAACAAAGACATTTATCAGCCGTGACACGACTTTGAAACTCGGCCCACTTAAGACTTGTGTATGTCCTTGAAACCTGCTCAGTGGACCAACACGGTAAAACATTTACAGCTCATGAATTTAATGAGCTAACATTTACATTTAGGCATTAAGATGATGATTTTATCGACTCAATCAACGTACAGTGCGACAAGGACATGTTAGTGCAGCTTGAGGTGTATCTTGTTGGAAAGCCTCTTTAAGAGCATCACATACCTCGCCTGTCTTTAGTTTGGGATATAAGAATATATGGGTGTGATTGGCAGTGTGAGGCTCCACAGTTCCTCCCAGCATGAACTAGAATATGATGGGGCCTCATCCTGGATACTATTTCTAAAGCTTCAGGCGAGCAGTCATATATCAGATGAAACTCGTCACCCTGGTAACCAAGATGGAGGGAAACGGGAGGAGAAAGCAGCTTGTTCTGGCTGTGTCTACCCCGAGTGTTATGATATGTCAGACATAAAAATCAGAAGAGACAGAAAAGAAACGAATGAAACGAAAAAAAAAGTTGGTGTTGCTGCGAGTTCTCGACCACGTTTCGCTGTCATTTATGGTCGCTGTGGCTGCGTCTCTCTCCCACACACACACACACACAGAGCGAGGCGGTGAAAGGAGCTCATGACAACTCAACTCAAGAAAAAGCTGAAATAAAAAGTGATACAGTACTCTCACCTGCTTTTGTCTGCGGTCGCTGTTTAACACGACCACAGCAGCAGCACGTGTTTGGCTAATAGCGAATTGTTAGAAATTGTCAGGTTGTCATAGAAACGAAACCCACGTGCGGCGTTTTTGTTTTGTATCTCGCTGCACAAGCGTTTCATCACAGCGCCGTGCCAACGTCTTCCTGCCAGTGCCTTCAGTCTGGCAGCGTTCGGGTGGATGATACTGTCAGCCACGCGTTAAATGAATCCTCACAGCGTCCTGTGAAGTGTTTTAGAGCCGGACGGAGGCAAATCTGTGAATTAATGAAGACTCCTTATCTCTCGGATTCATGATCGCTCACCTCCTCAGTTGCCTCTGTCGTGCCGCTTCGCACTTTACAACATAAATAATCTTTGCAGATGTTGTCTACAGCTGGAAAAAGAAAAAATACATACACGCTGCACTGTTGTTGATGAAAGCTTTCTGAAAAGTTCAGAGGTAGCTGCACAGAAAAGGAGGAGCGCTTTTCCTCACGCTCACGCCCTCTCCTCGCTGGGAACAACTAAAAAAGATGCTGTTGCTTAGAAAAAAAAGTGACGTGGACACAAACCCTGAGGCAGCAAGCAACACTCGACATAAGTATGAATATTTCTTCGACTGGAAGAACTGAATGGTCAACACAAAGAGCAGTCAGAGCTATGATGTAATCCTAAACAACTATATAAATCATACAGACATAAATGATCAAGTTTCGATCGCTGCTCATCATCGCCTCTTTCTCTCTACCCTGAATTTCCTGCAACTCTTCAGCTGTCACTCTAAAATAACTTTAAAGTTCAGAGGAGGTGTGTGTGGCGCTTTACGTAAGTTTTAAATCCGTCTGTTATGAGTGTGCTGGCTGGCTGGCTGGTTGGTGCTGCATTGGATCGCCTGGACGTAGCTGCTGTTGATGGTTGCGGTGTGCAGCTCGCCAGCACACAAACGATTTAGAGCTGATTACATGTTGCCTAGCAACAGCAAGACGCCTCTCAGTGCAAAATATAAGCTTCGGCGTGATCGAGATCAGAGCTGCAGGAGGAGAAGAATCTTTTCTTTTTTACAGGGATGGAAATAAATGTGAGATGTAGAGCTCGTCTGCAAAGGTTAACTTTTATACGACACACCAAACACTCATTATTTACAGATTTCTAACAAACCGGTTGTTCTTAAGCGAGCAGATCTGTCCTCTTGTTGCCTCACCTGCAAGAGATCTTCTGTTTTTGTTGTATTAATATATGTAAACACACAGGAAACTGTTTTTGTACCTGCACACGTCCACATCCACCAGCTGTCTGGGAGGTGGAGCCACCTGCGCCGCGCCGAGCGGAGGCTTCAGGGCGTCGGCCGTCATGTTCCTTGGCAACATGGTCTGAGGGAGGGGCTTCGGAGGGAGCTCGGCCACGGCCGGTGCCGGGTCGTCTCCGTCCTCCACCTCGGCCGCTTTGGGCGCCACCTTGGGTCCGGCGGGCAGCGGCGGCAGCGGCGGCTTGTAGCCGGTCAGCAGGAACAAGGTGGTGCTCCTTTTGCCGGCCGGAGCCGAGCTACCGCCGCTGGTCAGTTGAGTCCTGACGTCGCCGTCGACGGCGGCGCGTCGCTCCGTGGTGATGGTTACCGTGGAGACAGCCAGGCAGGAGAAAAGAAGGAGAACGAGGGACGAGCAAAACATCCTTCTAGAAACTGAACGTCTCATCGTGTTAGCACAAAGTTCTCGAGCCGTCGTTTAAAAGACAAAATAAAAATTCACAATAACGGCTCCTGAAGCGCTGCGACTTCTCAGCGTCCTCGTCCGAAACGGCGGCTTCGACTTATAAAAAGCTTTAGTATGAAAAGTTTGACCTCTCGTTGCTCTGTGCACGCTGCTGCACGGGTGAAAAAGGATTTCTCTTGGAGTTCAAGCGATGTATCGTGAACGTGTTTGGCATGTCACTCTCTCAGCTTAATGTAAACATTTCTGTCTGGATACAAATCCTTCTCTTAAGCAGCTTTTTGTAAACATTGAGGTCTTTCAGGAGTTTTTTTTAGGACCTATATGAACTGCCTAAAATGACTTCAGCTGATTATAAATATAGAATAACGTGGTTTGTTTTAATGGCAGCAGGATGTCGGATTTTTAATTTTGGTCTGTCGGGTGACAAAGCGTCTTTTTACAGTCCACTGGCCAAAATTTTAAATCTTAAAATAGGCAGTAATGTTTATTTTTTTACATTTTTGTAAACAAAATGAGCGTAAACTCTTCAAATATAATGACTCTTAAAAAAAATAAGAGTCTGAAGAGTTTTCCGGGAGTTGTTTATGGCACGAACGTCACGATTCACGTCTGTAAAATGCAGTCTGTAAACATTTAGCGCTGTATGTAAACTTCACTTATCACGTTGGATGCGCTTGGACGGACGTCGGACGTATTCTAGTTGGAGTTTGGCACTTCTGTTGTCCCGTGTGGATAACTGATGTGTAAAAATCACGTATGGAAAAATAATCAAATCAAATATTCGAGCTGTGTGTGTGTGTGTGTGTGTGTGTGTGTGTGTGTCTGTAAACAACAACAGTGCTGGCAGCTTTAGAGATCTCAGCTTTGCGAACGAGCTGAGAGGAAGTCAGTCTGAATTCAAATTAGCCAATAAACGCGCTTTAAACTCGTCCTTTCAAACAATTTAGGGGAAGTTAAAGGTCGAGATGCTTCAACTTTTGGTTTAAACTATAAGCAGGGTTTGTGGAGTTTGACCAATAAAGGTTACCGCTAAGTTAAAGCGTCCAGCAGCTACTGGAGGACAGAGATCGGTTCAATAAACGAGCACGTCAAGGCATTCACAGAAGAGTGATCAACGGCGAGAAAGTGGTGACAAAAATACAGAAATATTTAAAAAAGAAACGGGAGGATCTATGTGCGTTCGATACCCTTGTGTGAGTGTCTTTGCTCTGAATTTAGCTTGGCCCAACAGAAGAGAACGAAGGAGGGCTTGGGCCCGGTTCTAGCAGGGCAGCGAGGTTCTGCCCACAGAACAGACATGAAAATGTCCGGATTCATCCGTCAACACAGAGGAACACGGGACGAAAAGACGACGGGAACGCGACGTGTTCGCTGCCACGCTGGCCCCGGTCACAGATGTAGCACGGTAGAAAAAAAGGTGTGAACTTTACAAAGCAGTTCTTTCATACGAATGTGTGAAGTTCAGGGTTCTTCGCGAGGGCGGCTTCTTCATCGACTCTCGATTATCAAGTCTCAAACATCGCGAGGTGTTCGGTAAATGTAAAAGGTAAATTCGTATGGCTGGTGTTCAGTATGGCTTCTTTAGGTTAGCTTTTTTTTTTTTTACAAACTTGATCTCCTTCCACAAAAAATGTAAATACAGTGAAAGGTTTTAAATTGCATGTTTTTGTTCGTAGAGTAAAAGGAAGAATGCAAAAAAGTCGAAGAGGTCACCGGGATTAGATAAAGGGGAGCTTTCACGTCGGTGAGGAAGAAACAGAGGACGACAAAAGAGCAACTGGAAGAAGAAGATAGGCAAAGTGTCAACAGTGTTTCACAGCGCAGACTGAGACGGCGGTAGATCTCAAAGCGTTTGAGATAGCAGCAGCAGCGTTGGCGGCGGCGGTGGTAGTTAGTGATCGGGTTAGACGTGGCTCGTCGGTCAAACGCCTTAAAAATGTTCAGATGGCGTCAGAGCGTGGCCACTTCTGTAACACACAACTACAAGCGAACCATCAGCTGGAGGATCTGGTTATAAAGCACTTTGAACCAATAATGCACTGATTATCGTCGAATCTCTCAGCATTAAGAGCAGCAGCTATGCAAACACTGACCGAAGACGATGGATATTAAGTTTTACGGGTTAAATGATCTCTTCAGTATGCTGTGATGGATGTGTTGAGATTAAATATGATTTTCATGGGATGCAGAAATAAAGCTGTACTCTCTCAGGATGTTTTGGTGATGGGTAGTTTTATAGATTTTTTTTTGCTTCTTCTCTTTGACACAGTCAGTTTGGCACCTGGTTTTGGTCTTGCTTAGAACAAAACAGCAGACAAGAAGGGAAGAGGTCCACGACCTCTATCCCGACAACGACAACGACGACAAAAAAAAACAAAAAAAAAAAAGTAAAAATAGTGGAAAAGTTAGTGACGAGCGTCGGCTTCGAAAGCAGCTGAGAAAATCCCACAGAAAACCTCCATGTGGTCGGCGACAGTCCGGTTGAGATCCACCTTTTCTCGGATTCTCGAAGCTTCTCACGGGTTCACATCGACTCGATCACACTGCAAGAGAAAAACACGACATACAGTAAGTGTCAGTGAAGTAAAGGATCAGGATATTCAGTGTATGTATATTTTACCTATAAAGTTTTATTAAGAAATCACCAAGCGGCAACTGCTTCAGAAACCTGTGGGTGACGTCATGGTTACCATTAATTATTAACACTATCAATTCTTACAACCACACATGCATTACGGATGCAACGATCATCGTAATCGTATCGTAATTATTATATTAAATAATCCCAGTTTCACAATAAATTAACTTATTTCACAAAACTACGATTCTATTAAATCACATGAGCAATGTTTGTTTTGTTTGTTTCCTGTTTTGTTGCTGTTAATTCATCATTTTTTTTATTCCTGGATCAATTTTATTTATATAAAATCAATGCTTCACACACATAATGGGAATTACCATTAACGTGCTATGAAAATTAGCATCGCAATCGTGGAAATTATCTTAACGATCAAATTATTTACTTAAAATTAAAAATGCGTGCTTACACTTAACAGGCATATACTCTATATATTTGCTCTTTATGCACATTGCTAACTCTGATCAGCTGCAGCGAACTCAAAGGGTCAAAACTCAAACTCAAAAGTCCGAATGAGTTTAAAAACGCAGGAGGAAACACTGAATACGAGGAGAGGGCAGCACGTACTGCACATTTCTATTTTCTGTTATTTTTTATAAACCACAAGCTTTAAAAACTGTTTTATTCACCATTTTTATTCGCAGTATAGCGATGATGCTGAAGAAATTAAACTCAGAACGACTGAATGACGTGATGTGCTTTGTTATTAGAAATATGACTCAGGATATACAGTGACAAGAAGCGAATGATTCAACTTTTTCCCATGATCTAGTGTTAAAAAAAGCAAATAAAATATCAGAATACAAATCAAATCAGCACCCAAAGTATCGTATCATATTGAATCACAAGCTGAGCATATCGTCCTCACGTCCCGACCGTCGTGTTATCAGACACTAAGTGAAAGACGTGCAGGTCCAACGATGACCTGCAATGATCAGCGACAATCTGGTCTGTTATCTCACTGATAATTCTTTTTGTCAGTATACAGAAGCAAATATAAAATCCCTTCACCTGCAGCTGACAGAAGCATCAACACAAACATGCAACAAGACGTCAGATCATAACAATAGAGAATAATTATCAGGTAGTAAACAACAGAAACCGTTTTCTTTCATCCAAAACAGGAACAGAGATCGGCGTAGGTGGTGGAGAAGCGTACGAGAACAGGATGTTCTGATTCCAGCGTTGACGAGTTGACGGGAACTATTTCCTGAATCACAGTAACCTAAATAGCCGCGGTCCTCTCTGCTGGAAAGTTCTGGGCGCTCCGCTGCCCTGACAGCCTGGCTTCACATCAGTGTATCTCGACCCTCCGGGGGCTTTTTCCGACCCGCTTCCTCAGATGTCGTAATTAAGAAGCCCCGCACTGACAAACAGCTGAACTTCCACCGTCTTTCCAGGCGGTGAGGACGTTAATTCAATACAAATAAAAACCAAATAAATGAAAGATAATCTGATTGTGAAGGTGTGCAGACAAATGCAGAACTAAGACTTGTTACTCTGATGAGTTTAAGCGAATAAAACGGCATCCAGCTACGACAAATTCTCAATGAACAGGACACCAACATGCGTGTTTAAATTCTGAATTTATGAATATATTCAGAGTGCCTTCATCTGATGTTAAAACAGGACGTGACGGGGTGAGCTAACACTGTCCTTACATTTGATCAGCTGTGTCAGACGTGCTATATTCCTGGAAAACTGCAACTGAAACACTACATCATCAAAACAACAGCATGTAATATCTGAACCTCCACCATCACATCTTGAAAACCTCACACTGCTACACCTAAAGGGGAGGAGACAGATTTCTTTATTCTCTACAGCTTTGATGTCATATGATAAAGAGTCCACCACTGACAGACTGGAGGCAGCATGGATATTCAAGAAGACGTACAAAAGGCTGATTGGAAAAGGGTCCAAAAACAATCCATTAATACGCGAATGAAGCTATTACAATACGTATATTAGCCCGGTCAAATTAAACTGTTGGTGCCCTGATGTCTTAAATGTTGTATCACTCTGTTGTACGAGACTGTCCATAATTAAAGGAATACTGGAAGGCAGTTGTTCTGACTGTATCTGAGATTGTTGCAGTGAGAGCGCCTCACTAAGCAGAAATCTGTGTACTTGGTATAAATCCAAAAAACTTTATTGTCAGTCCAAAACTATGACAGAATAGACAGCTCAGAATATGTGCTGCTGGCCGTTGCCATCTTGGCAGTCCTGCCTCTTCAGCCTCCTGGCTAATCTAAATATCGGCAAGGACGAGGATCATCGGCGGACCTGAGCCATCTGTAACGGCACCCACCTGTCAATCAAAGCGTCCACGCTCTTAATCCTGCATAACTTTAAGCCTTAATATAATCTGAACAGGTGAGTTGTATAAAAATTCACCCTCAGTACAGTTGTCATGAACGGGGAAATTAGCTATAGAGACCAAAACTGTTTTTTGTACCAGGCTGTAAACATGTTTATTTCTGCTGTGAAGTTGGACATTTTAACATGGGGACTTATGGAGACTGACTCACTTCTGGAGCCAGCCTCAAGAGGAACTGCAGTTTCTTTAGCACTTCCGCATTGGCTTCACTTCACAGCCACGGAGGTCCAAAACGGTGAACTTTAATTGACTTTGGACTCTTGCGGACCAGGAGGACGATAGCTTTATCTACCCTGGATACATGTGTGGATAACGGAGATGACATCCTGTTTTGTTTTGGTGTCAAATGCAGAGTCATCTTAAAATGACTGTGTGTTGATGTATGCCGTTGAGTGTTTGTGTTTTATCTTATTTATTTGATAAATGTGTAGTATGTGACTTTATGGTTTAAAAATTCATTAAAAATATTCTTTAAAAGATGATAACTGTTTTCCAGGAAATCAACATAATGGTATTTTGTTTCTTAAAGGATATTCCTGCTCTGAGTCTGTCACATGTGGGTCAAACCTGCTGTGAGGAAGTGCAGCGATGTGTTCAAATAACCAAAACTACTGTTTACACCTCCTAATGAAACACTGCTTACATGAAATTTACACAAATTGCAAAGTTTGCCTGATGTCAGAGAGGTGGAAAGAGCATTTTATTTATCCCCGCGGGGGGTTGTTACAGCAGCCGAGCCCACGCACTAAGAAATAATTAAGACCTTTATTATGTCTTTACATACGTCTGCCCACCGTGCTTCACTGTCGTCCTGTATGTGCCTACGTTGTTTGTGGTTTATTCACCTGTGTGTGTGTGCGTCTTCCTGCTGAGCGTGGCCGTTTGTCTCGCTGTGTGTGCTGCACACATGTATGGATTTGTCTTGATGCCCGTACGCCTGCTGCTCTGCCTTCCTGCCAACAGTATGTGCCAGAATACTATAGTACACTATATGGTACACTATAGATGGGTCCTGTTTACACAGTATACAGTATGTGCTATGTGCGAAATGTGTACTTTTTTTGCAATCAATTGAATGTCAGAAAAAGTCTGAATTGACATCTTTAAACTTGTTGTTCAAAACCTCCCCAAGGTATTCACTTTGCTACAACAGAGGACAAATAGAAGTGGATCACATACAGAGCGGGTATGGAATTAATCTGCAGATAGTTCAAGACCAAATGTTTCTATGGATGTCAGTTTTAGAGCCATGATCATAGACAGTATAAAGAATGGACGTTGCGTCCGTCGCATCTTGGAAGTCCTGCCTCTGCTGCATTGGCTTCACGTCAGAGCCACAGGAGTCGCCGCTTGGCCACGACAAAGTCCAACATGTGTCCTACAACAGACGACGAGGTAAGCCCGTTTTTTTTCAGCCTAGACGTTGATCGCCTGTGGCTCCTACCGGTCGGTTAGGAGGAGTGACGAGTCAGCAGTCGGTATAAAACAGAGCAGTCAAAAGCCATCTATGCTCGATTAAATTTACACTTTCCTGGAATATTTAGTTTTCAGTAACGGCCTCCACAAGGTGAAAATGAAAGGAGAGGGAGAGCCGGTGATGAGTCAGAATTTTAAAAAAAGAAAAAGCTGAGCGATTTCTGATTCTGAGCAATTAAATTGTGATAACTTGATGACAAAAAAAATGGTCAAAATGTAAGACAGTGTTGTGTGGTTCAAGAATTTCCCAGCACTTGTTGTTAAAAAGGAGCTAATTTCAAGGTGGTAGTGGATAGTAGCATCCCTAGCAATACTAAAATGTTTTGCACACAGGTCTCCTTGGACGCGTTTCACCATCCTCCACAGTTTTTAGCTTTTCTACAGATGTATCCATTAAGTGTCCATTAACATCTCACTCTGTTCTGATCTACGGTAATTTACACAAACTGCAGTAATCCTGATGAAAAGCTACTTCAGTTATTTTAAGCACCGCGTGTTACAAAACCTAAATGTATGAGTAATGCCTCTCTGAGTGATTCAAACAGTCAAACTGAGACGTGTTGCCAGTCTGCCGACTCTCTGCCATGTTGAGCTTCATTTAGAGGAAACCTGACAAGTTATAGTTCAGACGGCACATATGGAAACAGATAACGCCTGGTGACAGAGACACTGAAGGTGTGTAAACGCTGTTGGACATTTTTGTCAATCAACCATCGGAAACTCAGGGCGAACGCTGCGATATAAAAACTGCAATACAAATATCTGCCTCTTCAAGAGAGTATATCATTTTACAAAGTCCTGCTGTCAATTTAAGAGTAAAAAATAATAAAATAAGCTTCAAGTTGTTGTCTCACATGTGAAGAGTATCATACTGACACAGTTAGTCGATTTAATATCCAAGCGTAGGCTGCTCTGGTTGAAGTTTCTAAGACAGAGTGGAATATGTTGCACATTTCCTGCCAATAAATTAATTAATTCATCATACTTTATCGTTTCTTATTTTGAATACTTAAAATGTTGTTTAAGAATAGTTAAATAAATAACGCTACATGATGAACAGAAGGCTTCAAACGGATAAGATAGATCTGTGATTGGTATTGGCTGATACTGCTTCCAGAGATCAGACCAAAAATCCTGATCAGAGCCGCCTTAATAATAACCAAGTAAGAAGTCTGGGGGACAATTTTCCCACAGGTTTCTGAGTGTGGTGGCTCTGGTTGCCACCATCTTGGCAGTCCTGCCTCTTGCCACCCCGGCTAATCTAAATATCAGCAAAGACGTCGATCATCGGCGGACCTTAGGCGGGTTGAATGACACCTGGTTGCTCAGTACAGTTGTCACGAACGTGGAAATTAGCTATAGAGACCAAAACTGTTTTCTGTACCAGGCTGTAAACATGTTTATTTCTGCTGTGAAGTTGGACATTTTAACATGGGGACTTATGGAGACTGACTCACTTCTGGAGCCAGCCTCGAGTGGACGTTTGAGGAACTGCAGTTGTTTCATTTCAGAGCTGCGGAAGTCTTGCTGTGTCATAACCAATTACACCCATGCAGTCAATGTGTTTATGATTAAATTAAAAGTTCTTCATACATACTACATACATGTAGCGTCTTCATTTTGCCCTCATGCCCCTGAACCCCCCTCAAAAGGTCATCACTAGTCACAGTCTCACCAAATCCTGTGAGAAACACAGACTGATAATTAGATATCCGACTATAATTTGAATAATTTATCAAACTTTCACAGTTCACAGCTCATCGGATACAACCGTTTGGACTTATGGTCATTATTATCTCATATTTCACGGAGCAAACTGGTCGATCAATAACAAAAACAATCATTAGTTCTGACCCTGACAGACTGTGTGATATAATGCACTATAAAGCCATTACATACAGTGCGTTACATCAGATTGATTATCATACAGCTGCCATTGAGTGTGCGATATTGAACAAACATTAGTAATATATGTAACATTGATTTCAAACATATAGCCAGGCCCTACACATGTCTGTCTGACATCCTCTTACGAGCTTTAAAGACTTAAAAGCCCCCCGACAGTGACTTAGTACGGCAGACCACCCCTCCATAACACACCATCACCACTCCATCCCTTCATCCCTCCATCCATCCATCCATTCACTCCCTCCCTCTCCGGTAGTGCGTGGGCTGAAGCGTCTCTCTCAGAATAGCACTGCAGCATTTAAAAGAAAGAAAAACACAAGAGTAAAGAAAAGACGTTTGTTCCCGTGATTCCTTTATTTTTATGTGTGTTTTTGTTACTCTGCAACGTAACATGACGAGTCAAACCCTGCTGGGCCGGCGTCCATACCCGCGTTCACCTCCCTCAGTCTTTTACTTTATTATCCGCCTCACTGTCATTCCTCCTTCCTCCTCCTTTAACCCCTTTCTCAACCTTCTTTCCTCTCATCCACCCTTTCTCTGAAGCATGCTGGGAAATGTGCCAGTGCATAAGGGCATGTAGAAGCAGCAGCAGTATGGCTGCGTATCCTAACATGGACTGAGGCGAAGCTGGCAGAGCCGTCACTGCTGTGAACTCTGTCCGTAAAGGTCAGTGCACTGCCCTTGGTCCTGACACAGTGATGGGGTGGTGGTGGTGGTGGTGGTGGTGGAATAAAAACTGGTTTAAAAATAAAAATCCATTAATGCAGCCTAGTTTTCAGATGATAGTGTGGAGTGAGGAGTATTATAGGAGGCCCGGGTGTCCATTAATGATAATGTCATAACGATTTATTTCAGCCAGAGCTCAGTGATCTGGTGTCTGGTTGGTCGGACCAACATACGAGGCACGCCAGCGTCATTTACTGAGTGACGTCCAGAACACAAAAACTACCACCATCGATTTCTTCAGTTTCAATGAAAGTAAAAGTCAGAATGAGCAACATGATTTTAAATACAAAGAACTGCTGCTTCGAAAGCAGAAAGTAGTTCTGCAACCAACCACTAGATTTATTATTATCGATTATTTAAAAAAGGAACATTTTGTAGGATTTAGTGGCATCTAGTGGTGTAGTTGTAGAGTGCAACCCCCTCTTTCCTAGTGTGAAGGGGAAACTATGTGTTTGTTTGTCCTGGCTCAACAAGACTCATTCTAAAATAACAAAAACATAACTACTCTTCTTTATTTCTGCCATATTCTGTATAGAGACCCCTACATCTTACCCAGTGGTCCTTTGACAGTCAAAAACTTAGATAGAATTTACATTTAAAAATGATATATAACAGAAAAAACAGAATTTTATCAACCGATATTGGCCTATCATAGATTGTTTAAATGTTGTCTGATATGAAAACTTAGTGCAGAGTGTAAATTAGATTTTTTTAATTGCATTCTCTTTGTGTTTTCTTATTTATTGTTATTTACAGTTATTAACTGAGAGTCAAGTTTACTGTTTCATTACTGATATTGGATTTTTTTTACTCCCTAATATCGGCCCTGGCCCTAAAAATCCATTATCAGTCAGCTGTAAAATATTAGAAAAAAGTGAAAACTCACAATCACAATATCCAAAAGTGACTTCACCAAATGTCTTGTATTTGACTTACTATAAAATAAGAGACATCTGAGAACCTGGAATAAACAATCAGGATTATTTCGCTGATTAACCGACTTAATCGAGGCTGGTGCTCGCTCACTCTCATTCACTGTCTATGTCTCTCGACCACTGCTCACTCTCCCTCTCTCTCAAACCATCGGACACAAACCAAATTAAACTTCTTCATGTCTCTATTTTGCCGCGTAAATTACGAGTCAGACTCAGATTTAGAAGCTGCTTCATGAAATAAACCAAGCCAGAACACAACAGGTGGAGTCTCAGAGTTTAGATGCAACATTTTAACTGCAGCAACAAGCGTGGCAACCTGGACTTTTAGGAGTTCACTCCTCTAGAGTCTCATTTAATGTGTCTCAAGGATCTGAAGATTATGCACAAGCTGCACAGCTGCTTTTTTGCTTGCTCTGGTCCAACTGGCCTACTTTATATAATCTATCCCAGCATAACATCCCGCCCCAATTCCTGCAGACACCGTTTAAAGGCAATTATCTAACATCAGGAGACTTACGTGCAGTGTTTGAGGTGGTGTGAGGAGCAGAAAAACAACAACGTATTAAAAAAAAAAGAGGTTGATGACAGGTTAACTGATGACTGACTTTTACCCAAAGTGGCCCATTTTAGAGCCTCAGTCTCCTCCTGGGTGTAGCTGCATGAAAACTCTGAGTTTGTACAAGACACAAAGTCAGCTCTGCTGGTTTTATGACATCATCCTGCAATGTGAGACTCTGCTGACAAGTTCTTTAACCCTCTGGGGTCCTATCGATAGGCCGATCGATTGCTCTTGCAACCGTGGGTGATTGTTCAGACCTCAGAGGGTTCAGAACTCACCTTGCAGAATCTTACCACAATGCCACAGATGTCAATAGATGTGATCCTGATGACTAATTACAATAATAATAATGATATAATAATTTTAAATATGGACTAGTCAGCAAGATAACGTTCAGAAAACAGTTAAAATTCAGCAAAATGTAAAGACTGCACACAAACAACCAAGCTTCACAAGTTGCTCTGTCCAGTGCTGGATCCTACATTTCCCATCATGCAACTCGATAGAATCTTTTAGTAGTACTCCTCATGGCATGTAAACTGATGGTGTATTTAATCTGTGGAATATCCCTTTAACATTTACAGTCAGCTCAGTTGAGACCTTCCTACCAAAATCTGACTTCTGACCATTGATAGTATAAAGAATGGACAGCGTATGTGTGACGTCACCAGTCTGTCAATCAAAGCGTCCACGCTCTTAATCCTGCATAACTTTAAGCCTTAATATAATCTGAACAGGTGAGTTGTATAAAAATTCACCCTCAGTACAGTTGTCATGAACGGGGAAATTAGCTATAGAGACCAAAACTGTTTTTTGTACCAGGCTGTAAACATGTTTATTTCTGCTGTGAAGTTGGACATTTTAACATGGGGACTTATGGAGACTGACTCACTTCTGGAGCCAGCCTCAAGTGGACGATTGAGGAACTGCAGTTTTTGGCACTTCTGCATTGGCTTCACTTGCTTCTGACGTGTGATTTGAGCCAAACCTGAGCTCAAAATACTCAGTTTTTTTTTTGTTTGTTTTAATCCAGCACCAACACACTACGATGACAAAGTGCTGCAATAAAACTAAATTCGATAAACAGGCAAAAGATGCAAAAATATCTGATAATCTCTGTGTAAAATGTTTATAAATCACCAAAGGTTTAATCAACACTGCCAGTGTGTGTGTGTGTGTGTGTGTGTGTGTGTGTGTGTGTGTTATTCTGCGATATGTAAATGCCGTTGATGATTGCGTCATGCTCTCTCAGTTTATTACACCATATGCTCTCATGGTAGCTGTGAAGCAGATAGTGACAGTCACTGTGAATGAGGACGATTGTGAGACATCTCATAGATCTCACAGTTTCTTTGCTTTGCCGGCCTGCGAAAAAAAAAAACTTTGAATATTTCTTTCAGAAAGATTATCAACTGTGTAATTAGTCAATCTGATCTAAGCGTTAATTATTCCCTTCCCATGGTAACAGCGGTGTAATGTTTCTTTAGTGACAGCTTCAGAAGGCGTGAATTAAACATGTTTTGCCGTCATGTATGTGCAGCAGTGCTGCACCTCCTTCACGGCCAACCGAAAGGTGTCGTTCCACCGTTGGGCATTTTCAGCTGTGGCGGCGCCGCTCGTACACAACGCTTGTGACTAACAACCCGCTCGGTAAATAACTTCAGTTTGAACAGTGGCACTCGGAGGCTGCTCTGCTCTGCTCTGCTCTGCTCTGCTGCAGTGACACTGGCAAGCGGATTCGATAAAACAAGTCAACAAACAATGTTTGTAGCAACAATCGCGGCTGCCAAGTGTCTTCCTGAGAAAAAAAACAAGAGACTCTGGGAAGATACCAGATAAAGTCGTACATGAATATCTCTGTGGCGAGTAATATGATCATCAAAACGTTTTGGATTAAATTATGTTGCAGCTATTTTAAGATTAATTATACGAGCTTCACACCATTTATTTAGATATTTGGTGCACTTCTTAGTGTCCTAAATTTGTTCTCATATCAACTCTTTTCATGCAGGAAACATTCAGGACGCAGCAACAAAGTAAATATTAAAACAGCCAGTAATCTGTAATCTGACCTTTAATCTACGGAAGCCCTAAGCAGTCATACATTCATACATTTTATTGCCTCTGTTATCTCGCGATAACAAGTTAATTTTAATCGTTTTCTCAAGATCTCGAGTTATGTATGTCATTATGTTGAAATAACAAATGTTATCCGAGTTAATGGGAATTTTTCTCGAAATCTCAAGATAAGACTTTGTTTTCCCAAGATAATGACATAATTAATTAGAGATCGAGAAAACAATCATTGCAACTGCAACGTTCTCCTGCTCCTGACGTTGCTACGCTGAATGATACACTATCCTTTGTTATCTGGAGATCTCAACAATCTCCCATTATCTCGGGATAACATTTGTTATTCTGACATAAATAACAAATCAAATTAACTCGTTATCATGAGAACACAGAGCAAATAAAATGTATGAATGTATGACCACTCGGGGTTCCGTAATAATCTATATCACAGTAAATGATAACATGTTTCTAAACACATCGGGACGTCATATTTTCTTCATCTCGTCAGCTAATGAGTGTGTTAGAAGTCATTGGAGGGTGATCCTCTGTTACTGTATGTATAATTCTATCAGTAACATCGATATATATTGTGCCATCTATAAAGCAACCAGACCGAGAAAGAGTGAATTAAATGCCTGACAAATAAAGCCACATTATAACATTAATAAATCTAGTTTTGCCATAAAGCGTTCCTGCTCATTGGATTACAGCATTACACTCGATGGCCTTTAAAGTGGACATGAAACACCAGATGTAGTTAGCATCATTTACTAGAAGAAGTGAAGCCAATGTGGAAGTGCCTAAAAACTGCAGTTCCCTCAAACATCCACTTGAGGCTGGCTCCAGAAGTGAGTCAGTCTCCATAAGTCACCATGTTAAAATGTCCAACTTCACAGCAGAAATAAACATGTTTACAGCCTGGTACAAAAAACAGTTTTGGTCTCTATAGCTAATTTCCCCGTTCATGACAACTGTACTGAGGGTGAATTTTTATACAACTCACCTGTTCAAATTATATTAAAGCTTAAAGTTATGCAGGATTAACAGTGTGGTTGCTTTGATTGACAGGTGGGTGCCGTTACAGATGGCTTGTTTGAGCAACCAGACTCCAGGTCCGCTGATGATCCACGTCTTTGACCATTATTAGATTAGCCAGGAGGCGGAAGAGGCAGGACTGCCAAGATGGCGGCGGCCAGAACCACCACATTGAGCTTCACATCGGCTCTTTGGAAACCTGTGGGTGACGTCACGGATACGCCATCCATTCTTTATACTGTCAGTGAGTGACACATGTTTCTGTTCAGTTTTATCATTAATATTATATTGATAATTTGAGCCTATAAATCTCGGATCAGGGCCAAAAAACCTGAACAGCCATTCTAACTTTAATCATAAAGTGATTTTATATAAATATTGTTCATTTATTTATAGTAATTGTCAACCGAGAGGTCAACAGGAGATTTTCCTGTCAAACTATAATGGTTTATTATACTGGGGACAGTCTCGTTCAAGATTAATGTGCCTGAATAAAACAAGGTCCACACATTTGTAAATAAAAGCATGTTTTTCCAGGTCATAACAAAATACAAAACAAACCCACAGAGTCACTTCAAATCCAAAAAACACAAAGCCACCAGAGTGTGAACAATAGGCCACGTCTATGTGACTCTAAATAGCTTCCAGTCCTGCCATGCATACTCTGAATCTGCTCCAGTACTGTCTCCGATCCCGAATGACATGGGAACAGCCAGCGTTCGAGTCCAACCAGGTCAGCCATATGTCACCATTCAAACTCAAACTTTTAATTAAAACGCCTGCTAGACGACGAAATGGGTCAGTCTGAAATCAGACTTGAACGTCACTTTTTAAAGCAGCTGAGCAGCAAGACGGGTTACAGTCCTGTCTCACATCAGTGATGCAGTGGAGGAGTCACTGTACAGCACAAACACAATACTGTTTGTTCCTGAAGGTTGATGTGTGCTGAGAGTACCGTCAGCCATTTTTACCCACGTCCCCAGTGATGACGTCAACACCTGAGACTCTCTGCGAGCCGCCGGTAAAATCCCCCCAACGTCCGGGGGAGTGCAGTCGAGTCAAGGCCGTTTGTGTCTACGTACGACGCCCATTTCCAGCTCATTCTCTCGGGAGGGGGGGGGGGCACTGAAAGCCCGGGCCGCCACCACCTATCAGATTAATCACAGCTGACTCATAAAACAACTGTGATGGATGGTGGAGCTGCACCTCCTCCACCACGTCGGGAATGAGCATGCTGGGCCCGGCAACCAAAAAGTCACCCATCCGTCGAGCTACGAGGGACAGTAAGCGGCCTTTTAAGACGCCAAACTCTGCAGCCGAGCTAAATATCACTCAAAATAAAACACCACAGAGCCGCTCGGATACTCTGATATATCATCTATCTGTGATGTGCAATGCTTTTGTCGTCAACTTGCTGTACCCACTTTCTCGTCTGCTTCCACTTCAGTCAGTGATTCCCTGCTTTTTTTCCCAGAATGCCTTTCAACAGCCCCCAGAGAGTGGGCGTCAACTTGTTGATTTCACTCAAAGGTAGGCGTACACAGGCGTACAAACAGCTCGAAACAGTGTGATGGTTGAGCTGTAGGGGTTTACGCATCTATAATCACAGATATGCCCCCTTACTCAAACACAGCATGTCCTGTGGCTGCACTGCAGTCTGGTCTAATCGAGGCCGCTCGCTCGCTCTTCCTCCTCTGCAAAGATTTTCACCCTCGTGTTCGTGTTAAACGCTCGTGTGCTCTCGGATCGAGCTGCTGCGTTTGGATCCTGTCGTTTATTGTTGACGCTTTATGCGATTAATCAACTGCTCGATCGAGGAAATCAATCTGCAGACGATCAGTGAAGTCGTTTCTCAAAGCAAAGTGTTAATTCGTTTCAGACACTCAGATGTGACAAGCTTGTCGCTATGAACGATTAATAGATTAATCAAAAACTTCTAGATTAATCGGTGATGGAAATAATCATTACCTGCACCTCCACTCTGTTTCATCTCATTGTAAATTTAATATCTTTGAGTTTTAGTTGGACAAGAAATTTAAAGACATTACCGTGACCTCCGGGAATAGTGACGGCTATTTTTAAACGTTACTGACATTTTTATAGGCTAAACAATCAATCAAAAGTTTAATTAATGGTGAAAACAATCATTAATCGCAGCTCTATTTTGGTAATTAAAACATCCTGTCAACAAACAACAATGAGGCTGCTGCACATATCTGATATAACGTAAGCAATAAAAAACAATTAACAGCCAGGTGTTTTGATTAGAAATGTATCATTTAAGTCATTTGTTAAGCAAAGATTTATTTTAATTCTTATAATGATGATATTTATGATGATAAACTGAATATCTTTTCAACACCTCAGGCTCTGGGAAATTGTGACAGCCATTGTTTCAGAAGACTCAACAGTTAATCGCTTACTTCATCATTACTTGCACCTCTACTGCTTTATCTCATTTTAATTTAATATCTTTGAGTTTTAAGCTGTTTGCCGGACACAGCAAGAAATTTTAAGATATTACTGTGACTCCTGGGAGATTGTGTCGGCCATTTTTCTTCCTGAATTTTCTGACATTTTAGCGACTAACTCAGCGCATACCACCTCAGAAAATATCCGGCTGTCAGTGCCACCACAATGACAGACAGTAAACGAGTAGCATGAATGATTCTGTTCAGATACAGACAGGTCTATCTCATAGGAAGCAGGTTTCTGTTGTCGTTGAATCCTGAACAGAACCGGTTCAAGAACCAGAACTAATCTGGTTTTAAAGGTGAACTCCTGATTTACAATCCTCTTTATAATATTTCCTGTTTGGAGCCACGATTGCAGAGTTTTTAAACCATTCATTTTACCTCAGTTTGCTATCTTGCCATCACATTTTAGCTCGTAACTCATCATGCATATGTGCAGCGCCACGTGCACAAACGTGTCTACATAGCAGCAAACATTACTTGCATACCTCGCAGTTCATTTTCATTCTAGATTTTGTAATATTTTAATGGTTTAATATGTTTTTAAATTAATCTATTTCATATTTTAAAAAACATTTCAGCGATTCCTCCGAGTACCACGACAGTGATGTCACATACAGCAGTTTGAGAACCAGTGGACTAAACGATTAAGTCATAATTAAAACATCCTGTCAGCAAACTACAGTGAGGCTGCCGCACATATCTGGATATGATGTAGTCGACAACAAGAAACAATTAACAGCCCGTTGTTTCGATTAGAAATTTTACATTTAGGTCATTTATTAAACAAAAATTAACTCCACTGTTTTTTTTAGGTGATAATAAACTGAATATCTTCATTTGAAGACTTCACCTTGGGAAATTGTTACTGTTTATTACTGACCTTTTACCTGTTAATCAGTCAAAACATTAAGCGACAGATTAATCAATAAACACCTTGGATCACTAAAACAATCAGTGAGGCTGCTGCAAACATCCAGATGTGCTGTGAAGATGTTTATTAACAATAAGCATGATGTACTGCCGGTGTTTCAGGCTGAATTTAAGTTTCACTCAGTCACATCGCTGCTACAAACCAGTGTCCAAACAGGGCCGACTCTAAGTGTGTCAATTATGGACGACGGGAAGCACTTCTCTAATGTACCCTCACTTTACTAACCCGGCGAGGCAGGTGTAGGTGTGCAGCTCTGGTTTTAAAAAAAAAAAAAAACATATCCACAACCACACATGGCGCTGTAACCATATGCAAGGTGATATCATCCACAAACACTCACCTACACACACACCTACACACACACACACATACACACACACAGACAGAGTAAGTTAGGTAAGGCTAGCCAGCAGCAGCACCTGTGAGCCCATGAGGCAACAACAGCAGCAGCAGCAGCAGCAGCAGTGCAGAGGGGAGCAGTTAGTTTGCAGTGTTTCTGCATTAGCATTCATGAGGCAATTATGCACGTTGTTGGAGCCAGTCATGGCACCCATGTGTGTGATGTGGACTCACACACACGCACGCACACACACATGCATGCATGCATGCATGCATGCATAACATTTATTCCTCTTTGTTTTAAAGCTGCTAGGTGAGTCCATATGGGTGATGCTGCTGCTGCTGCATTCAGGGGCTCCACAGTGAGACACAAAATGGGAGGGTTTTTGTTGCATTATGCCGAGGCGTTACTGTGTTATATGGATGTATGGATGTGTGTGTGTGGCAGCAGATGAGACAACAAACTCATGATTCAAAAAACACTGCAGAATCACATTTTTTTTAACAAAATAAAAGCATCAAAAAAAAAAAAATACCTGTTATTCTTTTAGGCAGGGGCTCCACACACAGAGAGGATGCTGATCCTATAGATGCGGCACCCGTCACCATTTTCCCCCCTCCTTTGAAGAAATGGAGATGAAAATGTGAATTTTATTTATAATTTAATTTACAGTTTTTTGTTGTTTTTTCTTTTTTTCCTCATTGAAATCAATGGAGGCTCAACAACAATAAAGCGCAAACATTGCAGTGCCACACATGCGCCCTAGCAGTGAAAAATGTGGCATCATTGACGCCTTTAAGTTAACATTATAAATAAACTACGACACCCACAAGCCTCTTCACCTCTAAGCTTTTTGAAGTTGACACTTTAATTCACATTTTATTTACCTCTTTTTCTTCTTTGCCGTCCTTCCCTTTGAATCCTATCGTGATTCCTGGGTTGTTAAGGAAAATGTGTCACCTACATGTTTCATTGTAATTCCCAGGTCTGGAAGAGGAGAATTGATTAGCCGCAGTGAAGCCTCGCTCCGTGTTCCCCTCCAGCACAATGAAAGCGGATAAAACCACCGAGAGGACGCGGTAAAAAAAAAAAAGAAGAAGCTTTACAGTGACGTTAATTCACGTTTGTCTCGTCGCTGCGGTGAGTGACTGAGCTCTTTCTCCTCCACCGTTGATGCTCAAAACGCTCCAACGTACGACGCTGATGTTGCTCCCTCCGTCTCCCCGACACAAACTGCTCTCACAGAGGTCCGCCGCTGTGCTGCTCCGTGGCCTGGCCAAGTCATTGATTGGACAATATGGGCACTTGCCCACGTTTTTACATTCCTCAAGTACTGGAAGTGATCAGCCAATCACGGGAGCGGATGGGTTCCAACGGTCAGTTCTGATTGGTTGAGTCGCGTTCGAAACCGTTGGTAAATTCCCGATACACGCGCGCACCTGTTACAGCTTACGGTTAATGTGAATATTAATGCGCCGACCGTTAAAATATTAATGCGCCGACTGACCAGAGATGATTAGTCATACTTGATAACTGGAACTATATTTTTCCTGGAAGAGACTTGATTGAACATACATATTTTATAGTATATTTAATTACAACACTGACACCCTATTTGCTTTCAATACACTTGTAACCTAGGCTAACGTTTACTTGCTAGCTGTTACCTCAATTATTGACTAGTACTGGCTGGCTTACAACTAACAGCTAGCTAATGATAACGGAAACTTGTTAGCATCCGACAGTCCAGTTGTTTGTAGCAAGGCAAGAGAGGTTATAGATATTTTTAACTGTTTGCTTCTTTACACCACCCTTACTAAGTCAAGTTGTATTGTTACGCATAGTTTTGGTTTAAAGCAACATTGCGTCAACTGTTAAACCATTAAATAACCGTTTCTCTAACCCCGAAACCTGGACACGTTTCTGTCACGTCGCGGATGCCGGGAGCGTTTCAGAAGCGGGGAGTTTAGCCCGCCAGACTTTGTTTACTTGCTCAGATTTGGTCATTTTCCTGGTTTATGTGCTTCTAAATATGCTTCTACGTATATAAATATGCTATGTAGTTAATTAGTTTTGTTTTTGTCTGTTTTTACAACTGGCACGGGGTATTTTATTTTGAACGCGTCTAGTGGAATTTGGGGGTAACACAAACTGCTCTCACAGAGGTCCACTGTGCTCCGTGGCACCAGCCAATCATGGAGCGGATAGGTTCCAATGGTCAGTTCTGATTGGTTGAGTCGCATTCAAAACCGTTGGTAAATTCCATATACACACGCACCTAACTAACAACTAACAGCTAGCTAATAGTAATGCAAATTTGTTAGCATTCGACAGTCCAATAATTTGTAGCGAGGCAACAGAGGTTACACGTTTTTTTTAACAGTTTGCTCCATAAAAACAGTGAATTAAATGTTTGTGGTTTGTGTTTGTTTGCTCACAACATTAAAAAAGAACATTTAAAATATTTAGCAGCGACATATTTACGGAAATAATGTCCTGGTTTCTCTGGATAAGACCAGAGTTCATTGGAACTACTTTTGACTAAAGAAATAGTCCCAATGAAACGTGGGTTCTGTGGTTTTAATATGCTACGAGTGCCATAAAAGAAATTTCATTTCTTTTATTGTACTGTAACCCATCTGCATGACGAATAGATAGCAAAGATAAGTAAGAAAATGTGTTTTTTTTATCATTTTGGTCTTATAAAAGTATGGTTTATATAATCATTAATGATTCCAGGCCCACCACTCCTCATCGTAATGTATAATCATCTATTATGGTAATTGACTTTACAAGATTGAAACCACACTAATAAAAGTCTGGTATTAATCTTGTGAACTCTCTTCTGTGAATAAATAGGAGTTTAATATGACTCTAGGTGGGGTTGCCCTCCCTTTCCTCCCTGCTTGGAGCTGTTCAATGGCTGCCTGATGAATGGGAGGAAAGAGGGAGGATGGAGGATGCAGAAGCGCCAAGTGATAATGCGGTGTCATCAGTTACCTTGACAACCGCAGCCTGTACATCTAACGTGTTAATTATGATTTTTTTGCCAGGAAATTAGCAGAGGCTTGTTCCCTGTTCTTGGCCCTGGTCTCTGTAGCTCAGGCCTTTTGCCTCCATCACTCACTGTTGACTTAAACAACAAGAGAGAAAATATAATATGCAAATCTCTACGGCGCTCTGCCTCCAGTGCTGGCTTATACTCCTTGGCAATGCAACGGTAGTTCTAGCAGCGCCATCTTAACCCTGCAAAAGCAACGCTAGCTACAGTTTGTACAACACATGAACCAAAAACCAGAAAGGATTTTAGTCATTCGCTCAGTTTGGTACAAATATTGGATAAAGACATGACCAGAAGTAACATTAGAGACGCATTTTAGCAGCAACACGCCTGTCGGGTTTGTTACATGCACACAGGCATGTCAGTGGAAAATAACAGATCAAATAAGTGACCTCATAGGTCAGCAGGCAGTAAATAAAGCAGAGTGTTTCATGTCGACGCCTGTCAGCGATTCAGCCTCTTCAGTGCTCAGAATTATATGATCTTATATCTGAACCAGGTCATTCATCTTTCTTAACTTACTAGAGATTTGTGAAAAAGATTTAGGGATGGTTTTTAAAGAACATTTTCCATTCACAAGTAACAAAAATGAAGGAAGCCAATTTTAAGTTCAATAAATTTTATTTTAATCTTTTAAAGATGCATAACATTTCCAAAAATAATTCACCAAACTGTTCTAGATATAAAACTGAAGAAGGAAGATTCATGTTTCTATTTTGGCGATCCAATTTGTTAAAAAGCTTCTGGGATTTGAGTCATTATTTTATAAAATCAGTTCTAGAAATGAATTTGACCCTTTTGCCTATTTATTAAATGACAAACCCAAATTTAAATTAGCTCCGAAAAATGCAGAACACTAACTGCTATAACAGACTAAGCCAAGAAATGCATATTGATATTTCAGAAGAATGAATTGCCTCCAATTTTTAAGCTGTTCCCGGATTATTATCCAAATTTTTATTAGAGAGGGTAACTTTAGAAAAACATAACCATGGATATATTTGTCAAGTTGTTTGTTTTCATTATTTCCAACCTTGAAAATGTTTTGACAGGAGATCCATAATGGATGTACCCTTGACCTTTGACCCTGAGTCTTTAATATATATATAAGTACAGTTACCGTTACATACAACTGTGTCGTTTTAATTAGATTTGATTGTTCAGTTTCTTGTAAGTTTGCATATGTTGTATTTTGTTTGTCAGTTTGTTGTCTCACTTAAAGTACATTGTCTTTTCCCTTTATTAGTTTGGTTGTTTTAATTAAGTATTTATTTTTGAGAATACAAAGACACTGTTTATTAGTCTAGTTTATCTATCCCTATCAGTATATATCTTTCAGTACTTTAATTCTGCTTCTTTTTATTGGTGTATCAGTCCGTATTGACCCTCTATGATGTTGTCCTCTTAGATGACAAAGGTTCCTCTCTGGCCAGCGTGAAATTGGATTCACTTTGAGCGTTTTATTTATTCATGCAAATGAATTCTTTATTTGAAGGCATGATGTATCCCAGCGTTTCCAACCAAGGACCCAGCAAGGAGTTTATAAATTCTGTGCTACTACAGTACGTACAGTTTACTTGAGTAGATTTAAACTGTCAGTACGTTATTTGATCAAATAGCAGGGATGCAAAGAAATAGACCCCCTCAACGAAAGATGAAGATGCATATCATACTAATATTATGTTATTAATTAAATGTGGCTGATGTAGTCACTAATTATTATCTCTGCAGGGTATTTCCACAGTTTATTTTCACCAAAATTAAAAGTTATGCAAAGCATCAAGTTGCAAACACATCCCATCCCCCAAAATTCAGAGGACATGACCTCTGTGGTTGCTGCAATGCCCTGAGTCATCATGGTGGGCAGTTTTTGTGTCTCATGGACGCTGTTTTAGAGGTTTTTCCACCTTAAATAACTGATTTTGGGGAAATCATACCAAAAAATCTAAAGAGTGGCAGCTCTGAGTTTGCACAGGTTAAATCTCCACTGCACCAGATAAAGTCGGTCTCCTCAGATCTGCTGTTTTGTGTGTCGAACCTCTCCAGTTCGACTCTTGCCAGCTGCCTTCAAGTTATCGTCCATTTCCGCGCAGATGAATATTTTATTCCAAGTCTGTAGGTTTCAGCTGAAAGATCTGACCTGAGTTCAGCAGAAACACTGTGGAGGAACCGCAGATGGAGAAGCTACACGTTGGTCTCTACAGAAATAGCCAGAGGAGTTGGCACACATCTACCCAACCGTTTGCCAGCTGTTCTCCCACCAAAGACAACTCTGGTAATCCTTTAATATACAGTATTTCTCACTATATCACAGCTCACAGAGGAACACGTCACGTCAGTGAGAAGAAGCAGGATTATTAGAACATTTTAGGCTTGGCTTGCTTCAAGCTTCATGTATCAATAGATCAATACCTTCACTAAACTTACAATCGATGCACTGCTGGAGATCAATTCCCTGAATTAAACATGTGGGGGGTTTCTCTCTCTCTCTCTGTGAACTCACTAATAAGCGCACACGAGGAGATTTTGATTTAAAACATTCATTTAAAAACCAACTCGACAGATTTGGTTTCAATTGTCGGCATTAATCATTAAAGGTGTTCGTGAATAATTAACGACATTGGTCAGGTTCTTTAAAGGGAATCTATTCTCATCAGCTGATTGTATTGAAACAACCAAACCGCAGTGTGACTTTGACTCTTTTAAGATCAGCTGATCCCAAAATATTGAGTGTCTGTTTATTTCCAGAGGGGATTAAACAAACGGAGCTGTCACAGAGAGAGATGGAGACTTAGAGTTGATTCACACATCCATTCCTTCACCTTAAGTGGTGACATGAAAGACGCTGAGAAAACACAAGAAGAACGTTTTTTTAATAGCAGTCAGAACATGAAAACTTAAAAATGCATTTGCTTAAAGATTGGCAGAATATTTCTCATGCATCACATAAAAACATCACCTGTACAGCTGGTTTAGTTACCTGTCTTTTTATCTTTAATTGTGTCATCCATGCTGAAATTCAGCATTTCTGAGATGTTAGTTTGTTGACTTTCATGCACAAGAGTGGAACTCACTGTCGAGCAGGTAATGTTAAAACTAGCTAATGTGACCACCTTAACTTTGAGAATACAGCAGTTACCATGTGTATATATTGCTGACATACTATTGTATAGTGTATGCAGTCACACCATTTATACTGCTTTAGAAATGTTGGAATTGGATGTTAAAAAACTTTATTGAACATAATAGATAGATGTGTGTAGCCGACAGCGTATCGTAGCTGCCAAAACCGCCTTAGAGGTGCCCAAATTCTCTCATTTCTTCTCAAATATGAATATTTCCCATTTTTTTAGTCTTCTGTGATATTAAATTGAATATCTTTAGGTTGTAGACAAAACAAGACATTTGCGGACGTCATATTGGGCTTCAGTGATCAACATTTTTCACGTTTTCACCAAACAACTAACATTAATTGATAAAATGGTCGACGAAATGATCGTAACTTAGAAACTTTGTAAAAACACCTTTAAAATATGTAATTTCATGTCTTGTGTCTGCGCTCAGATATGACGTGTGATATTTAATAACGGTCTAATGTATCTTTAAACATATCTCGCAGACGTCAACGCTCTTTCTCCCACATTCACCGACAGCAGCCATATTGAGTGCAGAAAACCCTCTGGGGGTGTTTCACTGATTTCCTGTCCAGATGAGAGCGAGAGGGGGAGGCGGCGAGGAGCGAGAAAGGCCAGAGAGAAAACAAATCAGGTGTCCGCTAATGCCGCGTCGTCGTCGGCTGCATGAGACCTGAGAGTTTGACCTTCCTCTGTTTAATCAGAACAGCAGAGTCCCTCCTCATCCTCATCCTCCGCTGACGGCCGGACTGAATCCTCAAGGGGATCATTAAAGGTTCATTTCTTCAAGAAGTACCTCACATCACGCTGCCCCCTCTGAATCATATCTACTCGGCCATATCTTCCTCCTCCACATGCTCTAATTTTTGCTCTTGAAAAAAACAAAACAGATCTCTCTCTCTCTCTCTCTCTCTCTCTCTCTCTCTCTCTCTCTCTCTCTGTTGAGTCTCTTTTCTGTTGTTGCATTTTCATCCAGACCTCACAGAAACATCTGACGATGATCTATAAACCGAAGCTCACCTCACCTGTTGTATTTTCTATGATATCTCTCTGTGACACTTTAAACAGACTCCTCGCTCTGGTAAATCCACTTAATGCTGAATCATTAGTTAATGATTACCTGCTTGAAAACCAATCAAACGGATCAATTGCATTTCTTATAAGATGTTCACGTTCGGTTCATAAGACACAAAAGGTTTTTGATCAGAGCTGCTTTTATCATCTCAACTCGTTGTTACTCGAAGTCATTTTTTATATATAACCTTTATTTAGGGCTGGACAATAAAATTTTATTCACAGAATATGGCAGAAATGTGATATAATATGCATAATTATGTTTTCATTAGTGTGTAATCACCTGAAAATAAGAAGCATTACCTGTTTTTTTTTACCTTAGAATGAGACTTTTATATCTAAAGACGCCATGTTTTTACAGTTTTTTGCACACTTCAATGCCACCATAGTTTTCTCCCTCATGCTTGGAACAGGAAGGTGAGGCGAGGGGGTTGCAACCCGCAGCCACACCACTAGATGCCACTAAATCCTCCACACTAACATAGACTGTATAAAACATGGACGTCGTACCCGTGACGTCACCCACAAGTTTCTGAAGAGCCGTTGTGAAGCTCAGTGTGGAGGCTCTGGTCGCCGCCTCCACACTGATCTAAAAATGGATCTGGACCTGAAACGGGCTGAATGACGTCTGGTTGCTAGAGTCAATGAATTACAACGGCCTCTAAAACTTGAAAGTTGTCCGACATCTGAGATGCACCACACTTGTTTTTGACAGCACAAAAGTAAAGATGTTGAAATGATGAGTCATCTGAAAACCTTCACTGTTTTGTCTTGATTGTTTTGTTTTGAAAACGGCTGACAAACTCATTGTTTTCTAGATATTATATATATATATATTAGCATTTCAGGAGAAGCTTGCAAGTTTCCTTTTGTTCCATTGAAGAAAGTTTGGAGAGTTATACACAGGAGTGTCTAAACTTTCCTTTCTCATTGATTTTTTTTTTCCCCATCAGGATGTGACTAATACGACTAATTACAACACCAATAAATATTCTAGTTATTCTGTGAAAATGTCATTATATGTTCATTTTTAAACCAAGAAAATAAGAAAAATATTTGTTTAACTAAAAGTGAAGCCAATGCGGAAGTGCCAAAAACTGCAGTTCCTCTTCCCGTCCACTTGAGGCTGGCTCCAGAAGTGAGTCAGTCTCCATAAGTCCCCATGTTAAAATGTCCAACTTCACAGCAGAAATAAACATGTTTACAGCCTGGTACAAAAAACAGTTTTGGTCTCTATAGCTAATTTCCTCGTTCATGACAGCTGTACTGAGGGTGAATTTTTATACAACTCACCTGTTCAGATTATATTAAGGCTTAAAGTTATGCAGGATTAAGAGCGTGGACGCTTTGACAGGTGTTTGAGCAACCAAGCATCATTGTGTCCCACCTCAGGTCTTTCATGCACAAGACTGGAAAATGGGTATCATGACTACAAGGTTTCCTTAAATTTGAGAATTCTGCCGCCTATTAAATTAATGGCCAAATATTTTGATAATCAAAAATGTCCAAATTATTTGAATTCAGCTTCTCAAATCTGAATATTTTCTGTTAATTTTTAGTCGTCTGTGACACTAAACTAAATATCTTTGGGTTCTAGACAAAACAAGACATTTGTCGATGTCACCTTGGACTTAAGTGATCAACATTTTTCACCATTTTCTCCTCTTCGGCTCTTCAGAAATCTGTGGGTGACGTCACGGGTACGACGTCCATTCTTTATACTGTCGGTGGTCTCAACTACCTCCTGGTTTACTCCCAACTTTCGACCACCAGCCGACACCACTCCATCTCCAAACTCCTCTATCCATCTGGTTTTTCCCCTCATCCCATACCCTTCAGCCCCCATCCCCTTCCCTCCACCCAGTCTCTAAACCCATATCCTTACTGGCATTGTCTTTGTTACTGAACCAGTTTGTATCAAACCAGTACAAACCAAATACTCAAGACAGTAAATGAGTCGTACTTGGTCCTATCTGAGTATCATAAGACTGTTGATTGTGGGACAGCTTGTTGCTCTCCTCTGCTGTCCTGCTGTGATGTGATGTTCTCTGATTGAGTCATAGTTTAGTTTCCCCTGCAGGCTGTTCTCATGGTACCGTCCAATCAGAGACCAGAGACTGGAATAACACAGAGCGAGCTGAGGTGCAGACTGACTCTCGACCTGCGTACTTCTGTCCCACGTCTGTCCATACTCTCATAATGTCTCATAAAGATAAAACTGCATTAAAGAGGGGGATGCTGGGGGAGTTTTTTTTCCGCAGTAAGCAAGTTCAGTGTGTGATAGCTGGGAAACTTTCTCAGGGCATTTTTCAACGTCTGAACCACCACCACCTCCAACGCTTATCTCTATAGTAACATGTATGAACGGATAAGCGTCAAGACGGATGAATGTAGGTCAAAGCAAAGATGGCGTCCACTCGAACGCGAGCACGCTGTAAGGTATGTACGCTCAAGAGAGTGAAAGATTTCTTCGGACACTTTCAGCATCCATATTAGAGACAACATGTGATCACCTGTTTCGCCATATGTTGGAGACCACATGCAGTTCGTTGTGTTTTATAAGGCGTAAAGAGACGGAGGAAGAACATTAGGTCTTGGTTTCCGTTCCTCTCGTTTTCTCCTCTTTTCCTCATCATCTTTTACATCACTTCCTCCAGGGCAAGAGGGACGGACGAGGGGGGGGGGTGCGCTTGACGCTGCAGTCGGCGCAGCGCAGCTCTCAGTGGTGGACCTGCCAGACCTCAGTACAGTCAACAGACAGGGGATGAGTCAAAGTGTCCTCTGGCCAGCAGAGAGTGCGTCACTCATACACATGAGCAAACACATGGACGCGCACATACACACAGATACACACACACACAACTTGTATGCAAAGGCGCCAATGCTGCCAAATGAAGACCCGAAATGTCAACATGCGTGAAACCAAAATGTTGCTTTGTTTTCAGGACGAGCGTCGTGAAAGTTTGAGTTCTTCTTGTTGGTTTTGTGGGATGAATTTCCCTCAAGAGAAGCAAAGAAACTTAAATTGAAGTGAAGTCTCTTCTAAGTGACTTTAACCTGCTTTAACTTTATTTATCCACCAGGAGTTTGATATAAACCGAGTTGCAAGTCTCAATTTGGATACTTTTGTCAGTACATTTCCATGTAGTACACTGTGTACTCTATGTACTTCCTGTCATAGTGTGTTCATGTACCGCTGTTGTGAACTTACCGGAAATAACGCAATATTTTACCGCTTGTTCTTCAACGAATTGCAACCGTGCGGAGCATTAGCGTCAACATTTGGCTGCCAAAATATAAATATAAAACAAATGTGCAACTTTCATTTGTATATTGAGGTATTCACCGCAATCACTTCCGCTCCAGCAGCAGACCATTTTTACAATGCCGATGGTCCTTCCCTTTCTGCTATGTAGCCAAAATGACGACCACTGAGGATGAGGTGTGTCCAGTGTTCCACACTCCTTTGGGTTTTTTCATAACTGACAGTGTGAACGCACTTATGTCCACAGCCGAGCTAGCAGCTCCGTAAGGCTCAGGTACAGTGGTCCCTTGAGCTAAATGCTAACATGTTGATATCAAAACCCAATTCCATGACAATCAACCTTGGTGGTGGTGGTGTTAGACGAAAGGTTAGGAAATCGCCAAAGTCTGCAGGATTCGTCCTCTGGTGATCATGAATGATTGTGTTGTTTCTCTTCTGTGGCTCTAAAATGAACTTTCTTAAGTATAAAAATAAACCCTGACGATGTAACAGAGAGTCTTTCTCTTGGGCTTGGAAACTTCAGTGTGTTTTGAAGAAAACTGCGTTACAAACTGGTGGTGTGGAGATGTGGGCAATTACTAGTCTAATATTGGTTGCATTATGCGAAAACTAAGATTATGTGGGACTAAATGTCTAGATTTCTCAACCTTCAAAGCTTCAAGTATTGCTTTATAATCTCAGTAAGATTAGTATAAACGACAGCATATGGTTGTACTCATTGGCTCAGTCACGCAAACACATATGCAAAGTTAAACAGCAGTGAACTTACTGTGTTGTTTTATTCGTTCTTACATACACACCCCACGATTTCTCACACTCATAATACCCCCTCCAAAAAAAGGAGAAAACATCTGCAAGCAATGACCTGGGTTAAGTCATGTTATAATGTGGTATACATGCAGCCAGTCAGCCAAGAAAAAGAAGAGTGAGAGTCTGCAGCCGTCATACTGCCGAAAACAGCAAAACACGGCCATATGGCGGCACATCTCCATATGTCGCTCCGCGGTTTACACAAGGTAAAACTGTGCGAGGAGTAAACAAGCAGCTCTCAGGCACACGCACATGAAAGCAGCAAGAGTGAAAATAAGTGGGGCGGTGGTAGCCCAGAGGTGAGAGGAGGCATGGGGGGGGGTGGTTGAGGGGGGGCAACACATACCACCGAGGTGCCCTTTAGCAACAGCATTGATTCAGTTGGTAGCATTGAAGGAGCCATTCAGTGGACGATAGTTGCTGTGTTCTGGGAAAAAAGGTAGGTGTAAATGTGAAATCTATAGTCTTCCATTGGAGACAATGTGATGAAGTGCCCTCTAGGGTGTCCTTCCATTGGAGAAAACTTGAAGTGCCTTTTAGGGTCTCCTTCCATTGGAGAAAATATGACAAAATACTCTCTAGAGTGCAACTGCAGTGGAGAAAACATGAAGTGCTCTCGAGGGTGTCTTTCCATTGGAAAAAACACGATGAATGCCCTCTAGGTTGCCCTTCCATCGGAAAAAAATCCTATGAAGTGCCCTCTGTGGCGACCTCCTATTGGAGAAAATGTAATGAAGTGCCATCTAGGGTATCCTTCCATTAGAGAAAATGTGACAAATTGCCCAGTAGGGTGCCCTTCCAGTGGAGAAAACCCAATGAAGTACTGTCTAGGGTGTCTTTCTGTTAGAGAAAATGTGAAATGCCCTCTAGGGTGTCCTACCAGTGAAGAAAATGTGATGAAGTGCTGTTTAGGGTGTCACTGTAACAGAATATTTCTACACTATGTAAGATCTGAGTACTTCTTCCAAGTAAATTATGTAAAAATGTATCAGAAACAAGCTTTAACTTTTAAAAGTAAAAGTAGTCAGTATGCAAAACTGTGTTTTAATGAGTGTAACATTAATAATTTATAACATCCTGCACATGGACCATTTTTAATGTTGTAGCCGATTATAACACAACTGTATAGTGTTAGGTAGGTGAATAATTTATGAAATCATCATGTATTTTAATGTAAAAGTTTAAAGTTCTTTCAAATTGTACAATATTGAAGTAAATATAAATGTAAAATATAAATGTACCTCTGCTGATGTGATCTCAGGCTGCAGAAAGAATCCAATCAGCAGTAAAGATGGAGCCTGTATGAATAAAAGGTTCTTAACTTCAGCCTTGATCCAAACATAGCTCTGACTAATGGGTTTCCCCGAGAACCTGACAAGCGGTATGTACCCAACCTCTCCCACTAAAGCTTCATTAAAGCTTTATTGTTCCATACAGTACCACATAATGCAGTCACACTTATAAAAAGGTACAGCTCTCCACTCTGTGCACCGCACTGCTTTGTGATATTCATGCTGTTCACCGGTGAAGTGACAAGTGCAGCAGTAATGGGCGCTGCAGTGTTTCAGGTTCGCCTGTCGAGTCCCAGAAGTGCTGCAGTCGGAGGAGCAGCGTCAGGACCTCTGCTCAGTCTAACCCGGAGGGCCAAGTTAAAGCATAGAAATTCAGATTTTTGCAGTTCAGCTCAAGAGTGTAATTCCACTGAGGTAAATAGACATAGCAGCCAGCTAATATTACTGACTAGTCCAACAGCAGTCAGCCCAGCTCGGCGTCTGTCTTTCAGCCTTTTATTTCACCAAGCTCTCACCAACCACTAAAAGTCAGTCCCAGATTTACTCTTGTCCGGCAGCTTCTTGCTCGCTCACGCTCTCCTTTTCTCTTATTAGCTTCCTCCGTCAACGTCCTCTTCACTCTCTTCTCCTCTGCCATTATGTCCATAGAGGCTGCTGAGCCCAGCTCCTGTTCTGGCACGACACTGGCTCCAACATTCCCTCACTCCTCTTCTTCTTCCCGGTAGTCTAAAACGCCCGTGGTACACACACTAACACTCCCGCCCGCTGCTCTGAGCTCACAGTCCGGGCAGCCCGGCTAACAAATTGAGCTAACAGCAGCTACAGCTGGCAGCAGTTTACTTCACTGTCCATCAGGAAACTCTGTAAATCACAGAGAGTTGAGGCGAAGCAGCCGGAGGACATCAGAGGGAAAACCAGAAAACATTTTCTCCATAAAATATGATCCAGTTTCACCAAAATCAGTGAAATAGTCGGTGGTGTGTGACTTATGTACGAATTCACCTGATTACACTTGAAAGCAGCATCAACATGATTTAAAATCCTAGAATCCTAAATCTATCTAAATCTATTTTCACAGTTTGTTCCACGTCAGTCACCACACACATAAAAATGTGATGCTTTGAAGAAGGTTGCTAAAAAAAGAAAAAAAAAAAAAAAAGGGGGGAGATTAAATCCAATTTTAATGTCTGAGTAGCACAAAATGACCATTACGTATTTCAGGACTTTTATATGTAGCAGTAATGAGTTATTAGTATTGATGAATCCACTGTTATAATTAATATTAATCACTCCTTTTATCAAATGTTCTGTACTAAAACTTCCAAAAGTACCATGGTGATATGCGACCTAATAGACTTTTATATACAAACTTTACTCTTACACATTATGACAAACATCTAATCGCTTTGAGGCTTTCATCTACAATCAGAGAAACTGTAAATGTATCACCATCAATCATGAAAATCAATGAAACACCCTCTTGAATACAGGACGTACTTTAACCTGCTCATCTGTTCATTCAATGGTGACCCAACTGCCCTCAGGAGGACTGTCACGACTTAGTCGCTTTATTAACGGCAGATTCTGTACATTCATGCCTGTTTACTTCAGATCTGTTTATTTTTGTACAATGCTGACCAATTTAATAAGTCTTTCACACGCACTATATAATAACTGTTCATACTGTACATAATACACATTTTTTTTCTCTACCTGCTATTGCTGCTACTACCAAACTGTATATATAAATATATGTTACTATATTCATCTCAACTTGTCCATGCTGCTAATACTGTATATATATTTTATAATATTTGTATACTGTATATATATCTCATAGCATATTTGTATTTATACCTGCACATTATTTATATATCCTGTTCATTTGTACATACTCTGCACTTCTGGTTAGATGCTAAACTGCATTTCGTTGTCTAAGTATTTGTTACTTTGTGCAATGACAAACTTGAATCTAAATCTAGATTCAGGTGGTTTTAGATGATAGATATGCTTTGAATCTTACAGATATAATTGCATCAGTTTCAAGAAATTAAGTGTTATGGAGTGAAATGAAAATGTAACTCGTGTTCATAATCCAGATGTCAAGTTTTCTAATAAACACATTAAACGTAGAGAAAAGATGACGAGCCACGACACGGGTACAGTTTTCTGAAAAGTAATTCTTTTATTAATATTTTACAATACTTTATTCATGGTTATGTCATTATTTACTTTTTCAGCGCCACTTTGCAAGTGTCATTATTCCATGCTGTCTGACGACAACAACAACAACAAATAAACAAAAAAAAAAAACAAAAGGAGAGGTTTGAAGAATGAGAGTCTATACAACACTTTTTGCCAAGGGGCAGAGAGAGTTTCACATTTCGGCTCTCGGATTGACCTCTCATCCCTTCCTCTTGTCAAAAAAACAAAACAAAAGTAAACAAAAAGGTTAAAAGCAGGACTGTCAGTCAAGTGAATAAGTGTAGAGTTGTCTGTCTGTCTGTCTGTTTGGCTATAAAAACACCCCACACTCCTGTTGATCTTTATAAAGAACAGGGGTCCTCGTTCTCCTCTGTTTGTTTGTTTTTTTTTTTGTCGTTTTTTTTTACCCCCATCTCTGTAAAAATAAAAAATAATATACAATCTACTACAATTAATCCAACAAATACAAAATATAAACATGGTCTCTCTTCCAGGCGCTGCTGCTCCAAACATTGGAGGACAATATTTGTGTTTTTAAAAAAGCCTTTTTTGTGAAACGGAAAGGGCCACTGGCAGGTAAAGAGAGGGGGAAGACGCTCGAGAGCTTCCCGAAATTATAAAGTAAAAACTACAGTTTTGGTACGAATCTGTCAAAGAGAGGAGTGGGAGGAGGACGAGGAGGAGGAGGAGGAGGAGGAGGAGGAGGGAGATTATTTAGTTGTTGTTGTGCTGTGGCGACGGGAGCTGCTGGCGGATACATTTCCTCATAAAATGATCTATCAAATACTTCCTGAGAAATAAAGGAAATATCTACCTGGCATGAAGAGAGGAAGGAGAGAGGAGGAGGAGGAGGAGGAGGAGGTGGAGGGGGAGGAGGAGGCCGGCTGAGAGAGAGAGAGAGAGAGAGAGAGGAACAGAAAATCCAAAAAAAAAAGCAACAACAAAAGGAGGAAAGAAAGTTCAGGATGCAGGCTGTGGGAAAAGCTGAAACCATGACTTGTTGGTGGTAATAACTGGGCAGTGTGTGTGTGTGTGTGTGTGTGTGTGTGTGTGTGTGTGTGTGTGTGTGTGGCCCAGTCGGTTCATTCGAACCCTTCAGTGTGTAAACATGGAGCAGAGAAGAGCTGGAGGACAGAGGAGATGTGGGCAGCAGTGCTGGTGTTTGTGCTCTTCAGCACAGAGAGAAGAGGAGGAGGAGGACGAAGAGGGAGGGAGGGAGGCTGGTGGGAGACTAACAAACTGTCCATCCAGCTGCTGGTAGCATCCAACACCCACGACGCTCAGTGTGATCACTGCTGGAGATTTAAACGATCAGCTCACCAAAACAACATTTTCTCACTCGCTTCTCGTGGTTTCAGGCAGATAATCTGATTTGTATGCGTCCAGGTTTTTGAGATTTCCAGGAGGTGAAACCTGAATATTTTAGGATTTTGCCATCTTGCAGAGAGTTAGACGAGAAGATTGATACCACACATGCCTGTGCGGTGGAAAATATCGATCTTATAGCCGTTAGCTGGTTAGCTTAGCTTAGCACAAAGACAGGAAACGGCGGCAAAGTCACATTTGTTTAAAAACAAAGCGTTAAAGGTCCAGTGTGTAGGATTTAGTGGCACCTGGCAGTGAAGTTGCAGCCTGCAACCAGATGAATACTCCTTCAACTCTCACCCTCTTCTTCCAAACATGTTGAAAAAACTTGTTTGTCTGCTCAGGGCTACTGTAGAAAAATGGTGATTCAACATGGCGGACTCTGTGGAAGAGGACCCGCTCTAACTGTAGATATAAAGGGGCTCATTTTGGGCCAAGGAATACTGAAATGAAATAATGACTCTTATTTTCAGGTGATTAAACACTAATGAACATTGTATTCCATTCCTGCTAACAGATGCTCGTAAATCTTACACACTGGACCTTTAAAAAAACAACGTTTGTGGGACTACTTTTTTCCCGAGAGCCAGAAGCTCCCGACCTGGAAACAGTCCGACACATCCTCACATTGTATTGCTTCTCTAATTATAACCTGTTCATTAGTGAAGCTAATTTTTCCGCCTTTGGAAAGAGAAAGGCTCACATTTCCTCGTTTTATGCTAAGCTAAGCTAAGCTAATCTAACAAGCTGCTGGCTTGAGCGTCACACGAACCTGCAGACATGAGAGTGGTGTCGATCTTCTCCTCTAACTCGCTCATATTTCTTTAAATACTGATGATGGAAAGAAGGAAACACAACTAAAGCTAACATTCCTCATGCGAGTAGTCCTCGTCCGCGGCAGTGAAGCAGTGTAAATAAAAAGAAAAGACGAGGTACAGCTAGGCAGATTGTACGAATTAAGCCAAATTTTAAACTCTGAATCGGTCGGCCCGGAACAGTGAAAACAGTTAAAAACGAGGCGTTCATGTTTTTACGTAATTTGGATGAACCGACCTTCTTAATTTAAAGAAACGAGGTGAACCGCTGAGCCGCTCGAGGCCTCGAGTCAAGACTTTGAAGCTAAATCCTGAAATATTTTCTGACTTTTCTCTCTTTCCTCTAACAAACCAAACTGTGATGTAACACTGCCCACCAGGTAAAAGACAGTTACTACCAACACCTCACTGGCTGTGTTGTCACACTCCTCCACTGTGGCTAGATGGGAGTAGGCAGGGCAGGAGTATTTTTAGACCACGACCACGACGACTGGCGGATTCACAAAACCAACAACAACAACAACAGGACCTCTGAGAGACAGTTAAGTGCGAGAGAGGCCTGGTGGTGCCACCTACGACCAACATTTACCCACATGTGGCTGCCGGCTGTGTTTAGACGGTTGGGTTGGTGTTAACGTCCACGGCCGTCGTTGATTGAAGGGTCGGTTTGTGGAGCTCAACGAGCAGCAGCAGCACGAGGAGATCATAATTTAGATCTTTCTTTCCTGGGAAATTAATTCTATTTAAACCAGCAACAGGTCGTCAAAGGAGTCTTGAAGAAAAATTACTTCAGTTTGTGGACGATTTGTTTAATAAAAGACAAGAACGTAACGTAATACTTGTGTCGATACCTCGTTAGGTGTAAACTGACTGTTCGGTGGCGTTTATTAGTTACACTGAGCTTCAATAAATCCTCCCGTCATGAAGGCTTTAATGTTGAAACTCTTTCACAGAGCTGCTGATTGAATAGTTTGACCATTCCAGAGGCTGCAGTTTGTGCTGCTGTTGAATCGTATTGCATTAAACTGACTGGTGTTTGTTATTTTATAAAAGCTCGACAGTATAACCTTCATGAAAGGAGGTTTTACTGCGGGACTGCTGCATTTTAGCTCGGTGTACACAATAAACTCTATGTTCAAAATGTTCTGGTTTGTGAAAACACACACCTCGAACCTCGACCTTAAAGCCAAAACTCCACCGGGCACGTCTCCGTCACGTCGTTGCGATGCTATTTTGGTTGGTTCAAACTCCACCAGGAGCGTTTTGTTCGCCGGACTTGGCTTGGTCATTTTCTCGTTCATGAGCTTTTAATTACGTAAATATACTACGTAGTTAATTTGTCTGTTTTTAAGATCGGAAGTTTGCACGGGGTGTTTTATTTTGAAATTCGACCAGATTCTCTGCGTTGTTTCTATGTCTGACTTCCTGTCAGCTCGAGCTCCTTTGTTCAGATTGATGCGGGCTGTTTGTCTCTGCAGAGCCGAGCGGTTTGAAACATTGATTAGAACGATCGTGATTTGCTCCGTCACATCCATGCCTAGTGGAATTTGGCCGTCACCGGTTCGGGTCAAGGTAACGGGTCGTAAAGTTCCTCACTAATCTCGAGTCAGTTCATCTTCTCGCTGGATTTACCAAACTAAACTCTCATGTTTCACCTGATCGCTGCCCTGCTGCTGCATCGCTGCTCCATACTGCTAATTTTCTAAGCTGTTGTAGCGCCATGACCCACAGATTTAAACGAGTGTTTTCCTTAAGCGGACAAAGCTTGTATTGTAGGATTAACCAATCATCTTTGGTTCTTCAGGGGCTAATATAAGCAAACGTTCTTAAAGCCAACATAACAGGATAACACAGGAGGAAAAAGCACATGATAGTCTGAGTATTCAGTGATTTTTGTGTCTTATCTGAGTTCCAGTTCAGGAGAAGGTGGAATGGGGAGAGGAGGTGGAGAAGGAAGAGGAAGAGGAGGAGGGATGACAGGGTGAGAGGAGTAATCACTGTCGGGGTGAGGATGATGAGGCGAGGTTGGAGGGTCTCCATCACCGAACATCTCCGATCCCCGAACGAGCCGCCATCAAATCCGGGAATGTCAGCAGGTGGATCGCTCTTCTTCACTTGTTTTCCTCCCCGTCCATCCGCCCGCCTGTCTATCTGTCTGTCTGTCTGTCTGTCTGTCTGTCCCTCTCTCTCTCATTTCCTCAACTGTCCGCTCGTCTGTGTCTGTCTGTCTGTCTGTCTGTTTATCTGTCTGTCTGTCCGTCTTTCTTGTTGCAGGTCACTGGAGGTCTCGGTCTTCTAGGTACCGGTACTCAAACGTGAAGCCTTCCTTCTTCCGCTGGCCCCATTTCTCATAGTCAAAGTAAATGTACGTTCCCTGAAAAAAAAGAAGAATTAAATAACAAAAAGAGACATTTAGAGAGCGAGTGACACGAGCTGACAACTAAACATGCATGAGGAAAATCTATTTTGGGGCCACTCCCGGCATGCCTCGTGTTAAAACACTCAATCGCAATGAGCTTCAAAGTGGTCAGTGTGTCAGTATCTGGTGACAAAATCTCGTTTTAGAGTTTGTGCCACAACTTATCAAACAGTTTCTGCTCGCCGAGTTGTCGAGTGTGAGTGTAAATATGCAAAAACACACTGATATGAGTCTACAATGGTGGGACGAACTTTCTTCTGTGGAGGGTTAAAGACGCGACACTGACCTGCTCAAACTCATCCGTAATGGTCTTGGGTTCTTCGTGCCTCTGAAACCACATCATGTACTTCGTGTGGAACCTCCATGACTGCTTCTTCAGGGCTTTGGCTGCCAGATACTGGGCCTTAGTGCCCTGCAGAGAGGAAGAAGAAATGGACAGCAGAGGTGAAGATGGAAGAATTAGTATGAACTCGTCAGGTAAGACGATGCTCCACGTGTGACCAACGCTAAACATGATATCGGGGTTCAAACTGACCTCCAGGTAGTAAAAGATGAAGAAGAGCGTTTCTGTGGAGAGCCTCTGGTAAAACTCTACAGTGTCGGAGTGTGGCGGTGGCACCTGGTGGTGGAAAGGCAGGGTGGGGCACGGGTTCCTCATCAGGTACTGCCTGTAATGTCCACACAGAGGGAGGGAGAGGTGTTAAGTGGGACTTAACCAGAGAATAAATCAAACTTGACTTGAAGTGAGGGCTAACACTAATGACGCAAAGTGATCTGTAACGTGAGCAGATGTTGCAGCTGTGTCTTCACGGTAAGTTGCTAAACTAGTTTGTGAAATACAGAATGGCAGTTTGTGCAAAATCAGACCAGTTTAAGCTCGTGTGCCGCACCGCACGCGCAGAACCGGAAACAGATCCGACCCTAAAAAGACGGTTTGGACGAGTTTTATTTTGATTCTGTCCACGCGAGTTCACGGGATGAAGTTACAATGTTACGACGACGTACGCGATTAAAATATATATAACAACTGTCTTTGGTTAAACAAAAGTTAAACTGTCTCTGTAGGGATCCTTCACAAATTTTATCAGATTATCAGAATAACAGTCTGAGCTTGTCATTGGCAAAAACAAGCACTTTTAGCGGACGTGCTTTGACCTTTGACAGATGCAAAATTTTCACATTTATCTCTGGAAAATAAGGATTTATTTCAACTAAACCAGAGCTGGTGATTGTTGCAAAGACAAAAAAAGACAGTTTTAGTGAGTTTTATTTTGTTTCTGTCCAAACCGAATGAAGTTACGATGTCACAATGATGTGCAGGGTTAAAACGACTGTTTTTGTCAATGGAGTCTGATGGCATAACGGCTGTTTCGGGTTAAACAAAAAAAGGTCGATCTTTGTAGGGATCCTTTTCCAAAATGTTGTCAGACACATTTAAAATAACAATCTGAGCCCGTTAATGGCAAAATGGCTCTCTGATGAGCACAAGTCTTAGCTACGTTGTGGATTTAAGATTGAGAATTAAGAGTTTATTTTGATAAAGTTGTTGGTTTGATTGTTGGAACAGAGCAATGACTAACAAAGATGTTTTTGTGAATTTTATTTTGTTTCTGTCCAGTTCATGAACAGTTTCAAGCAGTTTTATCTACAAGGTACAATTACAGATAAAATTACAAATTTTTGCCAATGGAGTCTGGTCGGCTGGGATGAGATGCTGGTGTCAAGTGATTTTCATATATAATGATATGACGTGATAATATAGAGACCTAAATGGTGTAATTTCAGGATAGAAATATCAGGATCCAGATGGACAAAGAGCTTTTTGATTAACCTCTTTGTGGACTAATTAACCGACCCGTTAGTCGGATCGATCGACCTCTCTAATTGTAGGAAAGGAAGTCCACTTTGCCTAAATGCACTTTTCCATCCAAACCATGTATTTTTAGCTCAGTGACAAACCCAGTTCGTCCTTTCTGTTTCCATTAGGTTCTTTTTTTTTTTTCAATGTTAGCGAGGTCAGCGAGAACCAAAAATACTCATGATGTCCCACTAACAGGCAGAAAGTTTGAGACTGATAACACTCCTCGTGAGTTATAGTGTCTGACTAACACACTCCTCATGTGAAGACATGTAGGTTACTGATGACTCTGTGAAATAACAGTGTGTGTGTGTGTGTCTGTTTGAGATGAATTGTAGTTATTAAGAAACAAAGAAGTTCCTGTTGTGCGTTTGTTTTACTCAAATTTACAGTTTAAAAGTAGAAGAAGAAGAAATCCCTGCAGGCTCTGATAGAAACATAACAGGTACTGTGGGACAAGAGGGTTTGAGTGTTTGTATTTAAATGTCAATTGTACCTGTGTGGGCAGACTGTGCTGTGGATACAGCACCAGTATAATCTGCTCTCTAATTGTGCCTGCTCAGTGTATGTGTGTGTGTGTGTGTGTGTGTGTGTGTAGGTATGCTACATTACTTCACACTGATAAAAAGCCACATTATTCCTCGTATTAAATAACTGCGTGCTGCAGCTGATTAGCTGTGTTGATCTTTGATTTAAGTGAGATGACGAAGAAAACGCCGCAGAATCTGGACAAAGTTCCTGTAAATCTTTGCAAATTAAAAGCTTTGGCAGACGACTGAAAATCCAACAATCAAATACAAATGTTTTATTTCCCAAACAACGCCTCGTTAGATCAACGACTGAGGCTCTTTAGTAAATTAAATTTAACTGGATTTGATGTATTATCATGTGGCTTACATTGTTTACAGCTCTCAGTCACAAAACGAGAAGAGAAAAAACTTGTACAAAAATATTTTAACAGTTAAACTAGAGAAGGTTTAAAAGCTGCTAATTGTGTTTTTATGGTCTGATTGTTACACCTGGACCGGCTGTGACCGCGATGCTGTTTTGGTTCATTCTCCACGTGACTTCAAACCCCATCATGAGCGCTTCACCTCCCAGACTTTGTTGACATGCTCAGATTTTGTGGTTAGATCATGAGTAAATATGCTACATAGTTAAATTGTTTATATTTTGTCTGTTTTTCACGATAGGAAGTTTGTACGTGGTGTTTTATTTTGAAAATCGACCGGTTCTCTATCCTGTTTACTGTGTCTGACTTGCCGCCAGCTCGAGCTGCTCTGAGCAGATTGACGCTGCTGTTTCACGGCGGCCGTCAAAAATATTTGGCGGAGCGGAGAGTCACGTGCTCTGGTTGGATTACACGCATCGTCTAAAGCGCCTGTGATCAGCTCTGGCTACCGCCGTGCAACCAGAATGTGGAATTAAGCCGCTACCTGTAATTTGGATTTATTGATTTCTTTTTTATTTAATCAGACATTCACAGATTTATTTGAAAATTCTAAATAAAAGCAAATTAATTCTGGGATTTTGATTAAAATTAAACTGTGAAATAACAGTCTGATTCAAACTGTCCAACATTTGTGGAAATGAAGTTATAAAGTATTTCTATTTCACGTCACTTTAAACTGCAAAGAGAGTACAATGGATTAAAAAATAAAGTAACATTCAGCATGCAAAATATGTGATCAGTTTATAAAATATGAAGTTTTGTTCTAGCAGATAAATAACTGGTCTCTGACAGAGGTGGAAGAACTTTAAGTAAAAGTACCAATACCACAGTAAAGAGGTCATGTATTCAAAATCTGACTTAAAGTACAAAAATAAAAGTACTCATGCAGAATGGCTCCTCTCAGAATAACACGTAATATATCACTGGATTAGAGCTGAATCCATGATAATATATCAGAATATCTTAGTTGATTTATATTTTATACTAACAGGAAGTGGAGGAGAGGAGGATGTTATCATGAACAGCTCCTCTCACCTCCTGCATGAGACTGTACCACGGGTCCTTCATTCCAACAGCTGTCAGACTCTTAAAACACCAGCATGCCTTCATGACTTTATTCTATTCATTCCTTATCAACCTGTGTGTATACGAGCTGCTGTGACGAGTAAGTAATTTTATCTCATCTTAACCTGAATGTGCAAAGTAACCTGTAGTACTAGTAGGATGACAAACACATGAAGCGGAGTAAAAAGTTCAATATTTATGTAGCTGAAAACGGAAATACTCAGTAAAGTGTCTGAAATTAAACTAAAGTACGATACTCGAGTAAATATATTTTATTACTCTGTACCACTGGTTATTTATTGATGCATCAAACACACTGGTATTTAAAATATTAATAGTGATATTAATGATATAACACACCGTAAGGCCATTCGACATGATCAGTACTTTGATGATACTTCCTCTGTAATTGTACTCGTGATATTGTTACTTTTACTTCAGTAAAACTTCTTCCACCACCGCAGGAAGCCTGATGTGTCCGTGTGTGACTGCAGTATGAAGTGTGAATGTTTATTTTGGGGTGCGTGTGGGGCAGAAAAAATTAAAATGTATACATTTCACTGCACCTGATCCTCTCGGAGTCGGACGGGTGGGGCATGTGCGTCCACGCCGCCTCCTCCATGGCCTGTTGGTAGAGCTGGTCTTTGGACAGGGGAACCGGCCCCAGCGGGCACACCCCCAACGACGGAGGGATGCTGACCTCCGACAGCGAGGGCTGAGGTGCTGACGGGGGGCCCGAGGGGGCCGTAGTGCTGCTGGGGAAGATGTCTGAAGAAGAGGACGGGGGAGAATTAAAAGTGTGGCAACAAAAGGAGGTGAAAAGGTGACGGGGAAGGAAATTTGAGGATGTTAGGGGGGAGTGAACGAGGAGGTGCAGGAGGGGGAGGGAATTCAGGATTTGAAGTCAGAGAGACAAAGAGAGAGAAGCTGAGTCAGATAATATCATCAGCAGTTTTTTTGTTCAGAGGAGGCTGAGAGTGGGAGGTGAGATGACATTTTGTTCCATTAAACTACTGCTTCTCTATTTCTGCTATGTGGCAACCCTCTATCTGCTTTTATCAAGCTACATGTGTGTGTGTGTTACATGCGTGTGTGTGTGTGTTACCTGGGGTGAGGTGCAGGGAGGGCACGTCTCCCTCCATCCCTGAGCTGAGTGCTGCTCGCTCGGCCATGGACTTCAGGCTGCTCGGAGGCTCCTGGGGCTGATGAGGACAGACAAGGAGACTCATGGGGAAACAGATTCTACCGGACGTGTGCGCACAGACTTCATACGTGCTCCTACGGAGGAACGCGAGTTCCCGCACCAGTGGTGATGTTATCATGGAAAGCACTTTGTTTGCTCACTCCTGTCCCCTCTGCAATATCGGGCTGCTACAGGGGGGAGGAGGGGGAGTCGAGACCCTTTGGGATGAACTGGACTACAACATGAGGGTCGGTTGAGTCGGTTAGGTTAAGGTGTCCACACACTTTTGGCCATGAAATCTTTAACATACCAGCTGTGAAAGAAGCTCGGACAGCATCAACACCTTCGTCTGAAATGTTCTGAACCATCAGCACCTTCGAGCTGTTATCTTAGAACTTTAGAAGTCGAACACGGGCTGCGTCTAAACCAAACGTACTGCAGGTTGTTCGGTCTTATTCTACCTTGGCTGCTCTGACAGTACGATGTGCCTCTCTTCCCGTCAGAAGCAGATTATTAGAGCGGGCATGCAGCTAAAAAGTTAATATTACTAAACTGGAAGTCTGCACTGTGTCCACATGTTTCAAGAGGCGGCTCTATGAAATGCTTTCTGGGATTCGTTTTGACAAGAGGAATTCACAGAACTACTTTCAGAAAATGTGGAAAATATTTCAGGCGTTGCTTCGTGAGATTTAACTGTCTGCTTGTGTTTTCATGTCCTATATCTGAGTATCTGACTGATACTTCAGCACCAATTTTGTTGTTATTTATTCATTTATTTTGTTTGCTTGTTTTTTTAAAGATATTTTTTGGCCTTTTTCAAGCTTTATTTTTGACAGAGACAGCTGAAGAGTGACTGGAATGTGGAGAGAGAGACGGGGAACGACATGCAGCAAAGGGCCGCAGGTCGGATTCGAACCCTGGGCCGCTGCTGAGCCTTCATACATGGGGTGGATGCTCTACCAGCTGAGCTAAACAACAACCCTTGTTTTATAAATTTTGAACTGTTCCTAAAATGTCATTTTTGTTTCCAAACCCTGTGATTCTTCTTTCTCCACGCGTAAAGGTGCTCACGTTTTCATCTGGATACAGTGACTTCAAACTTTTAATGTGTGTCACCTGTTATTTTAAAACTGAACTCTCTCCAGACTGAGCTCAGGTTCATCCTGTTTGCTTTAAACATCCTTCAGAGACGAGAGTTCACCTGTTCAAATGATTAAACATGATTTACCCCCCGACGATTCAGCGCCGACAGAGCGGGGCAGAGATCCGTGTTGACAGATCTTGCTCAACTTTTAGCGTCAGAATGTTTAGAAGACGTGCGGCTTGTGAAACGTCGCTCATCATCTGAGCTCACGTTCACTTCTCTCATCGGTCAGCAGACTCAGGACGCGTGGAAACACCCACGTGACGCAGATACAGGAAGTGACTCTTCAGTGAGTCAGTGAGGCGTCTCTTTTCTTAACGCTGTCTGGCGTTGTGCACCTTAGAGGTCGGACGACTTTGACTGGAGCCCAGCATTAGAACAGGCACACACGACTGTGCATGAAGTGCTATAATTCACAGTCATGGGTTATTGTGTGAATAAATAAATTGCCAAAAATAATTGAATCAATTTTAAATGAATTTTCTGACACGGTAAAGTGTTTAAATATCTTCAGACAGTTGTAAGACTTTTACTGCTGTTTCTTCACTAGTAGTTAAATGTGCTCTCAGATGTTTCCTCAGAGGTCAGCTCGAGGTGACTGAAGCTGCAGAACAAACTCGTGATGTTCTGTCTCATTATTCTGTTGAGTTTTGTCTAAATTTGCAAGAGCTGTCTTGAAACAAACAAACAGTCACAAAGAGACCGTGATAATCCCCCCTTGGATTCCACTGTTGGCAGCATTAATTAAATCATAGTGGAAGCATAAACAGTTTTGAGCGTGTTTGCCTGCAAATTAACAGTCTGTGGAGATTCAGGATATCAAGTTCTCTTTATGGAGAGAATCATTTGCAAACACAAAACTGTGTCGAGAAAATCTCAAATTAAAACGATAAACAAACCTGCTGTGAGATCGTTTGAGGACCTGATTCTTATTTTCTGCTTTCGGGAAGCTGAATTAGTGTCACGCCAACGCAAATTTGACGTTCAGTGACTTCGGTGTTCAACGTACGGAACAAATCTGGAAATTTAGAGACGAGTTTTCCAGTCATAGGGACACCTGGAAATTTAAAGAAATCACATTTCAGCTCCTCACTCAGAATGCCCACGTAAAAGCTATGTGCCTATTTGTTTTGAAACTCGACTGTTGGTACGATAAACTGAGCGGACACTTGAGGCAGTACGGGAATATTCTCAGAGAAGCCCAGTGGAAATGCTGCTCATAGATGTTGATGTTGTGATTGATAAATACACGCACAGTGATGTTAACTGTACACGGAACGAACACTTTCACTTCTTAGATGATGGAAATAAGATCATTTCTACTTGATTTGAACCGTTACGTATTGGCTGTTGCCAAATTAATGTCATGGTGAGAGGAAGACTGTAAATCTGTCGGTCATTAACCGGCTTTATCGATACAGGCGCTCCCTCACTCTCATTCACTGTCTGTGTGGCTCAACCAAAACCAAATTAAACTTCTTCGTGTCTCTATTTTTGAGTCAGACTCAGATTTAGAAGCTGCTACATGAAATAAACAAAGTCAGAACACAACAGGTAGAGTTTAGATAGTCTCAGTTTCAGAGACATTTCAGGCTGACTGTGGCGGTTTGACCGATCTGATCGTCTGATTGGCGACATCGGCCTTATGAGGAATTTCCCTTAGATCAGGCTCGGATCAAAGCCTGCTCTACCTGTTGTGTTCTGACTTTGTTTATTTCATGTAACCAGCTTCCAAATCTGCGTCTGGCTGCAACATAGAGACACGAAGAAGTTTAATTTGGTTTTAGTTGAGCGACACAGACAGTGAATGAGAGTGAGGGAGCGTCAGTATCGATCAAGCCGGTTCATCAGCGAAATGAAGTTAGTTCCTGAGCTGTTATGTTCAGCACAAATAGACACACCCCTGCACATGCTGTCTAAAAGAAAAGCTCCAGGAAAATGACTCCTTAAAAAGAGCGGGAAGCATGACCAAGTTTTGTCTTTTAAGTGGTAGCCCATGTTTGCGGTTTCATTCCCCCCCTGTAGGTTCATCACAGGTTCTGAGTGTTTGTTTGAGGGTAGCAGTGAATCAGCCAACTAGGGTTGAGTTAGGTGGGTAATTACTCTGGTGTTAGTCTAGCGAGGGTTTATGACTCATTGTTGAGGTTTTGTTTTGTTTGGTGTAACTGAACCACTTTGCATGTGGTTTATGTTCAGTAGTCTACAATGTTTGTTTGAACCGATGAAGGATTTTTGAACTTTTTAAAGAGATTTAGGTTCCTGACAAACATTTAGTTGAAACAACTGTAATAAAAATAACTGCTGAAAGCCAAAATACTTCCTCTGAAGTTCAAAGTCTGAACAACAGAGAGACTTTCTCATGTTCGGTGCGTTGTCATTTGCTCACCTTGATGATGTCGGAGGACTGTGAGTAAGACAGCGGTCCATTCAGCAGGCTGCCGCCGCTCACCGACTTGGCCTCGCTGTAGAAAGCCGGTGACGGGGAGCTGGACGACAAACTCAAAGAGCCCAGTAAACTGGGACCAGTGTCCTTACTGGAGGGAAGAAGACGACAACAAAAGCAAGGATGAAAAAGGGGGGAACCGGAGAACTAAATAAAACCCAAGATGGGTGGAAAATGGAAGATTTGTTCATGTCATCATACTCACGGCTGATTGGCTGTGGAGGTCAAAGACGAGGGTTGGCTGCTTTGTGATTGGCTGGCACTGTTGAGGGCGGAGTCTGTCGGGCTGTCTGCTAACACAGCGCTGTAACCTGTGAAGCCAATAAGACGAACAGAAGAGAAGAGCCAAAATAAATCTCAAAGAAACAAAGGCACGAGTCAGAGCAATCCAGAAATCCTCGTCATTAAAACGATAACAAGTAATCACTAGTTAAAAGTAATCAGATACTCACTCGTGCTACCATTCTGCTTCTGTTGGCTTGGCGGCCTGACGGACAGCGACGAGTTTCCTCCCACCACTCCGCTCCCCGCTGATCCCGAGCTGCCCCCGTTGCTCCCGATGACTCCCACTCCGCTACCCGGCGCCAACCCTCCGACCGGGCTCAGTGACACGAGGGACGACCCCTGCACCCCCGACTGACCAGAACTCAAACCCAGAATGCCAGATCCGATGCTGGTCAGCCCCGGCGCCGAGCCCAGCAGACCTCCGCTTGAGGACGTCGGCCCGCCGACTGTGATGCTTCCGCTGCCGATGGAGCCCAGTGAGCTGTTGGTCGACGTGGTGATGACGCCGCCCAGAGAGCCCGGTAAGCCGGAGCCGACCGCGCCCGAAGCAGCTGCCTGAGCGTAGGGTGCCGGGGTGGAGCTGGAGAGGAGGCTCGCCACGTTGCTCAGGGACGCCGGCATCCCTGACAGGCCCAGGCTCGAGGACATCGGGCTGGTGGTGATGGAGCCGGACATGCCGCCTTTCCCCAGCGAGAGGCCGAGGCTGAGGCTGAGACTGTTGGAGGTCGGCGGGGGCCCCGACAGAACCTGCGACTGGGTGCTTGAAGTGAAGAGCCCCTGTGTGCTGACGTTGGGTGGAGAAGAGGTGGAGGAGGCCAGGTGGCTGTTGGTGGAGGTGATGGGGTTGGAGATGGGAGCTGAGGAGGGGGAGCTTACTAAGTTTTTGGCCTGCTGTTGTTGTTGTTGTTGTTGTTGTTGTGCTGACGGGTGCGGCTGCTGCTGGGTGGCGTTGCTGTAGCTGCCAGCGGAAGTGTTGGAGAGGAGACCCCCCGAGTTGCCGTGATGGCTGTTGCCCCCAGAGCCGCTGCCTCCTCCCACGGCGATGGTCGCCATAGAGACCAGCGAGGATGAGGTCAGTCCCGAGACGGAGGAAGAAGAAGAGGAAGAGGACGAGGAGGAGGACGAGGAGGAGGAGGAGGAAGAGGATAACGAGGAAGAGGGGTTTCCGTTCTTCACAGGCGACTGGAAAACAAGTAAGAAGACATTAAAACAGATGGAATATTGTTGTTTTTACAAGTTTAATTTCATTTTTTTAACAAAAAAACAACAAAAAAGAACATAATCTATATAAAATTTAATTAAATCTAAAAGTATCTTTTAACATAAACAAGTTGTTATGCATAAAACTGAAGCATGTAATGGTGAAAATATTGTTAACTAATAATAAGTAGAAGAATTTAAATATATATTACAACATATTGGTATGTTAGGGCCGCTATATTGGGACAATTATTCTCATTATTGATTAATCCATCTATCATTTGCTTGATTGATGAATTATTTTCCAAAATATCATAAAAATAGATAAAAGGCGACAGAAATGTCGGTTTTCAAGGTACTAGAAGTCGATCTAAAGTGAATTTTAAAAGGTCGATATAATAACGATAGTTTAGATTAGAGAACATTCAGACAGAATCAGGCGCTGCAGCGAATCGCAGGGTTTTGCGGCAGTGTGTGTGTTGAACGTAACCCGCTGTGAAACAATCAGAAAATAACTTTTTATTTCTCTGATTATTGACTTTATCGAGGCCGGCGCTCGCTCTCATTCACAGTCTATGTCGCTCAACCACTGTTTACTGATGAAATTATATCGATATTAATTTGAGAAAAGCAACAAAATCTTAATTTATAATTCAAAACTGACAAAATAAAACATCATCATCACCCAATATTTACCTGTTGGTTGATCGATAAACGAACAGTTTGAGCACTTTATAACAGAAGTCGTCGCCATGATTCGGTCTTTAGACTCACCTGACTAACTTCACTGTCTGTTGAACGTCCCCTCTTCTTGTCGTCTTCTGAGTTCTCCTGAGAAACACGAATGAAAAACAAAATTAGACCACCAGGAAAGCACACAAGTGCACGACCATCATTCTTAAAAGACTCTAGATGTAAAACAAGAAAACTAAAAGAAGCCAAACTCTCGTCAAAGAGCTTTTTTTTGGGGGACTCGACCAGAACTTCTGTCAGGACGAGAAGGTCGTCGTCGCGCTGACCAGCTCTCACTTCTTTAACAAACTTTTCTCCGATAATTAAAACTTAAACAATCGCGTTCACGTCTCACATCCCGTCCTTTACGTTCCCTTTCACGCTCGAACTTCATGTCAGCAGCATTTAACCAAATCACGCCTTCTATTCAGACACATCAGACCTATAATAACTACTCTCACTACAAACTGCGTGTGGGTGGAGAGGAAGAACAGATGATATAATGACAGCGGAGCAGAACAATAAGAGCAGATGGCAGGGCACTACAATAGCAGACACAAAGGCAATTATCGTACATTTATATTTTAGATATTGACCTGTCTTGACTGGAAGCGAACGCAACAATGGGTTTAATTTTCAGAAACTAAATATTACAATATTATCGCTCTTAATTCAAAAGTCGATGACGAGATAATCTGTCTGTTTTTGGTGGAAAAATTAGTTTCTGAAGCGTTTTCAGGTCAGAGGAGTGAAAAGACAAAAGAACAAGTTTTAAACTGTTTCAAACTTTGTTTTTTGTTTTTTACCGTAGTGCAAGTGGCAGGCGACGGGGGGATGGGTGAGGATGAGGTGGTGGAGGTGGGTGTGCTGCTGGAGTGCTGGAAGATCTCATCCTCCAAGTGTGAGTGTCCCGGTGGGGAGGTGGCGACCAGCGTCTGAGCTGCTGAGACGAAGAGGAGAGAAGAAAAGAGTTCAGTGACAGAGTTCAGAGGAAAGACACGATTAATGTGATCCAGTGCAGGTTTGGTAGGTTTACACGAACACTTGAAGCCTCAAAGTCTCGACTTATACAACTTAAATACTTGTGTAGTTACTGACCTTCACTTTTTACATTACTTTTAGATTTATACACTGAAAATATGCAGTTATACATATTCATGTTCTACCCAAACGTCCCAAACAAAAATGTTTTAATGTTCTTTTTAATCTATTTTACGTGTTTTCATTTAAGCAACACCATATTTGAGGCACGACTTGCTCAGACTTTTGCACATTTAAATATCTGCATGCTATAAACACAACCTGGTGAACACTTTGCATATTCCTGCACAAACTGTACGGCTCTTTTCATCTTAAAAACACACTGTACATATTATATTTATATCTTCTAGTGCTGGATTTGTATCTTCCTCATATTTTAGTTCCTCTATTAGTTCAGTAAGCTATAAAACACCTTGTACTTTAGTTTCTATATGCAACGTTGGAGTTCTGCACTTAATTTGTCCAATTATTTATATGCAGAGGTCACAGGTGCTTCGGCATGTAAACTAAAACGTCTTGGCGATCTCAACTAAACTTAAACAACCACAAAGAGCGTTTTTTCTTTGTGCAAACAAACAGTGATGTGAATCGTGACTGAATTAACAGCTCAGCAGCTCATCGTCAACTTACGGAGGTCTTCCAGGTCCAGGTCGTCGTATAGAAACTCATTCTCCTCAAAGTCTGGATCCTGAGACGAGTCTAGATAATACTCCACATCATCCTTTGTAGAGAAACAATGAAGGAGAACAGAGGCATTAATTCATACAACACATTTACACATGACATTACAAAGAAAGAAAGAAATATGCTACCATGCATGTGACTCACTCCAGTGGTGGAAAGTAACTAAAAGTACTGCTCTTATGTATCTTGAGGTACTTGTACTTGAGTATCTCAGACTTCAGAGGTTCCACTTCATTTATAATCAACAAAGCTGCAACAAGAAAACCTCTTTGAACACTCATGAGCGAACCTTGATCTTCCTGACGGCGTCCACCTGCACCGAGTCGTTGTCCAGCATCCTCAGTATTGTCTCCAGCATCCGGATGTGGTACCGATGCTTCTCGATGAACTTCTTCAGCTCCTCGATCCGGTCCTGCTTCTGCGCGACGAGTACAGACGACAAGGAAGAGAGGAGAAGACAGGAAGAGAGAGGAGAAGACAGGAAGAGAGGAGAAGACAGGAAGAGAGAGGAGAAGAAAGGAAGAGAGGAGAAGACGGGGAATCGACGAGTTTAAAACAGATTTTCAGATAATAAGACAACACAGAGTCATGATGACAACCTCCTGGTTCCTCCTGAACAACAGCTGATTAAAGAGTATGGCTCTTTTTTTAATGTCTCATTGGTCTGTATGTTGATAACACACTTTTTAACTGTAATATTCGGGATAAAAATCTTCATATTTTACCTTATTCCAATGTAAAACACAATTTTCATAAATGATTCATGGGAAAACATTTTAAAAACAAAAGCAAGAGAAAGCGTGTTAAAATTTTAAAGTACAACCAAACGGACGTGAGGAAACACATGAAAGGTGCTGCTACATGTGCACTTTATGGCTTTATGCATCATACAGCACAGGCAGCAGCACCACTTCTGACTTCAATATTTAATTCTTCTCCTCCACAGTTAATTCATGCATGTTCTGAAGCACTTAAAATGTCAGAGTATTTGGTTTTTGATTCGCTTTTCTTCATATTTCAGGTACAAAAAGTGTTACGGGGGTTCACGTGTAACACTCTGAGCTGATGTGATTGTAAAAAAAGCATCGCGGCTGTTAAAACACACACAGGGCGAACACTTTAGATGCTGTTAAGGCTGCTGCTGGACTGCATTAGTGGAGGCAGCAGAATGGAACATGTTAATGCGTTTCATCACAATACATATTAATGCAGCGGCAGCACATGTCAGGAACATGAGGACGTTTCTGAGTGCACGCAGGCTGCAAAGGCTGAATATGAACTCTTAATGTGACAGCGTGTCCGAAGTCTCATTTAAAGCAACATTGTGAAACTTTTCTACCATAAAATAACAGATTTTTAATAATTTTGATGCTACATTTACTCTGCACTATGTAACTTTGAGCTCCGGGTACGATCACACGCGAGAAGTACGTAACGCTTTACGGCACTAAGTCACACACCACCAACTATTTCACTGATTTTGGTGAAACTGGATCATATTTTATGGAGAAAATGTTTTCTGGTTTTCCTTCTGATGTCCTCCGGCTGCTCCGCCTCAACTCTCTGTGATTTACAGAGTTTCCTGATGGACAGTGAAGTAAACTGCTGACAACTGTAGCTGCTTCATGTTAATCTTACTTTCCCCGCATTAGCTTTGTGCATGTGTGACCTTTACCGACAGCAAACAATGAATATTATCAGTTTGTTTATGTTACCAGCTGTTCATGTTAACTCTGATTCTATGTTTTGATCAGTGATTACATAATTTTAACTAATTTCTAGAGAAACAAATCAATAGAGAACTTATCTGGCAACAAATGAAGAGTGAACACAACGAGCGAGGGGATTATTTAATTTAACATTTTAACAGTTTGGCTTGAATAAGTGAATGTGTTGATTGAAGATCAGATTATTTTTTAAAAATGTAATGTTTTTGAGGGCGGATAATCAAATTTAAGCACATTATTAACCTCGAAAACATTCTGACTAAAATTAGGCTTTGAACAAACTCCGGTAAATTCAGATTTATCATCATTTTTGCGTTTTCACTGACAGCTGTAGAGTTGCACAGATTTTCTGCATACATATAAAATGCAAAGAGTTTGTACACGTGCAGTACAGCAAGCCAGAAAACATTTATTTTAATCTGTGCGTGCAAATGCATGTTAGTGTTTATGTGAGGGCTGCGATTATTTTCATCTCGATTAATCATTTCATCTATAAAATGTCAGAAAACGTCCGTCCAAGTTGGTCCAAAATCTTTAAATGTCTTATTTGTCGGTCTAAAACTCTGTTTAATATGATATAAACAGAGAAAAGCAAGAAAATCCTCAGATTCGAGACATTTTCTGTCATTTTTACATGAAAAACATGAATAAAAAAAAATTAAACTAATGAAGTAGCTCTTGTTCATCTTCCCTGCATGTTTGAGGAAACAAATCAGGACTGAGTTTTCTTTGTTTTTGTTGCCCTTGACGTTTAGTCATCGTGGAGCCAGAGTGAAGCCGGAGACCAGAAATTCATCTCAGCACTCGGGTGTTTTATTTCTTCGCTGATCTCCGCAGAGGAACGCGGTCCTACGCTTTTGGCCAGCTAAGCTAAACTTCACAGGCAACAGACAAAAATAAAAAAACTCCTCTGGGTCTCATTTATAGAAAGGCTTTAAAAACAAATACAAGCTGATTAGAGAGAAACTGCAAATATTTCCTGCGAGTCTTCTTCTGACATTGCAGGTATGAAGTATGAAGGTCGCACACTGGACCTGCTGGTCGTCTAGGATAAAGTCAAAGAGCTATTTCTATAAACGAGGCCCCCGGAGAGGACTTTAAAGTGAAGTGAGCGAGAGAGAGAAAGTGAAAGAAGTGGTCAGCAAGGTTATCCTCGTCACAGCAGACGCTGAAGATAAATGGAGGACACGCTATCTCACCTCTCCACCAGAGAGGAGGAGAGGGAGATAAAAGAGGAGCGCTGCGAGGCCGAGGGCCAACTGACCGACCGGGCGAGCGAGCAAGCAAGCAAGCGATCTGTGTCAGCTATAAACAGAGAAGAAGAAGCAGGAGGCGAGGAGAGGAGAGAGGAAACAAGTGAACGGATCAGAGAGACAGAGAGAGGAGAACAAACTGACCTCCTTGTCTCCTTTCTTTTTCCTCGTCTGGACTGAGAGAGACTCCACCTCGCTCTCGAACTGGTCCACCTGCATGTTCAACGTGTCTATCGTATTCTGGAAGAAAGACGGGAAGAAAAGTTAATAACTTTATTTTATGTGACAGCAGAGTGAACGAAATGAGCAATATGAAGACTTCATCGCTGGTTTTAGGTAATTGTAACAATAAAAACTGTCAGATTTCATTATTTTCTGACTTTTTTAGAGCAAATGAGGGAAAAAAAACAACAATATATTCATCAATAATGAAAACAACTGTCAGGTTCAGCCCTCGTTATAACTAGGTCTGGATGATGTGAGCAAAATTAAAGATTAATTTGATCATTAATGTGACAAAACTGACAGAAAACTTTCAAAACATTAAATTATGAGAAACATAAGGGTTACGTAGACGTAAATAAATGAGTAACTAACAGTTATTTTCATTATTCTTCTGCCAATTATGATTTTTTTTGGTTAATTGATTCAATGTTTGGTTTATAAAATGTCAGAAAATCGTTTGTTTAATCCAAAGTGATGCCATCAGATGTTTTGCAAATCTACAGCTCAAAACAAACAAAGAAAAAAACAATTTACAAAGAGAAAAACAGCAAATTGACACATCTGAGAAGATGACTCCAGAAAATATTTGGTCATTTTAAAAGGATTCAAAGGTTCGATATTTCTTTAATTAAAGTTTTATTATTCTGAAGAAGATATATTTGTGGTTTGACGGCCGGGCGAACCGCAGGAGAGTCAGGAACCAGTTCCACCAGAATCACACGCATCCGAGTTTATTAATTACTTTATCGCTGTTTGAATGTTTTCTGACAGTTACACGTTGCAAAACAATGACGTCAAACTCATGCGTCTATGCTGCTGGAAACAACGAGAGGGAGTCGTCACGGAGAGGAGGAACGGGTCTAAAGAGTGACTTCATCTCACGAAGAAAGATGACACCAACGCTAGTTTTAATGTAAAATGATCAAGTAAGAGTGGAAACATCTTTCTATGCAACATGAGTCCAGTAATGCTGTGTGTTTGACACGGTACACGAGGGCTGCTGCTTGACAACTGTGCAACACGTGCATCATATATATCCCGTTATAACACAGGCAGTTAAAAGCCCAAAGTCTCCCATCACAACATGTTTAGTCTCAACAGATCACCGCGCTCTAAATCTAAGTTTTCTAATCTAAGTGTAGACAAAACCCAGCTGTGATCTATCAGTGTAAGTGGCTGCTGGTTAATGAGGTTTTTGTTCTTGTGAAAGTTGAGACATTATTTTGTCTTAATGTCGGTTTTGTTTCTGCTTTTTTGTCACTTTCACTTCCAGGTTTTGTTGAAAAATTGAAAAACAGCTTCACACAACTTCAAAAACAGAAGTCGCCTCTGACCTCTGCACTCGTTCTCCGACTTTCTCAACGACAAATCAGCACGGGCTGTACCCGAATCACAGTGTGACATTCAGAGAAAACTCATTGTTGACGGATCAGGGATTAAAATCCTCAACGTTTGCAGAGTTTGAGTGAAGGTAAAAGCAGAATAAGACCTTGGTAGAAAAACATGAAGCGTTTAGTGCTTTTTTATTGGCACTTAAGTGTCTAAGAAGATTCAAAAACATGTTTTTATTCACTTCAATCGGCTCAAAATGCAGCACAGAGACTCCTCGACTGGTAAGAGGAGAGAGCAGAGCTCACCTGCGCTGGCTTCGGTGACAACACTATTAAATGACGAAGCTCACCGTTAGCCACGTGCCGACCTCCTCCTTCTCTTTCTGGGCCGGGTCCACCTTTTGGGCGAGGCCCAAACCTTCTTTCGAGTACGCCTTCGTCTTGGTTTCTCTCTCCACTATTTTGAACCGCTCCATTTGCTGCAAGCCGATACAAACACAGACAGACAAAAAGAAACAAATCAAAAGCTGTACGTGTTGATACACGTGGATCACATTGTAATAAAATCAATCATATGACAAGTAGTTCAGATGAAGCAATCTGATTGGTCAAGTAGATGTTTAAAAGTGCTCAAATCAGCATCACAGCACACCTGACTCATCACTAAAAACTCCACAACCTAAAATATATAACATGTAAATCAATACGAATGAAGTACACTGGGAGTCAACTGTAATAAAGTAAAGCATCTGAAGTTTACATTTGATAATTGAATGAATATTCTGGATTTTATGGAGCTGTTAGACGCCTCGTTAACACGTGTGTACCTCGTTTGTGTTTAAACAGTTCAGTGAGCGCAGAGAAACTGTTGTTTTAAAAGATTAAAGGTCGACTAACATGGTCTGAAGAGGAATATTTCATTAGATAAAAACATGTTGTGAATTTTGGAAAATGATTACATCGATCTTTTTTCAATATATTTTGACTTTTGGACTTTTTTTGTGGAGTTAGAATTAGAAATGTTTGGATCACATCCTCCATCAGCTGAGTCACAAATCCAGCGCAATCAGCTTAAAAATAAATGTGAAGTTCACGAACTTATTAGCTAAATCTGTTCATGGAAGAAAGGTTTTTATTAACAGACACAATGAGACTGAACTAGGCAGTTTAATGTTTAAGATTTCTGCACAGATTTGAGTGTGCAAATGTTTTTCTTCACCGAGTCTGATACCGGGTGAGTTTTTTCTTTTATTTTATGAGCACAAAACATTGATACTGCAGTCATTTGGTGCTGCAAAGAAGAGAAAATCTGTTACAAATGAGAGGAAATAAAATGTTTCTTTGTCTTTTAGTCCGCTCAGCTCTTAAATAATCTGAACAATGACTGAGCTGTAGAATAAAAAGGAATGAGCACAGCACTCGAGGAGCCATTAAAGCTCGCTCAGTCTGTTACTCAAGGTTGTTGAACTGTATTCACACACGTTGAAGGCCTTAAAGACTCTCGAGGACGAGGCTCTAAACTGTAACACTCATTTTACGAGGCTGATTCATCGCAGCACATCCTGCATCTCCGCGTAAACATCCAACAGATTGTGATGTTTCTAACAAACGCCGGCTGCTTCCTGCAGGACTCTCTCGGGACCCAACGTATAATTTCAGGTCAGCCAACAAAACCGCAGGAAGTCCTGAAGAGCAGCTTCGGGATGAAAAACCAGCTCATCAAGATCAGAGGGAGCTGGCGAGTCACTCTCGTCCCTCATTGTGCGGGCAGGTGGCTCACATTCAGTCCATCTCAATAACCCTCATCAAAGGCTCATGTGGCTCTGCGGTCTGGCAGGCGGCGTAGTTGCGCTCAAGAACAGGTGTTGGATGTCGGACCAGCTCCCATGTTTCCCAGCTCGCCATGAAGAACGCAGTAATGAGCGTCTCCTGGGTGCAGTTCTTGATTTAAAAGGGGCTGATCTGAGGAATGATTTTACCATTTATGTGCTTTAAACTGGATTTTTTAGTGACTGAAGTTTGTGTAGATGTTGAATCTGTCACTGCTCAAGCTAAAGAAGTCCAACAAGAAAAGAAAAGCTCTGGATCAAAACCAGCAACGACTCAAAGGAAAACTTCAGCGTTCGCAGCACAATCCCCTCGAGCTCGTCCCGTTTTAAAGACACATTATGTTGTTAAATTAACGTCTTGATGAGTTTCAGGTGCAGATGAAGCTCCCACAGCTCTCGACTGAGGGAAACCAAATGTGAATTATGTTGTAGGAACAGTTTCTCTGGACATTTGCATGTTTTTAGACATGAAAATATTCCTTTAAACTTATTGGAAACAAGCAATAAATGAATCAATTTGAGCTAAGCTTTGTTGGTAAAAAAGACCCAGAGATGACCTCGATTTTATCCCAAATAAATTAAGACGTTAGCTATAAGAGACGGCCTCTGTTCATATTGAATTTTATATTTTTTCTCCAGGGGTCTGTGAGCAGCTTCTTCGAGGACGTCATCACATTAACAGTTCGATTTAAGAGCGTTTGAAAATGAGCTGTTAAACATTTACATTGGTGCCTACAGGGCGGACTCGGGGCTTAGAAGAAACCCAAGACTTTATGAGAGTTAAAACAACAAGCAGCGCGCACGTTAAACGAAAATGTGAAAGGGAAACTAACAGCTGCTTTACAGAGGAAGTCAAAATATTGGGGATTCACAGTGAAAGATATCAAGCTCGAGCTCTTGAAAAGTGTCTGGCTGTCAGAGCAGATATTTCATTACACCCATTCAGCGGTCGGATCATTCAGGACTCTCCAGCTGCTGGAGAAAATGAGAAGAAAAAGAAAATCTTCCACTTTTGACGGATTCATTGGAAACTGACTGCAGTCAATCTGCTCACATCTTTTCAAAGTTGTTCCTATGTTTTCTTCACGATTCGTCTTCTGGTGTTTTTAACCCCGCGTGGTGAATTCAGACACACATTTTCACACTGTTAACGTTAAAGTTAAAGGAGCAGTGTGTGTGTGTGTGTGTGTGTGTGTGTGTGTAGCCTTTATTGCCGTCTAACTGTGCAGACGCCGATTGCAACCGAGAAACTACAGTAGCATGAACCACAGGTAAAACGTAAAACTACTGTAGATATAAAAGTCTCATTCTAAAGTAACAAAAACATTAAAAATGTTATTTTCAGGTGATTGTACACTAATGAAAACATAGTTATGAATATTATATTAATGTTCGACCATTTTCTGCACACACTGGACCTTTAATAACAATATCTGCAGACAGGCAGTACTATTTCTGTATTTCTATATTGCAGGTATTCTCTTAGCCCCTGATGAAGTCAGAAAAATTGCAATTATTCAGTTAAAAGTTGAAATAACGGTTGTACTGTAACTATAATTTTTGCTGTTTCTGAGGTCGTTTCAGCAACGCGAATGACAGTGTTGTTATTAAAATCTATCAATCTCATGTCAAATACTGGCCAATAAATTGAATCTATGCATCTCTATTACCTGTGTCAGTGATGAACATACGATAGATTTAATTCATAAACACCTGAAGACAAATAAAAACCCTCCAGAGTAACCACGATGTGTGTCCCACCCCTCCTCTCCTCTGCTCGGCTTCTACTCACCGTCTCTATGAGTTTGCGGTTCTCTACTAGCTGCCTTTTGTCTTTGATCTCGTTGGATGCCACCCACGTCTTGATCTGGTCTCGAAGACGCTGAGGGACCAGAAGAAGAGGAAGAAGAAGAGAGAGAGAGAGGGAGATACAGATACATCAGTGACTACGTGCAGAGACTCGTCCTTCAGCAGTCATGGATGGTGAACTTCATGCAGTCAACAACAGGCTTGGCTTGGTTTGGTCCTCATGGTAACATCGAGATGAAGCACACGCTGCCTCCAGCTGACCATGATGATATTTAATACTCACACACACAAACACAAACTCACCTCTGTATGTGTGTGTGTGTGTGTGTGTGTGTGCAGGTTAAACAGATCAGCAAATTTCAGGCCCCAAAATGGCAACATGTCTCACATCTACACCTGATATTTACAGGTAATCTGAATCTGACCTCCTCTTCCTCTATGACAGGTTGATTTTTATTGTTTATTCACGTCATTTTCGAGCACTTGATGTGGTTATTTATGTCACCTGACTGCATTTATGTCAGTCCTTCGATTTCCTCGACAACTGTTCACACGTTTGAACGACAAATTTCGCTGGAAAGGCGTCAAGTTTGCGTGCCTGCAACTCGACTCTGCAGAGTTACCTGTACTTTCCACAAGGTGGCAGACATCCTTTGCAGAGACGACTAGGAAAGGCTGGTTTTTACGCATATTGCGTCATTAGTACGGCAGAAGGGTAAACATGCAAGGAGGGTTTGAAGAAACGCCGACGTATCCTGAGATGAAAACGAGAGAAAACTTTTTGTAAACACTTTGAGGTGTGTAAAGTAGACTTATCGCCTTCATTGCAGGAAGCTATGGTATCGTGTCCGTGATGTGGTGCAGGTTTTTGGACCTGTCGTGTCCGTGATGTTGTCAGAAACTCTCAAACTGCTGTGAAAACAGTGTTTGTGTCGTGAGTCTGATATTTTACATTGACAGATAAATCTGACTGCTGTGTTTGTGTGTTTTCCCAGTGTCCTCATTTCCTGTTGCTTTACCTGTGCACTGAGAGAAAGGTAGCAGGTTCATGGACTCCAAATGTTCCCACGAAGCCTGAGCGCTCCTGTTAGTTACTTATTTTGTTTTAGGAGAAACCCTGAGAGGATCTAAGCCCCATCAGCTCAACTTCTGAGCAGCATTTGCAGAAGCTTTGGGACATCTGTGAAGCGTCTCTCTGTGTTTACCTGTAGCTTTTTAATCTCTTTCTTGAGGTCTGCTTCATATTTCTCCTTCTGGTTCGCGTTGGCTGCATTGTGAAGCTGTGGAGAAAAAAGAAAACGAGAGGATCACACAAGTTCTGGTGCAAAACAACACAGCACAAGCCCTCGATTTGGAAAAGAAGGGGTCAAAATTCAACAAATACAGTGTACGAACTGATAATGCAGCCTGTCATTAAAGTATTTATTCACTCAAACTTTGACTCTTTTAGAGAAACTCTGATCTCTGTGGGCAAAACTAAGACAAAATGTACTACAAAAAAAGCATTAAGACGATAAAAGTAACACAAACATGAAGATTTATAAGATAAATGAACCTCTACGAAGTCAAACAGACTTAAACACAGCCACAGAAACAGGATAAATAGAAGATAATGAAGGAAAAAGGGCAGCTGGGATCTGTGCTAACAGTTTTCTGCCTCTTTATGAGCCGAACAGATCGTCTCTCTGGGCCTCTGCGCTGCTGTTATCTCCGGGCCAAGCGCTGTTTTAATTATCTGCTGTATTCACTTGCTTTATTATCTGGATCATGAGTTTTGTATCTCCTTTGGTGATGACAGTTGATTTTTTTTTTTTTTTTTTTTGATTTTTTTTAACTACCATGACTGCAGAAGTCCCAGCTGACAACAGTCAAAGAAATTAAATTAATGCGGCAAAGTGAACGCCCCAAATGTCGGTCTAAAATGTGGATGCCGTCGTAGATAAATCTACTATCCACGCCCAAATCGACCGTAGTTGTATCATGTTTATTCCACAATCGAAACACAAATATGATAACATATATTTCACTTCATATCAATTTAATTTATTGGCACTAATTTTGATGCCACCACCTCCTCAAATGTGGACGTTTGAGTCTTCTACAGCTGTTCCTGAACGTCGAAACAGACGCCACCTCTTGGAAAATGTTCTGACACTTTACAGAGCTCTGGTTCTAACTCCTCTCGAGATGGATTTCTCATGCCCAGTTGTTGGTAGTGCTCAGAGAGGAGGTCCTCTCTGAAGGTGGAGAGGGACGTCCCTGATCTGGTAGGAACTGGTAGGACGTTCCACCAACGGGGAACAACAGACGAGAAAAGTTTGGATTGCCCTGAGCGAACGGGTGGCAGAGCCAGGCGTCGTTCACTGAAGGAGGTAACCACATAACCAGAGACTACTGGGCTGGCAGAGCGGGCTGCCACAGGTAGCCAGTGGAGCTCGATGAGCAGCAGCTGGGCCTTACCTTTTGCCAAATGTCTTCAAATTGTTCGACTCCCTCCGCTACTTTTTTCAGACATCGATCTATTTCACCTGGGGGAGCAGAATAACAGGATTAGTGAAACAAGACAAATTACACCAATCTCCTAAAAGTGAACAGAAACGTGTCAAAACAGGCCGGGACCTAAACACACACACACACACCATGTCATTTAAAAACAGGCCGCCGGGCTGATCCCATTTTATATCACACTTACATAAACTGACTCCACGCAACAACGAGGCGTTTATAAATCGTGTTTGACGTCTGGTAAAATATGCATGTCGTAAAAAGTACTCACAAATAAACACTCGGCAGCAGAATCTGAACATTATAACCTCCATGACTGCATTACTTTATCTCTGCAGGAGTGTACGTACAGTGAATGTAGAGGAGGGAGTGACAGGAAAACACTAACAGGTCTAGATTTATGTTCGTTATCACCACCGTGTTTCCCCCCCGAGTCATGTGACACACAGATTAGCTGTCCGCTATTAAACGTAAACAGGAAAGAGCGACTGTGGACGCTGATGACAGAAAATCCAGACTTGTTTTGTCTCTCGTCTCGTCTCATCTCGAGCTCATAATCTGATATTTTCAGCAGCACCATGAAGGCGGCATAATGTTGATAATTTGATGCGCCGACTTAGTCACAGTTTGCACACATTGTCAGTTTGTCTCTGTCAACAACCGCATGTGAAACAGGTAGAAAGTCGAAAAAAGGTCAGCTTCTGAACTTGGTTGACCAAGTAGAAAAAGAATATCAACGTTTTATAAGATTTAAATGTATAAATGTACGCGTACATTATGTTTTTATTTGTAGTTATCATTTTAAATGTTTCAGCAGTTATGTTGACTTTCAAATAAAATCTATCGTTGCTGCCATCTTTTATAATCATCAATCATTATCGATACGATAACCATCGTTATTTTGTTTGTTTTTTATTTTTGCTTTTTATTTGGAAATTCAAATTTCCGTAACAAACAATTTACAGCATTTCTTTGTCCATAGTAGATTATATATATATAATGTCCATCCATCCATACAATATCCATACTGCTTACACATCACGGGTTATTTTAGTTATGAAAAACAACAGAACAGAACATGGGAGCACATCACCTCAGACCATCCAACCGTCACATGATAAAGAGGGTTAGTTTACACACAGCACAAGTTCAGTCATCCTGTAGAATTTTTCTCTTTCAGCTCTTTTCAAAAAACATTATCTTCTTCTCAACATAAATCTCATACACAACGTCAATCCATCCGTCAATGGTGGGTGTCTCCACTTTTAACCATTTTCTTGTGATAGATTTCTTACTGTCAGCCAACAATATTGCCAGATGTTTTTTTATCTTTAATGTTCCATGTTATTTTGTTTTTTAATGGTCATAAAAAAAAAAAAAACTCAGTTCAGAACAAAGTTTCAGGACGAGACGAGACACACACAAGAGTACAGGAGATATAAAGGTAAGAGGCTGAAGGAGAAACTAGGAGCTGTGGGCAGGAGAGACGGGAAGAACTGGGGCCACAAAATGAGAGATTATTTCTGACATGACAATCTGAGATTCTGCATAACACCCGAGATTTAAGGACACTTTCAAAGTCAAAGTCCTGATGTTGTTCTGACTGTTGGAGAGACGAGGGGTGACGAGGAAAGATGGAGCAGCCGGTGTAAGCTGAGAAGCGCTTCGACTAAGTCTAGTTTGAGTCTGTCCTTAAACGAGCCTCGATGTTAAGACACTGTGTTATTTTTAGATCAAAGTCTTCCTCCTCTGTAATAATACATTACAATCTGACAGAGCCGAGTCGATGCTCGTGCTTGATCTTTTCTTCTTTGTGAGGATGTTTTAGGGGGAGATATGTTTTTAATATGACAGACGCTCAGTCAGAGAAGAAGAAGTCACGGGAGCTCACGTGAAGGGATGAGCGATGCTGCCGGGGAATCGTCAGTCCTGTCAGAAAGCCTGCGGTGACAAACGTCTGCTGAAAATAACATCAAAGTTAAAGAAAAGTTTGCGCAGGACAGCAGCGCCTCGAGGTTTTCTGCCTTCACACAAAGCTCTGTGTCGGGTTACAGAGACGGGCTGTGGTGAGCGTGGCGCTTCAGATGCTTTATCATCTGAACACTGTTCCAGACGTCAGTCAACAACACGGGGACAGTCGTATTGTTTGGATTTTGTAAAAACGCTCTGAGAACAGAGGAGTCAAATATAACCTGAAACAGTGTGCCAACATCATCAACAGACGTTTGTCTGCCAACACACACAGACGCAATGTCGCCCAACAAACCGACACAGGAGGAGAAAACAAACAGAAACCTGCCTTTACGTACGAATGGACGATAGTTTAATACTGCAGTATTAATCAGAGTACAGTAAATATTCATGCACAAGAATGCCTCGTTTTGATACTACAGGTCGACTGATAATGGATTTTGAAAGATCGATATAATAACGGCAGGAAAATGCTGATTAAGGTACATTCAGACAGGATCAAGAGCTGTGGGGAATCACCGCTGTGAAATAATCAGGAAATCACTTTTTATTGAATAAACGGTTTTATCGAAGCCGGCGCTCGCTCACTCTCTCTCATTCGCTGTCTACGTCTCTCAACCAATGCTCAGTCCCTCTCTCTCAAACCATCGGACACAAACCAAATTAAACTTCTTCGTGTCTCAGACTCAGATTTAGAAGCTGGTTCATGAAATAAACAAAGTCAGAACACAACAGGTAGAGTGTCAGAGTTTGGACACATTTCAGGCTGACTGTTGAGGTTTGATCTGAGCGTTTGATTGGTGGGCGTAGCGTGACGTCGGACGGTTGTTTTTCCAAAAGTTGGATTCGGCTCAACTTCCTTCTGGTCGCTGCGTTGTCTGGCGGACACTCAAATAAATGGGAAAAACCTGACTTTTCGCCCAACAGTACCGGATCCTGTATGAATTAATCCTTAATCGATCAACTACTACCTGATACCACAACTATAAAAATCTGACATGGCAGTCCTGCTCGCTGGTTTGCGTCATTTCTCATGATGATGTCCTGCTTCACTAAGTTAACATTCATGGACACACAGGGCTGTAGTTTCATGTTTGGAGGTGTGTGTGTGTTTACTTCTCTATGAGCTACAGTTACTTTGAAACTAGAGCTGCAACAATTAGTCCATCAACAGTTTGTCGATCAACAGAAATTAATATTATATATATTTTAATCTGAAACTGATGGGTAATTGCTTAATTACTAAAGTCATTTTTCATCCAAATATATCAAAAAGTTTAGTAGTTTCCAGTTCTCAAATGTGAGGATTTGTTTCTTTCTTTGGTCTTACATTATTAAAAACATGTGGTAACAAAATGGGATGCAAAATGGTCACAGAGATTTGTTGTAAAAGAGCCAAACTGGTTTAAACTGGTCCTGTTCACTCATAGTTCAGGTGAGCGTCTATGAACCACGGTGGTGGTTTCTGTTCACGTCTAAACTAACTATGACGCATTGTGCTGCTATTTTAAGGAGACACAGCCTGACAGAAATCTGTGCAGGACCTCTTCTCCTGTTCAGCCTCTTGTTACTCACACTGAACACCAGAGAAGCCATTTAAGTGGCAGAGAGCTTAGGTAAATCCATCGTGTTTGAGCCGAAGCTACACGACCCAAAATCTGATTTATTTCCGACTCCCTCTGGAGCCAAAAAACCTCTAACCGGGCAGGATGACAGCTTACACAACTCGGTAAATAAACAAGCCACTTGTGAGCGCATGTGACTTTTGTTTACGAGCCCCGCTTCTCTTTTTTAACCGAGCGGTGTGAAAGTAAAAACAGAAACACACGGAGTGAGCAGTGTGGAGGTGTGATCACGCTTAAACCTGTAAACGCTTTTTGTTTTAACCTACTTATGAAGGACAGATGGGTGGAGTTCGTCACGGGGATGTCACGAGGGGACTTTCCAATCACAGCAACATTAATTAAGACTCTGAAATACTCTCTGCTGTAGTTGTGGCGCTCACTGTATGATAACTTGTGGTCACCCTCACCTACCTGGCACCTGATCAGACCACAACAAATCCTCCTGCATCAGTGCAGGTGTTTGAACACACACAGAGAACTCACCTTGAAGTTTCCTTTTATCGGCCATGACTGATGACTAGGATGATGTCTTCATGCCTTCTTTCACTGCAGAAAACACAGACAATTTATTAGTTTATTTAAAAATCTAGAAACGCCGCTGTGTGTGTGGAATTTTTTCATGTGATATAGTAACTCCCCGTCACATCAGAGGTGACCTTTATCTTTCAAAAATGTCCCGACGGGGATTACCTGTAACTAAAAGAAGACACTTATATTTCCTGAAGCCGCCTGCTCAATATCTACCTTTAACAAACTCACAGAACAAGTCTGAACTTGTTGCGTTTAATACCTCATTCCCACCCCCACTCACTGTAACACACTTCAGCTGCATCGCTGTTGTAAACACATGCATTTCCTCTCTGCCTGCGCAGCCGATCTGCACCAAAAAATTGTTGATGTTTACGTTTGATAAATCATTTTTCTGCAGCTGCAGCGGCTGGAAATATCTGAACACGATATGTTTGACAATCAAACAAGAAACCGGACCAAGAAATCAATCGGATGCCGTCAGTCATCACTGACAGTGTTATGATTGTTTACAGGCGGAGGTTTCCTTTCAGTCTGACTGATCAGTGGTGAGTGGTGAGATTGTTACTTGATGCTGTGATCCAGAGCTGGTTGTACAGTTCAGTAGGTGATGGAGGTGTTATGGTTCTGTCGTGGTTCTTCTTGTGTCGCCGTACAAGCTCTGTTTTGTGAGCATTCATGTACGTACACGGAACAGAAATTATAGAGTACGGGTTCTGGCAGCTGGTTCGCCGTACGGGAACGTTTCCTGATTAATTACGCTAAAAATAGACCAAGATTAGTTTTAAACTGTGTGCAGACCAAGCACCAGCTTTCGTGATTGTGAATTGAAGTCAATGCAGAGGTGCCAAAAGCTGCAGTTCCTCAAACGTCCACTTGAGGCTGGCTCCAGAAGTGAGTCAGTCTCCATGTTAAAATGTCCAACTTCACAGCAGAAATAAACATGTTTACAGCCTGGTACAAAAAACAGTTTTGGTCTCTATAGCTAATTTCCCCGTTCATGACAACTGTACTGAGGGTGAATTTTTATATAACTCACCTGTTCAAATTATATTAAGGCTTAAAGCTCTTCATAAACCTCCATTCTTTGTACCGTCAGTGGTTAAAACAAAAAGCAAACGCACACA
>CP136873.1:20978937-21088937 GCA_033000465.1 Sciaenops ocellatus
TAGTCATTCGTGAACAAACCACGACCTCTTCATTAGCGTTAAGAGCCACAATGAAGCAAAATCTCAAATCATAACCACAAAATCATTCATCGATCCTGTCCGAGCAGTTTGTCATAACTAGTGAACCTGTGCATTACTCCTTTATTGCACAGGAGGGCGCTGCAGTCTGTAAACCGCTATAAAGTACACAATTAAAAACTCATTGTACGCATCACATTCATCTTTTCAGCAACATCTGTCAGTGTTGTATCTTTCTTCAGATATTGATCACATCATTTGAATTTCATTGGATCTTGTTGCAGTCAGAGTTTCAGGTATATATATCAGGCCTAAACTAGAGGCCAGTTTGTGGTATTATTTCTAATGTTCTCATTTGAATGCTGAATTTTTATTTACACTCTTCAGTCTTTCAACGTGTCATGAATCAACAAAAAAACAGAAAAACAATCAAATTTTAAGTTATTTATTATTTTGAATACAATGCAAAATTACACCAAAAAAATCATCATCAACCAGCTCAAAATATATATATATATATATATATATATATATATATATATATAATTTAGGCGTGAGATATATGACCAAACTAATATTTTCTTTCCATAATACAAATTAAAGGTACAAATTTTACAAAATAAATAAACTACAAAATGCAGTATCAAAAATAAATAAAGAAAATAAATATCTCTCTGTTGATAGAAAACAAAATTAGACATCGTCTGGGCTCAAAAAACTAAATATTCTGCACAAATTCAACAGTTCGACCGCTTCAATACCTGATCTATAAATCTGTCAGTGCGCTGTGAAATGAAAACTCATGTTCAAGAAGATTATTTACAACATACTGAATCTTCTAGTTAATACATAACATCTGTTAATTCCTGAGATGAACCTCCTCCTCCTTCATCACAACTGAACTACAGAGAAATAATAATCCTGCCAACCATAACAGCTGCACAATAAATAAAAAAAAGTCACAGATATTTAAAGAAATCAAAAAGCTTGCTGGCAAATATTTAAACTAAGTCATTCCTCTAATCTGGAATCTTAAAAATAAAAGTTATCTGAATGTTTCGTGTGGAAACGTCTCGTCGGTCAGTTCCTGAACCTGTAGGAGATCGGCAGCAGCTTGTGAGTCTTCTTCATGGTCTGGACTTTGGTGTGCGTCGGCTCGTCCATCGTCTTGTAGCAGCGCCGGGCGTAATCCAAAAGTTTCTCCTTCGACGCCTCGAACTCTCCGACCTCGGCCACCTTGAAGGAAGTCATGATGTTAACGTGAACGATGATCTTCAGAGCACAAGAACTCAAACACAGTTTGGTGTCTCTGCTGCCACTTGGTGGACAACAACATGACGTTCATCATCCTGAATCAACACAACAACATGAACTAACAATCACTTTGTGATATATATATATTTTTGCCGTGAGATAGTTCTTTCCGACCGGGAACTGACGTTGTTATCTACGCTCTCTTTAAAGCCACCACATCATTTTACCAGCATATTTTCACATCTAACTCAGTTAAATGAGGATTTATATCGACCAAACCAGAGCTGGTGACTGTTGGAACAGTGGAAACACCAACAAAGACGTTTTGGTGAGTTCTGTTTTGTTTCTGTGTAATTAAGCAAATCTTTGTTTGTTAAAAGAGAAACTTTAAGGTGTACGGTCGTATTTTTCTGTTTAAGAATGAAAAAAGGTGTAAGAATATTGCCTTTCTTAACAGTTTGTGAGTTTATTTATTACACTAGCACTATGTAAACGAGGTCTGTTGGCCCTAAATTTCAAAATAAAGGGAAAGATCTGTGGTAATGGGTTGGACTGAAGTAAAACTAAAGGTGTGATTGTCAATTTAGGAGGTGGAGGACATTACGAGCGTTAGACTAGTGAACTCAGCGCTCGTGCAGAGGACTAGAGAGGTTTCTTTCAGCTGTGGTTGACTTTTTATGATTGGTTCACACAATTAACTGCATGATAAATATCAGGAAAGTTTATGAAAACTCGACTGACAATATTTTGAATCTGGATTGAAACTTATTTCTAATTTTTTAGATGCTTACTGTTCTGTATAAAAGTCCTGAAAGGAATATTGTGAGTTCCTAGAGGCTTTAATAAATTATAAAATAAACACTTTTAAGTGTATTTTCAATGTGTATCTTCACATAAAACATGCATCATGTGTAAAACATCTATGAGAATATGAGAATAAAAGTTTGAATCTTTGCTGTATTCATAATAATCATCATCGTTGTTGATCTAGTTTATTTTCTGAGCAGCACAAACAGTTCTGACCTTCTCTGGAGCCACCAGCAGCAGCTCAGCGATGGGGGAGGTGGAGGCCATGGTGTTTCTGTCGACTCCGTGGATCTGGAAGGCTCGGGACATGCTTCTCACCCGCTGGTACGTGGTCAGGATCTTCTTATAGCGAATCAGAACGCCGTCCGGGTCTTTAACTGTGAGAGTGGAGAGAAAATGTGGTGGAGAACTGATGAAATACTGTGTTTTAAATCATGTAGATTATGTATTTGGATGGTTTCCTGTCCCTCACCTCGCTGCCTCTCCCTCCCGTGGGTGATCCTGAAGATCCTCCTCATCTTCATCCTCGGCTCCCCGCCGGCTCGCCCTCGGCCCTTTTTCTTTGACCCCTTCTCCACCGACGAGTCGTCGTCGTCCTCCTCCTCCTCCTCTTCCTCCACGTACTCGTCCTCGGTGTAGTATTTATCCTCCTCCAGATGAAACTCCTGCTTCACTGCAGCCGTGAAGAGTTGGACAGAAATTAATAAAACAAGACCAGAAGAAGAAAAACACACCTGCTAATGTCAGAGTTTCCTCACCAGGGATGGCGGTGCTGCGGCGGGTCCGCGGTCCTGGTCCCTGCAGGCGTTTGAGGGTCATCCCTGACCTGGTGGTCATTGGGGAGGGAGGAGACGGAGAGCTGGTAGGCTGGACCTTCACACCACGCTGAGGGTCTCCACACCACTCTGTCATTGCATGGAAATGTTTGACTGATAATGTTATAAATAAATTAACACGCAGGTCTGTTCCACATATTTTCCTCCTCCTCCTCACCCTCCGGACTCCTCATGCTGACGATGAAGCGGTCCAGCTGACAGCGCAGGAAGTTGCGTTCCTCCTCCAACTCCTCGATTCGCTTCTGCAGCCAGGCGTTCTTCTCCAGAGCGACGTACAGGTGAGCCCGCAGGTTAGAGACCAGGATGAAAGGGCTGTACTGGGAGTGAGGAGGCTCCTGCACCACGGGCTCTGCAGGAGGAGAGGAGAGGAGGAGAGGAGAGGAGAAAGGCATAGAGGAGGAAACAGAGGAGAGAAGAGGGGAGGATGAAATAGAAAGGGGGAAGGGAAGGAGAGGAGGGTGAGGAGAAGAACAAGAGAAAGTGGAAACAGGAGAGGAAGAGCAGGGAGGAAAGAGGGTGAGGAAACAAAAGAGGGAAGAGGACAGGAGAAAAGAGGAAGGAGAAAGAAGAGGAGGGAGTAAAGGAGAGGGGAGGAGAAGAGAAGGAAGAAGGGAAAGGAGGAGGAAATGAAAGGAGAGGAGAAAGTAGGGCGTCGGAAGGAGAGATGGGAAGCAAACAAAGGAGGGAAGAGGGCACAAGAGGGAAGAGAAAAAAGAGGAGAGAGAAGAGAGGAGAGAAATGAAAGAGGTAGAGAAAAGGAGATGAAAGAGGAGGAGGAAATAGAGGAGAAGAGCAGATAGGAGAGAGGAAGAGGTGGGATAGAAGATGCACTGAAAAGGAAAGAGGAGAAAGGAGAAAAAGGAGACAGGGAGAAGGGAGGAGACAAGGAAACAGAAGAGAGGGTAGAGAAGGCGAGTAGAGGGAGGTGCTGCTGTTTATGTACATCTATACAGTATAAGTACACAGAGTACTTGTACTTTATAAAACTGCTCTCAAACTTCATAACAGCAGCGCTCATGTGTCGTAGACATGACGTACCGTCCATCATCTGCTGCTCCTGGTTCAGGTGATACGCAGGAGGTCTGTCAATGCTCTCCTCCAGGGGAAAAGACACCTCATAGGCATCCAGGTACAAACCTCCACCACCTCCACCTGATGACGACGACGATGACGGCTGCGGCATGTAGTGCTCTGACGATCACACACAAGACAACAGAAAATTAGCTGAGTCATACATAGCAAATGCTATGTATTTAATGAGTTTAGACTGTCGTATGCTGATTAAATTGATCAGAAAACACCTAAATACCACCTTAAATAAGTCTTGTTTCGTCCTACAAACACTCAAAACACAAAGATATCCAGTTTGCAACCATTTAAATCAGATTAAAGCAGCAAATCGTCACATTTAAGAAGCTTGAAACAGTGGATCTTTAGCATTTCTTGCTTTAAAAATCAAATGAATTAAACAATAAAGCATTGTAGATGAATTACAGTTGACTGACCAGGTGTTTCAGCTCTAATAACAGCTAATAATAAAGTTAATTAAGTTAAAATTAAACCTAAAATACATCGAAACAAACCAACAAAGCAGAACATCAGTAAAACAGTCATAACAAGGTGCACAGTACTGATAGATAATGGAGGTTATAACCAATATTAGTGACTTTAAAGCAGCAGAAAGTGATTTATAAGCCTTTTATACTTTATAATTATGAATTTTAGCTATTGTAAAAACACAAAACATCAATTCCTTCAGTGTATGAACTCTTTAAAGGCAGAAAAGTCTACAAACAAGCGTTGTATTTGCCAAATATTGAGCTTAAAGGTGATTTAAAGACGCTCAAGATGCACAAGATGGATACGCCATTTAAAAATGTTGTTGCTGTTGTTACCTGGCGGGCTTGTATCGTCTCTGTTGTTTGGAGGATTCATGACTGACAGAAACACTCGATGAGTTGTGAGTCAAATGTTTGGATAGACTTGTTATTATTTGTCTTGAGCGGCTCTGTGTTCAGTTATACTTCTGTAATACGGCCTGAAAAACGACGAACAGCTGCTGCTTTACAGCCGGGCAGCCTCATTTCCAGCAGCAATTATTACCTGATTATAAGTGGCCTCAACGGGTGTGCGTGCACCTGCGCACATGCGCACAACAATAGTGCTGACTCGTTATCCGAAAAAAAAAAAAAGTTTTAAGTCTTAAACAGTTTAAAAACTTCTAATTTCAACACAATTACTCATATTTGACATTTAAATGTGTGTTTTTTTAAAAGCTGTTAAAAGTATTGGAACGGGTCCAAACTCAGACCGGAAACACGTCACGTGAGGGCGGTGCACAGGTGTGGTACGAGCCAAGGTAAGCGCGGAAGTAACTAAAAGCTCAACGAGAGAAGCTTCAGAAAGACGATTAATCGAGTTTTTATGCTGCTAAACGCACAACGACAACACGTGAGTCTGATTAAAACTGCTGTTGGTGTAAAATTAAGTGTTTTAATTTGGTTTTAGGACATAATTAGGTCGAATATGCAGAAACAGTCTCACCTGTCCAGGTGTGAAGTCTGCAGGGATTCTTCACGAAGCTTAAAAACTAAGTATCCTACATTTATAGTATCACGTACTGACTCCAGCTTTACAAATGGGATGACTTTCTGATTTTTCTCTTAATTATTTCAACAATTTAAATTTATTTTTTGAATATTTTTGAGGTTTGGTTGGACAAAACGTGTCACATTTCCCACTGTTTTCATAATATTTACAAAGTAAACTGTCAGTCCATTCATGGTGTAAATGATCAGCAGATTAATCCACACTGGAAATGATCAAATCTTGCTTTTACATCAGTGATTTCAGTTAAAAATAATGTTGATGAACTTATATTTTATGCTGATTTCTGACAATTTTCATGCTAAAACTTTTGTTTTTCTCTTTAAATTTGACCCTGAATCAAGTTGAAGACATGTATTTACACCTGATGGACACTTAAATATGTATTAGAGTCAGAACCGGGTTTATTGACATGTAGGTTTTCACAATACAAGGAATTTGTCTTGGTGTTTTTGGTGCATAACAAACATTAAGTAAAAATATCAGAATATAAGGAAGATAAAAGTCAAGTACTACAAAATATGAACTATATAAATATATGTACAATATTTTTAGGATGAAAAGAGGAGTGTGCAGGAATATGCAAATATGCCAGATAGTGTGCAAAATTCACATTATGCAGAATATTTTAAATGTGCAAGATATTTATCAAAATGTAGTAGTTAGAGGATGTTAAATAAAAGGTAAAGGGCAGCAATAAACAGCACTTAAAGTCAGTAAAACAAACACGTTTTTATGTATAATAAGGTAATATTGGCTTATTAAAGTGGTATCTTCTCTCTCTCACACAGTTTCATTATGGCAATCAGTGATGGCCTCTCCCACTGTAAACTGGCTCTGGCCTTCGCCGTGTTGATGGATTTACTGGGAGGAGCCGCTCTGCTGGTGGGAGTCTTCGCCCCACTGGAGATCAAAGGACAGGACTTTGGAGACTTACTGGTTTATACTGGTATGAAATGACTCATCATAAACTCAACTATTCATCAACAGTAGTTGGAGGGGTGATATGAAATAGACACTATGAGTTAGACCAGAAAAGAAGAAGCACATAAAAGTAGAAAAGACGACCACAAGGAATCCTGCATTACCGTAGTGGGTTAATATGGTACTATGAGCTCTTTAAGATATGATGGTGCCTCACCATGAAGAGCTTTGTTGGTAAGAATCCAACTATCAGTGGACTAAAAAAGAGAAAACTCACAGATAAAAGACAATAAAATAACACGTTCAATCTTTTTAACAGTCAGAATAGTTGTTTTTTGATTTTTAACGAAGCCGTACTTGATCTGTGTGCAGGAGCTCTGTTTGTGCTGATGTCTCTGGCCGGATGGGTGTTGTGGTACAGCGGAAACATCGACGGCCTGACGCCCAGGAACGAGCTGGGACACATCGGCAGCGCCGTCGACCGGTTGGCTCGCAACCTGAGCCGCAAGATCCGCACGTACAGGAGCCAGCGCTGAGCCTCCAGGAAAGATGTCTGGATTTTTAAAATTTTAACAGTCTGTCTGTGTTTGTCAGTGTTAATATGAAATACTGAATTTAACTCTTAGTGCCTTCGTTACCTCGACTACTGAAAACGTTACAAACATTTCAGTAACAGATTTTCTCTTGCTGTTCTGTTACAGAGTTGTGCTATTAATGTTTTATTCTCATTAGTATTTTTATTCTAATGTTTTAGATGTCGTTCAGTAAAACGTGGTCTCGTGTTGTATTTCAATAAAAGACATTTCATACATTTATCACAGAAAAGTAGATTTTTTTTATTATTAAAAACAGAATGACTTTGATTAACTAGTTCTTGAACATTTTTACATTCATGCATTCATGTTTCAAGATATTATGCATATTATCTTCAACCCATACTCACTTAGAAATATGAGCGATAAAAGAACAAAAAATGTCAGATATAAAAACAGTAGACCAGAGATACAGTTAAAGTGTGTTTACAGTTAATTCATTAAGACAAATAAACAGCATATTTTACACTCTGTTGTGGTATTTTACTGAACAATAACAATTTAAAAACTTTTTCTCTGCATTTGTGTCTCACCCGCTGTATAACACATTATTTCCCCACACACCAATAAATAGTAATTTTTCTTATGTAGTATTATATTAATATATATTTACTTGTGTATCCAGAGTTTAGGGGGTAATTCTAACCTGTACTGACCTCCATTGGTGACCATCAGGAACTACAACATCAGTCGACCGTCTATCCATCTGTGGAGCGATCAGAACTGATATTTTTATATTAATGTAGGAGAAAAAGTTGAAGTATCATCATGTAAATAAGTTGCAACACAAGTTATCATTCAGCAGAAGGCTGATTAATGAACTCCACCTGAACTCATCCATACAAAGAAGAGTTAACAGACAGGAAATGACCTGGCAGCAGATTTCCTCTCCACCCATAAGGAAGTTTCCTTCTGACACAGTTCAGCTAATCTGATTCACCTCTCACCTTGTGCTGAAAACGGGTTACAGAGTAATGGATTACTCCCCAATCCACGCTACATAATCTCGCAACTATATGAGATACTACAAAACATGTGCCTTCCCAAGATGGACAAGATAAAGGAAGAGTGGGATAGAGAGTTCGGAGCCCTGATACATCCCAATGTGTGGGAGGAGAGTTTGGAGCACATCCATGAATGTTCTATAAATGCCCGACACTGTTTGATTCAATTTAAAATATCGCACAGACTACATTACTCCAGAGCGAGGCTGCGTAAAATATTTCCTGAAGTCTCTCCTTTGTGTGTGTCCATGGAGGGTACCCTATCTCATAGTTTCGCTCTCTGCCCCAAACTTCAAAACTATTGGCATGAAATATTTGATTTCTTTTCGTTGATTTTGGGGATTCAGCTAGACCCAGACCTTATTTTAATAATTCTGGGAACATCTGAGGGGCTAAGGAAGCTAAATAGTGCACAACAGCACCTTCTGGCATATGGCCTTATAACAGCAAAAAAACTGATCCTATTTAACTGGAAGAAGAGAGAGGTCCCCACATTTAAGCATTGGTTGACTGATTTGAGAGACACCTTACATTTGGAGAGAATTCGATTTATTCTGAAAGACAAGTTGAGGGACTTTGATAAAATCTGGCAACCTTTGGTCTCTCATCTCGAAGGAGAATCTGATTGAGTCCCTAGTTGGATGCACTCCTGAGGGGGGGTTGGGGATAGGTTTGTTTTTTTTTAATTTGGTTTGTTTGTTTTTTGTCCTGTTCATTTTTGTTTCATCTGCTTTGTTGATGCAGGGCTCTGCTTGTTCACTTGCTATTCATTCTTGTCATCCGTTCCTTTTTTTTCTTTTTTGTCAGGGATTACTTTTCTCACCTTCTGTTAAAAACAAAGGAAACATAACTGTCGATTGTTAATTTATCTGTTAAATGTTTAGTTTACCAATAAACATATTTGAAACAGAGTAATGGATTACTCTCTGTGGGATTATTGTAACCTGTTGCTCTAAAGCGGGGCTGCCCAAACTGGGTCGATTTGGATGTTTCTGGTGAAATCTATCTACTGTATATATTCTGTTATTATATAACATCTTCATGTTGTGTCATTTTATATTACTCCTATGTTACTGAATTCATATTATAGTGTTTTAATCTGTACATTCTTTTTAAATATTTCACATCTGTTATACATGTTTATATGATACATTTTAATTTTAATTTATAAACAACACCAAAAACAAACATCATAAACAAAGTAAAACTTCATATATTTATTGGGATTATTGAAGTGAAACAGAAAATATCTTAAAAAGACAGATGTTATGTAGTGGAAACCAAAAAATACAGATCTGAACCAAAGTTTGGGGACTAAATTTGTCATAAATTTGGACACAAATATTCGACTTTCATGCGAGCTTTCAGTCAGAGATCCTCTTTAACGAAGATATCAGATTAAGCCTAATCAATCTGAGTGGGTTAATTAACCTATAGATTCACTTAAAAGGGTCAAATTTAATCTTAATTTGAGATTCACTTCGACTCACAGCTCACCTGGTTTCACCTGAGACGCCCTGATACTGTTTAATCCTCCACCATGTGTTAAACAAGTGGATTAAATCTGGACTCCAGCAAACTGTTTCTTCTTCTCTGTCTCTTCTTTCACTCTGACTCAGGTTTAGTTTGAACTCGGTGTTCCTCGACAGCTCTGTGACCCTCGGTGTGTGAACCCCGTCAACCCACCGCTGAATAAGCGTATCGTGAGCAGACAAGTCTTTGTGCAGCTAGTAATGGGATTATGAGCACACTTAGCATGTTTTCACTGGCCTGGTTTTCAATACTAGCATGTGAGGTCAGGCAGTTGAAGTTCATGTGTGACCTCTTGTAGCCTCATGCAATCATGCAAATAATCACTGCCACAAAATGTTTTAGGGTGAAGGTCAGAAGGATGTTTGGGGTACAAAGATCATTACAGTATAGAACATGGAAGAAGCAGAAGTAGCCATCTTGGTAGTCCTACCTTTGCAGCTTCCTGGCTAATCTAAAAAAGCAAAGACGTGGGTTGTTGGTGGAGCTGAGGCGGGCTGAATGAGGACTTGTTGCTCAAACAAGCCACCTGTAACAGCACCCACCTGTCAATCAAAGTGTCCACACTCTTAATTCTGCATAATTTTAAGCCTTAATATAATTTGAACAGGTGAGTTGTATAAAAATTCACCCTCAGTACAGTTGTCATGAACGGGGAAATTAGCTATAGAGACCAAAACTGTTTTTTGTACCAGGCTGTAAACATGTTTATTTCTGCTGTGAAGTTGTGACATTTTAACATGGGGACTTATGGAGACTGACTCACTTCTGGAGCCAGCCTCAAGTGGACGTTTGAGGAACTGCAGTTTTTGGCACTCACAGCCACAGAGGTTGCTGCTTGGTTTTTCCCAATTTGAACTGAATAACTTCCCTGAAGCCATGAACTTCTTCTGCCACACCTGGTGTCATGCATAATTGTTTGACCACAGTTTATTATTTGCTTTAATAAGATTAAAACTACTAAAACTAAGAATAATAGTGACTTCGGTGCAGCCTTTTAGTAAATATGAACAGAAGCAGTTTGAGTTTAGGACCTAAAGATGAGCCGAACACCTGCTGAAGTTTATTTTTGTTCCAAAAGTCAAAATGTTTTTGGATCTTTTCTCATAATGCAGGATCATATAACCATTTTTACTGATCATCTTTTGAGCTGAAGAGTAAAAAAATTTGGGAAACACCAAGGCTGATCCTCACGTTGATCTTTTGTCTATCGTCCAGATCTGCTCTTCTTTTAGTCCAGGGGATTTTCCCTTCAGGTTACAAAGAGTCTGTATTTATTGGATTAGCAGTTTTGGTCTTTTGGCTCTTGAGACAAAGCTTTCCCTGTCACCATCTCTGAGTTTGGCTGAGAGTTCTAAGAAAGGGAATCCTCTGGTTGAAAGGAAAAAGGGATTAAAATGGAGGAACAGACGGAGATAGAGAAGCAGTGAAGGTGGTGATTTTAAGCGCCGTAAGGAGGATTTGGCAGAGGTGCGAAGCAGACAGAGCGTCAATAGAAGGAACTGAAAATCAGTGGTTGACATTGACAAATGTATTCCCCAAAGAGGAAAGTTTAATCTAGGCACCATCATGGGCATCTCAGCTTCCAGTATAGATACAAGTCGGGTGAGCAAAGGCAGGTCAGATCATCAACAGAAGACTGATGGAAATGAACGAAAAGATGGATTCCTGCATGTTCGAACAAAACACCTTTTGGAGTTACATGACCAGCATCTCTGAGTAAATGGACTGAACACTGGCTGTTCATCATTTAGACATAACTGAAGCAAATCAAATGGAGACAAACTGACACTTCCTTGTCAAACATTGGGCAACAGAACGTTCCCAAAGTGCCCTTTCAAACCTACCAACATTGCTGATAGGTCAAACCTGTTAGCAAACATATTTAAACCTCCAGAAGTTACAGGGCAACAATCATACATTGTATAATCCTTTATGTTTCGGGTTGTGACACATCCGTTTTCATTTAAAAGCTACATTGTCTCTGTTTAAACAGCCATTTCACCTAAAAAGTGACATTGATTTTGCATGTCCTCTGGCAGAGCTCTCCAAAGCCTCGGCAGCCAGATGGCAAAATCCAAATCACCTGTGGAGCCACGGCTGAAGGTGCCAAAAGGGAGGCGGGCTGCTGAAGTTAGGCCATAGCACGTCAGCAGAGGAGTTTGGTTGTTTTTTTAAAATCAGGAGACAGATCAGAGGTTTGCCAAGAGAGCTTTGCGTAGACGCTGCTCTATACTTGTCCTGCGATAAAGCAGGGGCAATCCTTTTGTGGCCGATGGATGCAGCTACAAAAGTGGTGGGTGTGGAGGATGTCTGCTGGTATTTATGTCACCACGATCAGCTTGAACACACATACGGTGGACATGCTCAGACTTAGTTGTTGTTCGCTTGGTGATATTATCGAATAGTCTGAGCTTAGACCTCAAACCACAGCAGGTGTTAAGCTGCTTCATGTTAGTTCATCGTAGGCAGTGCTGGAAGAAGTAATGATATCTTTTATTTTAATATAGAAAACATTGGGTAAAGGACTCCTGCAGTCTGTAGGGGCTTGCCTTAGGACCTGGAGGGTGGCCAGCTCAAGACCAGCATGGACCACAGTATGGAGCATAGCTGGAGAGGTGCCAGTTCACCTCCTGGGGCACCAAACCCCTGTTACATGGCATCACTCCACCATCTCTCCACATTTTCATGTCTATAAGCCCTTTGTGTGTGTTTGGTTGTATTTCATGAGAGATCAATAAAGTCAATCTATCTACAGGTGCACTTAACCAAGGAAAAAGGGGCTGGTATGCTGACATGGCTGATGAAGGATAGTGGAACTGGGTCTGAGGGCACCTGGTGGACAGATAGAGAATGGCAATAAAGAAGAATCGAAGTCTGAAGGGAGAGTATGACAGTCACTGTCACTGCTTCTCCTCATACGACCCTGAAATGAATTAAAAAGAGCTGGTTCAGAGGTGAGGAAAAGAGGAGGGGAGGTCAAAGTGGTTAAATACCACTCCCAAAACAAAGTCATGACGTCTGAGCCCTGAAGGTTCACATTGTGTGTTGACAGCAGAGCAGATGGTGGATCAGCAGTTAACATTCATTTCAAATCTCCCGCAGTACGCCAATTAGAGCCTTGACTACATTAAATTAAAAAAACAAAGTCAGGTGTTCACATGGGTGCTGCTGTGGCTCCACGTCACTGTGATCCAGTTTAATCGACTTATCTCATAAAGTGGAGGCTGATTTCCTCTGCTGCTCACAGACAGAGCATCGCTGTTTGTCCCGGACTCCTCAGCTGCTCACACAGGTAGGAAACAACCTGCGCTACACTGACAACATGAAATATCAGGATCCTTAAGACTCAAGAAACTGAACACCACTAATGAACATCGAACTTTTGATTGTTGGTGTTGGCAGTGTTTATCTTAAACTAGGTTTATGTTAGATTCACATCAAGAGATCATTGAGGGAAGACTTTTAATGGATGAAAAGTAGCAATGTTTAAATTTGTTGTTTTACTTTTATTTGCAAATATGATTAACAAAGTATAACATGGAGCTTTGCTGGGACTTCATATTGAACTGAGTATATTAATGGCCACCATAGTGCTTCACTTGCTCCCTGGGGGGATTAGATTATTCCGTCCTGGTTGTCACAGGCAAATTAATTACATTTGATTGCAAATTTTCAGTCTCATGTGCAATTCTAAGTGTAGTGATGTTACTTTTGGTCAATGGGGATAACAAACCAAGGCCTCACGATTCTGGAGAGTTGAACTTGAAGTGTATTGGACTTCATTACAATTGAGATGGAGGCTTAAACTTGTTCTAATTATGAGATGGGAACCATTGACCATTTGCAAAACCATTTATGCTACAAGCACATACCAAAAAGTGGAGAGATTGAGTTGAGAGATCAGTAAATAAAGTCAGCAGGCTGAAAGTGCTCAATCAGACTTAGACAGCAGGTTTATCTCTTTACTTTGCCAATTAAAGCTTGCTACTTATTTTAAAATAGCAAAAGGGTACAGAATTTGCAAAATTGTCTGGCATACAGCTTAATAAGCACCTCAGCCTTGACCAGGGTTGAACCTTGTCCGTGACACCACTTGCTGGTATTACTGATGGTTGATTGGCCTAATGAGCTTATCAAGCTTCTGCTCTTTTTACAGCATATGCTTCTCTGGGCTGAGGTGTAGGCCAGGACCAAGATCAAGAAGGCTACTGCAGCCAGAGTAGAGGAGGCAGCTCCCTAGGTTGAAGCTGTGTGTCAACAGCCCTGGAAGGGGCATTTTGATATAGTTCAAAAAAATCACCAACACCACTAACAATGGGGAACACCAAGAGCGGAGCTGTGTCTAAAGAGATCCTGGAGGAACTAAAACTCAGCACCAAGTTCTCAGAGACTGAGATTGTCCAGTGGTATGAAAACTTCAAAAGGCAGTGTCCAACAGGGCGCATCTCAAAAGAAGAGTTTCAGAGCATCTACAGCAAGTTCTTCCCAGACAGTGATGCCCAAACGTATGCCCAGCACGTCTTTCGCTCCTTTGACACAAACGACGATGGCACTCTCGACTTCAAGGAATACATCATCGCTCTCCACATGACGTCAACAGGGAAGACCACCAGGAAACTGGAGTGGGCCTTCTCGCTGTTTGACGTAGACAAAAACGGATACATCACCAAGTCAGAGGTTAGGGAAATCTGCACGGTGAGTATTGGAGAAAGGGAAGTGATGTAATAGCTTTGCAAACAACTAGTTGTTAACTATTTGGCTTCCAGCTGTTTGGGAATGTCTAAAGGAACAGCTGGCCCTAACAACTTCTGGCTAAGAGACTCATTAGTAGGAATATAGACAACAGTATCATCTGCATAGAAGGTGGTATGAGACTGTCCTGTACTCTATCTGTATGTACTTTTTAAATGTAGATTCCCATTTTTTTTTTCTTTCTGATCACATCCCCATTAGCACCCACTCACTCAATGATAGCAAACAATTTTTATGTCACCAGTTTTACCTGCAGCATTGAAAGCTGCTTAGACTTTAATTAATGCTGATAAACAGTTTAGGGTGAATTAAGGTCTAAGCCTACAGAGAGCTTTCAAATGAAGAAAGTAGGATATACATATATAGCATGCAATGCATGCATTGATTTGAGAATGTGCATCAGTAGAAACAAATATAAACAACAGTATCATCTGCATACAGAATCAACATAACATATCTATAAAGCTATTTCTAGTTCTTTTATTTTTTAGAAAGAAAATTGGCAGAATGATGATATTGATGAAATGATATATTTCCATTATTTCTTCAGATTTATTTCTTTAGTGCACTCCAAAACAGCCAAAATCTATGTAGGTTAACAGTAAGAGAATATGAAAACTAGGGTTTTTAGGAAAAATGCAAATCCTTCTTTCGTCTGTCTGCAGTTTGTCTGTATAAAACAATTTGTCACTGATTTGACAGCCTGGACATTTGTTCAATAATCCTTTCTTTAAGCCATGCAATAACAGTGAAATGTGAGGCAGTAGTTGCAGTTTTTCACAGTCAAGCTTTCCGATTTTTCCCATATGTTATTCAGTATCTTTAAAATGTAAATTGCTCCAGATATTGATCCAATCTCTCCCCTCTCTCTCTCTCTCTCTCACCAGTCTGTCTTATGTTTTGTTTTGTTTTTTCCTATCAGGCGATTTTCAAGTTGATTCCTAAAGATGAACTGGCTTCACTGCCTGACGATGAAAACACAGCTGAGAAGAGGGCAGATAAACTCTGGACGTTCTTTGACAAGGGTGATAATGGTAAGATGTAAATGGAAACATGAATGAATGAATATGAGACATGTTTGGTGCTCTTGCTTTTAAGTTTTTTTTTCAAGTACTGAAAACGGGATGATAATTCTGCAGTCTGTCTGTCTGTCTGTCTGTCGTAAAAGGAAAGTATTTGCACTCAGAAAAGAAAAGGCCAGAAACAGCGCCTCATTTGCCTCATTTGACTGCTTTATGGGCTGAATGAAGCCTAGTTGCTCAAATAAGCCACCTATAATGGCACCTACCAGTCAATCAAAGTGGCCATGCTGTTAATTCTTCATAACTTTAAGCCTTAATATAATTTGAACAGGTGAGTTCTATATAAATTTTAAAAAAAGGATGTTTGTACCAGGCTGTAAACATGTTTATTTCTGCTGTGAAATTGGGCATTTTAACATTGGGACTTATGGAAACTGACTCCTTCTGGAGCCACCCTCTAGTGGCCATTTTAAGAAATGCAGTTGTTTGGATTTTCCACATTGAGCTTTATTTCACAACCCTGGAGGTTCCCACTTGATTCAGACTGAAAACAACCCTGCATTAATCAGTGTGATGCCTTTAAAAAGTAAATTTCATTCACCTGAACTAAACTTTTTTTATTTTATTTTCCTTTTTTTCACTTCAGAATGAGTGGCAGAAGGAGAATTTATCCAGGGAGTGTTGGACAATGAGGTGGCTCTTCGTTTGATTCAGTATCAGCCTTTAAAGTAACTCTTCTACAGAGTCATTGTGTTGTCTTTCCAGTCCTGTCTTTCCAATGCTATCCTTCATGTAACGCTAAAGCAAAGACACCTGACAAGCACTTTCACGAAATGTGAACACGCCACAGGAATTCCTACTATTTAATATCCCCTTACACAGCCTAAATGACACTTTCCCACAGCTAAATAAAATGCTTTTCCTGCTGACCCTTCATTTAAGTTTGCATTTCTTGAGAAAATTCAATTACAAACGTGTCTTTTACGAACTCAAGTACACATTTTGATATGATAACGTCATTAACACAAAATATTTAGTTAGTTTACCCTGCAATGTTTTTTAAAACCCAGACTAAGTGCAGAATATGTCATTGTACGTGGGCCCTTCTTATTGTCTAATTTTGTGTCTTTCACTGTGTTTACTTCATCCATGTGACACGATCATACATGTAGTTAAGTGGTGTATATTGGAGAATAGGTTTGTTCATATAACATATACAACAACGTGTAAAACTGTGTTTATTTTGTTGACCCTGGATTTCCCTTGACAATAAATTCAATAAAGACAAACCATGAAATTGTTACAGAGTTTAAGATGTTGGAAGTCTTTTTTCATCTTTTTTTACAGTAAGTTATGTTGTTAATAAATACTGGGATGGTTGGTCGGGGCACAAGCAAATGCTGACAGCGAGTGGAACCAGTGTCGTGCCAGAACCGGAGCTGGGTAAGTATGCAATGTAACCGGGCTCAGCAGCCTCTATGGACAAAATGTCAGAATCAAACAGACCGAAGAGGACGTTGACAGAAGAAGATTAGAAGGGATCAGAAGAAATTAAATTACTTAAAATTTGGGGTTAGAAATTATTTTTATGTCAAGTGGAGCCTGCAACATCCTGCAAAGTGATGTGAGAGGCTCGTCTTACATAAACTGTTGTATAATTCAAACTCTTAATTTAAATTTTTAATTACTTTCCACATAGTGCCCAATGACCCGACAACCCGGTTTATCTTTGCTTCACTGCCTATATTATGTCAATCTCTCTCTCTCTCTCTGTCAGTCTTATTCCTCTGACTGGGGAGATTATTGACATAATCTTCTGTCCAGTATTTGAAAGCATCTGCCTGAATTTCTAAATCTCTCTGTTGCTGTAATCTTTGATTCTCGCTTTTCTCTCTTTCTTACATGAGCATAAACACAGGATACCGGGTATACACACTCATGTAAACTGTGTATTCAGTCTTCACACTGATGATTAAACTACACCTTACACTTATGTATCAAATCCTGGATTCCCAAACTAATCACCCCATTTTTGTGCTCATTTCATAACATAATAACTTACTAAATATAGACATCATCTTCTACTGAAGGTATATTTTGACACCTCTTTGACTCACTATATGTTTCAACATATAAGTGATGATTACATGAGAAGACGTCATCAGACAGTGTGGTTTGTTTTTATTTATCACCTTACTGGAAGGGATTTTAATATATTCTTGCAAACAGATTAAAAACAAAAATGTAAATATGCCACAGTCATCACAGTTGTTTCATTATCAGCTCTCAACAGTCCCTAAAGAAGTCACTGTAAGGCTGGATCTACACAAGCAAAGAAAACTGAAGTTTGTTCTTCTGTTTTTGTCCATTTGCATGGTCTCACGTCATTGACTTTAGGTTCGCCAAGACAGACACTGAGCTGGGCTTCTTGCTTTTGGACTAGTAAGCAATATTGGCTGGCTGCTACATCTTGTGTTGTTGACCTTGCTTGATGTTTGGCTGTTAGCAAAGTTGTCGACTCACTAGTTTTTGATCAGAAATAATATAATCATAATAAATACACATGCACCAGCTGTCTATCTCTATCATAGTGGTGTACAAGTGAATTACACTCTGACATTGCAGGGATGCCAAATCGCAAACAAAACCAAATCTTACGTAGTATCGCTTTAAGATATTTAAAAATAATTTACAATTAAACTTATTGTAAAAAAAAGATGCATTAGTTATATAAATAAACTCATATTTTAAACATTTTGCACGTGCATGGGTTGGTCTTCCTGTCAAAACATCAACAATGCAGTTGGGTGAAAACTGTGTGGATTGAGTGTTATTGCATTTTATAAAGAAATCCAGAGGTGTACCATTTAAAGCTTCAGTAAGAGATATTGTTATGTTAACACAACGTTACCAGCAAAGTCAATAGAAGAGTGACCTGCTGAACCAAACTCTATGCAGCTTTTAGTCTCTTTCAGTCCAGTTGTGCTGCACATCGTATTTGCTAACTTGTTTGCGTAAAAACATGAAAATCCAACAGTGTATGGGAGCGTGAGTTTGTTGGGAGTCTTTCTGCCCCCGAGTGGTGAGGAGATTGTAACTGGTGCAGACTTGAAAAACCATCATTTGAGACAATAAAACAAGAAGGGTTTTTGAAGTTCTGTGTTCAAGTCTTGAAATGTATCAAATCTTTGTGGAGCCAATCCGATAAGATGTTTGTCCTTGAGCCCCCAAAGTCTTAGCAGAGTGAGTCCTCTCTCTCCTCCTGCAAATTGTAATCTATCTCGTCCATCTCGCGTTCACAGTCTTCACACCCTTCAGTACCGCATCCCTCCAGGACCACAACACCATGATGGTCCACCAGCCTTCCTCCCACAACTGCTCCTATTGTGCCAACTCCTCCTATTGCTCCCATTCCTTCAACTCCCACCGCTCCTCCCATTCCCATCCCAACTCCATTCCCACCAACGCCGACTCCTCCTACCCCGATTCCTCCCATTCCTCCCATTCCTCCCATTCCTGCCATTCCTGCGATTCCTCCCATTCCCATCCCAAGGCTAACAGCAGCTCCCATCCCTCCAACTCCAATTCCTCCTCCACCAACAAGCAGCGCTCCCCCAGCGCCACATGCCAAATGTCCGACAGTCGGTCCCACTGCTCTGGGCCAGAGAGGGTCCATGAGCGCCCCCTGTTGGCCGAGCTGAATCAGCTGACTGATGGAGTAAACCCCTCCGCCACCGGCTCGGACAACCTCCTCGTAGGAAGGGGCGCGGGCAGCAGCACGAACCTCCTCCAGCCTCACCCGGGCTCGGTGCTTCATCTCAATGATGGTCTTGGTGTAGGAGTTGAGCGTGGCCACGGCGGCTGCCATGCAGCAGCTGAATGACAACCATGCCATGCTGGTGAGAAGAGGGAGGAAAGACTTTACCTCTGTGTTGTTTAAAGGTCTGGTCACACTGTAAATGGCAAGTTCATCCATGTGACATTACAAAAAAATTGGTGCTAGAAGTTTGGTGACTACTTACGGGGATTGGTTTAGACACTAGAACTACTTTGTTAGGTTTAGGAAAAGATCATCAACCCAGCTCAAGAACCTATTAAAGCCCCACCGATTCAGACCAATGAATAGAGCCAACAGCCACTGAACTAACAAGTACAATGAAGGCATTTTACAGAGCATTTGGCTTTGTTTCCGGGATAATGGACGGTCAGACAAATGGGCTTTTCCAATGGGACATTCTTCAGACTGTTGGGGTTGGCAGAGCAACCTACTCACAGGGCCAGTTGAAGAACTACTGTACCAGGTGATCTAACAGCTAACACACTATCCAGGGATGAGCTAGCCAGACTCACAGCCATCGCCACAGCGGCTCTCTAACAGCTAATGAGCTACGATATCTTCCTCCATTTTAGACTCTCCGGCTCTATTCCCTCCAAAGATGTCGGTCAATGGGTCAAATTTGAAAAGTTAACATTCGCTTCTCTGCGTTCGACTTTACTAATTACAGCTGTACCTTTGAAATGAATTACTTCAACTTCAAGATTTCACAGTTTTAATGCCGGTATGACAAAGCCGTAACGGGTTAAACTGAAATACACTTACGCAAAAGACCATCCGTAGTCCCAGGTCTGTGGCCTCCAGTCTTTGGGCCCGATGCTCACAGTCATCTGGAACACTGTAGTGTACATCATGTGTGCTACCATCCCCATCATACCTGGCAGTGCAGGAAAAGACAGAGAGCAAATAAGTCACTGCCAGTCACAACTGGTTAACCAGTGAAACAACCTGTCAAAACTCTTGACAGTCAAAGTGGATTGAATCACAAAAACTAAAAAGGAGAATGAACTCTTCTCATTTTGCCTTTTCAACTGTCTATGATTGTTTTTGACATGTTTCCACCTGGTTTCCACTACAAATCTATCGTTATGGAAGATACTAAACAAACAAATACTTAGGTGCAGTCCAGTGGCATGTATTTGGTGCTCCTACTGTGTAAGATCATACAAGTTAAAGAGAACATCTCAACAGAAAGTGTCGCCTATCCTCACCTGAGAGGACGGTGCACATGGCAGCGAAGGCGTTGATCTTGAGGGCGTTCATCTCCCTCTTGGCACAGAGGCAAATCACTTCCACACACATCAGCAGGAAGCCCATTGCCAGAAGACCAATGTACATGAACTCACTGATGACTGAAAGCCAGAGCACACCTGAAAGCACAAGTGGGAAAAGTTTATGACAACCCAACAAGAGCGAACAGTTGATTGACGGGAGGTTCTACTCTGGTTTGTGTTGTACCGACCTTGAGTTTCTCCTGGCGTCAGTTCAATGAAGCTGCGACACTTTTCTTCCTGATCATTACCTGGAAGAACAACAGTTAGAGGTAAGTGCCACATTTCTGGTTTTAAACACATCATGTTCAATCTTTAAATTGGACATCAACCATTATTCAGAGGATTAAAGTAAAATGTTAAAGAGTAAAAGAGTGTTTTGTTACAACACGTAGTTTTTGTGTTATAAATATTCTTTTGTAGATGCTGACAACATAAATTTATAGTCACTATAAGTCTGTCCTTTGGGAAAAAGAATTTAAACTGCTGAATTTGCTTTGCGCTGCCGACTATCAACCAATCACAGCATCTTTTAGTGGAAGAAAACATGCCAGTGATTGCTTTTTGTTTTCAGGATACCTAAGCTTAGCTAAGCTCCACAGAGGGTCATAAGCCCAGAAAATAACTGGACAGGTTTGAAAGATTTTACGTTAAAAAACATGTGATAAGCTTATAAATTACAATATATTTCAATTGTTTAAGATTAAACCAGTGGTTCCATACTTTTTTGAGCACATGCATCAGGTTTCAGATGTTATTTCAGTCCCATTAAAGTGGAAGTAGAAACACATTTCTGATTAATCATCTTATGACCCCCAATACTTATCTTGTGACCTGATGAGGGGGGTTGGGAACCACTCCTCTCCTGTAATATTACTATTATGTCAGCACTAACTTGACGCCCATTGATGTTGGGAGCAACGCAATATTAAATAACTTCTTCCTGTAATCAGATTACTTTTCCTGCTAATAAAGTACTTCAAACTGTGTAAAGATATTTTAAGTATTGAACTAGAAATGTCCTGAGACGGTAGGACTTATTTGTTACCTGTTCAATTACTATTAAATGGTACTTTGATAAAAGATTTACAGTGAACGTGAATAACAATGAATATCACCATGAGATTGAAGTTCTGTTGGAGATTTGGACCCACCATTCAGGTGCTTTTGACAATAAACTCTGAGTACAAACTCAGCTGGTCTCTGTCATTATTTATGTTTTCTGCGCCCGTCACAAACCTTCATTGTGCTTCTCACAGGACAGCCAGAAGCCGGTGTGGAAGTAGCGCAGCATGTATTTGTCCTCGCCTGTCTCCCAGATGTAATGGACGGCGTTGGCCATCTGCTTCTTCTTGATCCTGGCCAGCTCCTCCTTCTGCAGCGGAGACAACGTCACGTTGGAGACCGGGCTCCTCGGATCCGGGGTTGGGGCCTCTGATGGATGGACAAAGATGGGACACAAAGAGTGATGAAAGTAATACAAGATAGAAGAAGAGCGGAAGATAAAGGAGGTGACAGAGAAGCTTTAATGGATGGGAATTGTCCAGAAAGGATCCAGAGGTAAAAAGGTGGAAAGACACGTTTATAAATGAAATATTTTCCTACATATTCCTATATATCTGTCATAAATCCAGAAATACTGTAGGTCTCTTGTGGGTCACAACATGTAACACACCCTAGCGCTCAAACATGGCTCTTTAGGTAATCTGTCATTTTCTATGTCATGAAAATTGAATACTACACAGAAACAAATAGGCTTAGTGCTGAAAGATAAAACAGCGGCTGGGTGAATCCAGATAACATGCGGCCGCAGATACAAAGTTCTCAGATTAGCAACAAAGCCGGGATTATGTGAATCTCTGACAGTCAAGTGTGAAATAACCTGAATATTGGGTGCAAGGAAAATATATTGAATGGTGCAATATCCTGCACTAAATCAGCATTTACAAGACTACAAGTACTACAAGTACTTACATTATCAACTCTTTTTCTTGGGATACATTCTTGAGATCTCAAGATAACAAGACTTTGTTTATCTCAGGAAACTTTGGAAAGTTTCCTTATCTTGAGATCTCGAGAAATTTATCCCGTTTTCACAGGATAAGCATGGCAGAATGGAGGCCTCCGTAGAACAGCTTATTTCCAGGTGATTATACACTAATTAAAACATAGTTATGAATATTATATTACATTTCTACCATCTTCTGCAAATGTCCCCTAACTTTTGAACACTGAAACCATGAAACAGTGGTTGTTTATCATCTAAATGCCCCAAATCCTTCTTTCACTTTAACTTTTCTACTTAGTCCGGTTTTAATCCAGGCCAAGGATGTGCACAAGGCCGGGCTAAAGTTGCCCAAGCAACAGCCCATTTGTCCTCTTCGGCTGAACCAAATTAAATCGCCATATCATCCAAACATTTAGTACTTTTTGATAGGTATACATCTGCAGGATACAGAGTCATAAACCCAACGAAAAAAGGGGATACAAACTGATGCCCCTCGTCATGCAACACTTTAGCATCCAAACTCGATCTTGTTGCTTTTGTACGAGGGCTCCAGGTGAGTCTTGAGGGTCAGCCCCTCAAAATGTCTGTACTTGTCCCTGGCTTTGAAATCACGAAATCGTCTATTGGGTTTTGTCAATCTGGTTTTTTAGTATCTGGTTTGTTGCGATTAATTATGATTGGTTTATGACATTATTTCCCGCCCTCACCTGTGGTGTACGGCTGGCTGTTGTTCTGCCCACAGTTCTTCATCTTGACAGGTGACAGGCAGAGCGGCTTCACCACCTTGTGCGTCCCCTCGCACCAATACGAGGTGCAGAAAGCCGAGACGGACAAGGTGAGGGCCAATGAGGTGAGGGAAAGTGACAGCAGGGAGCGGTTACGTCTGGACATGTTCTCCAGCATCGTTGCTTTCTCAAAAGTCCCCAGCAAGAAGCAAGACAGAGTTAAGACTTTGAGGTTAGGGGGGTTTGCGTGACACCACAATGACGAGTCCAGATGAAGTCCAGGAAGTTGGGTGTGGCGGTTTGTTGTGGCAGTTGAGATTGATTCATGGAGGATGGAGGAAAGGCGATTAGGGATGTTTGAGAAGTGGAACAACAGTCAGAGGTGGGCGGGGTTCAAGGACAGTGAAGTAGAGGAAGATGAAGTGCTGCAATTTAATCACAAGGAGACAGATGTGCAGACCAGAGGTTGCAGGAGGAACTCCGACTGTCCTCCTGCTCCAGAATCAGTCAAGCCAAACCAGCCTGGTTCATTAGACTTCCTTTCTTCTCGATGTTATGGCACGAGCCAAGCGAGATGTTTGACTCCACACATTTCTTCTCACCGAGCTGCCACCCTACGCCACGTTTCCACCGCCATCGCGGTGACACTCACTGGATCAAGATAAACGTCTAAATCTTATCCTGCGGATTTTGAAACTAATCAGTCCCCGTTCTCAGGGCACATCCCGTTCCTTCAACCTGTTCCTCCACCTCTCTCCGGGGAAAGGATTGAGCTTGCAAAGGAGTGATTAGTCCTGTATCTCAGCCAGGACTACCTCTGCGCCTGGTAATCTGTGTTAATCTTGCAGGGTTAGGTGGATGAGATTAATGTCCACTGACTCTCATGATGTCTAGATGATCACCTGAAAGTAAGGAAGGGAGACAGAGGCAAGCATCTGGATTAAGTATATCAACTATGGAAGTCTTTATGTTGCACTTCATTTATTCATATGTTACTCCAGAACATGCTAACGTGGAGCACTGAAGCTGCTGCTGCTCTGCTAACATGTTAACACTACACCTCCAGTTTTACAAGGTGTAAAACACCAACCATAAACTGCAATATCCTGGCTCTACCTACAGCTACCTACAGCTGTCAACACTAGCTAGTTACATCTGATAGCAAATATATACAATATATATACAATATGTACAGATTTATATAGTAATGTGAGCAAAACACTAAACTAGCTAGCTAATTGATAAATTGTTCATAACTTAGTTAGCTAGGGTTTTGCTAAAACTATTATAGCTATACATTTATATAGTAATGTTAGCACCAAACTAGCTTGCTAATTTATATCAATTGTTCATAACTCAGTTAGCTAGGGTTTTGCTAAGATTATTATATCTATACATTTATATAGTAATATGAGCAAAACACAAAACTAGCTAGCTAATTTATATCAATTGTTCATAATCTAGTTAGCTGGGGTTTATATAGTAATGTTAGCAAGTCAGTAGCTAATGAATGATTCAAATTAGCTAGCTAGTTAGCTAGCATTTCAACACACACAATAATCATCAAATGCTATCAAAGAAAAAAGTGCATGCTATGATATCAACAAACAATCAATAAGTTGAAAAAATGTCCTTTATATGTGATATATATCACAATGTCATCAACAAATACGTTTACTCTTATTGTGTTTATTGCGTACAGTAGATTTCAAATTATTTTATTCCACCCAGTATGACAGTATCTTGACCTTCTCTATATGTAAAGTGTCATGAGATAAATCCTTATTTTTTATGGGTATATAACTCCATGAAATAGAGATATCCTACTTTGTCCTTTACATCAATAACATACATGTTTGACACTTTCAACACTTTTGTTTTTTTCTATAAACTAAAGATTAACAGATAGTTTTGTGGGTTTGAACAACGTTTGGCAGCACAGCTCGAGTCTGTAATGATCGACCCACATACGGGTCAATGAGATTTACCATAGACCATCAATTCAATCAAATCATGTTCAATCAGGTGTTGGGATTTAATTTGGTCCATCAAATCATCTCATGGTGTCAAACTATAATCCATACAGCACACAGGCTGTTATTGTTCTGCTGTACATGTGTAGACATCATGTCTCCAGACACCTGTTCATGTTGTCAACAGCTGAGGATTAACCAGACCAACAGCTTCAGGGCATGAACCCCAACATACAGAACATTATTTTTAGTGATTTTAGTGGAGTGTTTGGTGGGTAAACTCTGTTTAGACTGGTCTAAATGTCACCACATTAAAACAACAGAAGATTTAAACCCACAGTCAATAAAAGTTTCATCATGATGAGATGAAACCTTCCCCCTTCATGTTTGTGATTGGAAAAATCCAGCTATTGTTCACACTCAACTTTTGATCAGCTTACACTCGTATGTTAAGGTAAAAATTTAAAAAATCAGCTCGACTCACCTCGTTTGGGACCCCGGGAGAGACTGTTTCCTTCACCTCTCCTCGGACATGGATTCCTTTACCTTTTCCTCTACGCTCCCTCGTCACTCCCTCCTCCGTCTTGGGTTGAGTTTCCATCAGAAACCCACCCAGATCTCACTTTAATCCCCACAAGTCCATCTGTTACTTTCCCTCCCCTTTGCTCCTGATATTGTTTCTATTCATCCCCACATCTCTCTCTCTCTCTCTCTCTCTCCCTCGGGCTCTCTTCTTCATCTCTTCCTGACCTCTGGTCCTGCAGTGATTAATTCGACAGTATGGTACAGGCCAGCTTAGATTGAGATGTGTGAGAGCGCTGTGGGCTCACGATGGTCCGTGCTGCTCTCTAAACTTCGACCCTTCTTAACACAAAACGGTGCAGCTGTAACAGTTTATATACAGCTGCTGGCTTTAGGCAATCACGTCGCTTCAAAGTCATGGGTTTGAATCCCAGATTGGAAAACCAGGAACAGCACGATTGAACTTTGAGTCGAGTTTCTTTGGAGTCCTGAAACAGTATCAGAAACAGATTCAACAGCCGGGATTTTAAGTAATTTAAGTTGATATTTGCTGTCTTTATTTCATTATTTTCAACTGACCAACTCTTTCTCCACTTTTCTCCACGGTTATGGCCATTACATACTTTGTTGATAAGAGGAGGAAATTCAGGAGTGACTGTTGAGTCTCCCCACTGATGAAGAGAGAGCTTAGTATCTTAAAAACAGAAGAGGGTATATTTAGGGATATTAGAGAATAGTTATATTAAAGTTTTCTCTCTCGTTTGTTGGTATTTCACCTGGGTGTTTGACCTTCACTGTGCTGGATCATGTATGTGCACAGCCTGTACACATCAGACACTGACAGCTATCACCTCCAGAGGTTCTCTGATGATGATCCAGCCATCGTGGGACGAGTATCAGTAGGGGGGTCATCACAGACCACCTTAACATCAACGCCAATGGCAGGACGAAGGAGATGGTGACTGACTTCAGGAGGAAGATATAATATGTAAATTCCAGTGGAATCAAGTGGTCATACATGACGGTATGATGTGTCTAAATATGTGTGTATTTGTGGCCCTCTTGTGGTGACAGCAGGTAAGGGAAGACAAAGTTCAAAGAAATCCCCCAGTAAAAAAATTAAGATTTAAGAAAGTCGCAGAACAGACAGCTTTCACTTCATCATTTTATTTCTCAAATGTACTGTATACTGTCACAGTTTACAACACAGCTTCAAATTTAAATACACAGCAAAATAAATTCATTTCATACAAAATTAAATTTGAGAAATTAAATAATAATAATAGTGGTATGGACTAGTGTTTCCGTCCTCGTCTTGTTCTACGATAACTCCTTGAAGTTTTCCACCAGAGTTCACATTTAGAGGAGTTGAAAAATACATGAAAGACGTGTACCGGCCCATGAAACACAAAGAACGCCAACAATTATAAACTTATGTGACCTCTCAGGTTGGCTTTGATTTACTGAAATCTCTGATTAATCCTGCTACCATCTCAAAAATGCATCTCCCGCAACGAGGAAACAGCAGCTGTCGGTCTGTAGAGCTACATGAAGGTGAAGTGGAGCCGTTCGTACAGGTGTGTGTTGAACAAACCGATCATGTAGGGGAGCGGATACACACTCATCAGACAGCATGCACATTAAAGAGTTTGATATGTTCAAATTCGGTTTTTATTCAGCGCCGTAGCTAAACATCAGTACAGTAATACACACTTCTGTTTCTTGTCTAAAGCCAGCAAAGACATGTTCGATTACACAATGAACCCACAAATCTAAACAGGGATGAGAAAGCCACCATCGGTTACTGAGTTGATTGATGATGCAGTGTTTGAACAGCCAATCACGCTCGACGTCGCACATGACCAATACCATCAGGTGTAAGGAAACCTATGGAAAGCCAGCCAGTTCAAAAATACACGACTGTCAACACGTTGACATTTCTTGACAATGCTTTAACGTGTCAATAATGGGTTGATTTTTCACGTGTTACTGACGTGTTGCATCTGTTGACAATACATTGTGAACACGCAAACAGCACGTTGATTTTTGCACTCATCTTTAATGTATTTGTTGACAACACGTTACAGCCGCAAACATTTTTACGTGTCAATATCGTGCAAAAACAGCAGTTTTTCTTGACAGCGCGTTACTGTGTCGTGAACGCATTGATTTTTCGTTATTAACACGACAACACGTTAGCAACGTGATCTCAGATGTTCATTTCACATATTTTCGAGACACTTGATCACTTGTCCAGTTCAAACAGGCGTTTGTTCCCATCCCAGGTTATTTCTGTAAACCTCTGTTAACCTCTTGTTAATGTCTGTGATCACATGTTATTAACATGTTGTCAACGCGTTAATGTGTTGAAAGTTGTGTATATGTGAACTGGCTGGCTTTCCATAGAAACCTGTCGTTGTTGGAGAACATTGCTGCATCAATAAATAATCAAGCAAGAAATCAGTCAATAAATAGATCAATAAATAGTTACTCATGATTTCGTAACACTCTAATATACAGTATATTTCAAGGTTTATCTGTGATTACTTCCACTATTTACATCAGCACAATAGATACTGCACACACACACACTCACTCACACACTCCGCCTTATACAAACACATGCACACTTTGACGTCATCCTCGGATCAGTTAATGTTTTACAGGTCCAGTCACAGAGTCATACAACACTCAAATACACAGCACTTCTTCAGTGTTTCCACATAGACACTCACACACACACACAGGTGCTTTCTGTTTTCTTGTGCATGAAGAAGAATAGGACTGGATGATTGAGGATTATGTTAATACACTACGCTGCACACACTTAAACCAGGGCTAATGTGTAGATCTCAGGGGGGGGTGATGGGTTCAAAGGATAATACAAGTGGTTTTGCATGTTTTAGCCTGAAAAAAATCACCATAAAAGTCCATACTGTGTGATTTCAGTCCAACAACTTCAATGTAATGCTGTTGTTACATGCAAGTTCGGTTTCAAGCAGAGACGAGACTCATAAAGAGTTTTGGTCTTAGTGAATTCATGGATATTCTGACATCTGAGCTGCTGCTGAAAAGCAACTTAGCGCAAGAAACAGCCAAATTCTCAAGATCTTTTTGATGATCATGTTTACTTATGGTTTGTTCTGCATGCACTTTGAACTGTCCTGTTGTTGAGAGGCGCTGTATGATAGATCTGCTTGCCTTGACTTGTCCTCCATGAGTTTCCTTTTGGGTTTTGTAGGCCCTGTCCAACTGGACTTGGTTGCAGATCTGTGAAGAAGTTTCACCTCTCATCCAAGAGGCTCCTTTAGTTCTGACTGACTGTTGGGGAGATCCAAGTATTTAGCCTTAGCGGGATCGTTGACTAGGCCGTTGTTTCCACTTGGTTCGTTGGTGCTCGTTGTTGTACTAGCACTAATGAACCAATGGCCTGGCCAATGATCTCGTCCAGGCTGGATAATCGGATCTCCCCACCAGTCCACCAGAACTGAAGAATGGTTGAGAAGTGAAACGTCTTCACAGATCCACATCCAAGTCCAGTTGCCCCAGATTTAACTCTTCTCAAAGAAAGATGACCTGGACAACTGAGAGCCTTCATGGACTTCAAAACCCATTGGATGATGACGATAATGAAAGTAACCCAAAGCAATGACTGACTCAGAGGTATGTGGGAAAACAATCTAAAATCCTATGGATGCTTTGGACGCACATTTAAAGGTTAAAACATGCAAAACTACCCAGTGTCGTCGGTAGTTAATATGATGTATGTATCAGGTAGGAACGATTACATGACAAGCTGTCAGAACAGGAATGGATTGTTGTTTTGGTTCACTGTGTCACCCATCCCGCTGCCTGAGAGCAACTGTGGCTGGAAGGGGACTCCACCCCCGGCCTGTGGAGTGGATCCTCCCAATGCTTGGTGATTCCCTCCAAAGAAACCGGACTGACCCATTCCAAGTAAGAAAGGGTCTGCCAAAGGATTCCCCTCCAGAGTTCCAGACTGCACCACTCCTCCTCCATAATGGGGGTTCATGTTAAATCCAACTTGTGGACTCCCCCCCACAGAAACAGATGACTGTACCATTCCGGTTGCCGAACACGGAGGAGCTGCCTGAAGTATGTTTAAACCAGAATAAGACACTCCCGTGGTATGGGATGGTAGCTGAAATAGGGGAGGTTCACTGGCAAGATTAGCAGCTCCAAAAGTGGGAGGAGGTGCACCAAAGGAGGAGGGAGCAAGGGTGGAACCAAAAGGACTGCAGAATGGGGCTGATGGCTCGAGAAGGGACACCCCTGTAACAGCCCCTGATCTGACCACAGGGCCCCTGGCTTTGAAAGCACCTGGGAAATTAGGAGTAGTAACAGGAGGACGGAGGGACGAGGGATGAAGGAGGGTGGAGTGGGTATACAGTTTGAAGTATTCCAGCAAAGCAGAGAGAGGGGTGAGAAGAGTTAAATATCTGCTGGTTAATATATACAACTACTTCAATAGGTCACTATGCTCACACACACGCACATACACAACAACGTCTATATACTACAGCGAGACCACAGGGGAGGGGTGGTTAGGCAAAACACATAATCACAATAAGCTTTTCCAGACAAACCTATTGATAAATATTTATTTGTCAGTCATACTGTCTCCACCCGTCTCTCTGTCTCCTCCCGGCTGAACAGTAGTGGAATGCATTTGAAACATCACTGGGGTAATTACTGATTTTTAGTACGTCTGTGATTTTCCAGTCTTTGAGGTTGATCATGCATCCGTTCGAATCAAGCACACCACAAATAATTCCACATGAAGCCTTTTTCACCCAGAGTGAAGCTTTTTTTCTGTCCTTACCGATGGCTTGTGCCTGGGTGGCGAACGTGTTGGCGAGGGGGCGCTGTTGGGGTTTTGGGTTAGAAGAAAATAGATCGTCCAAGTCGACAAGCGACGCCCCAGCAGAGCCCAGAAACGAAGCAGTCTTTTTGTACGTCTCCTTTTCCAGCGTGGTTTGCTCTCCTGCAATACAATAAAGGTCCAGTTCTACTCTAAAAGGTGTTTTCTTTTGGGGACAGGTCAGGGAGGAAGAGAGAGCAAAGCGGAAGAGAAGTTTAGTTGATTAAGATTGTTAGGCTTCTGCTGACTGATGGGAAGATGAAGAGGTGAAATGGAGAAAATGGAGAAAACGGTTGCATACAAGGCACATAAGCAGTTAAGGTTTTAGAGTAACGTCCAGCTGACATTGATTAAAGGCAAGCAGAAATATTAGCAGACTGCTCAGAAAGTTTAGTTGATTTAATCAGATCATTTTATTGCTGAGTACAAAGCAGACAATGAGGTTTTACTTGTACTTACTCATGAATAATGGATGAATCATATAATGTAAAGTGTAATTTACCTGTCCCGTTGCTAGGTGCACCCCAAGGATCACCTTTTTTAGATGCTCCGTCTCCAAAGGGATCACTAGATGGGGAGGTGTCTGAGGCTGGAGCAGGTGACCCCCATGCATCATCTGTGCCAACTGGAGCTGCAGCTAAACAAGGAAATAGAGCAGGCGAGCTCAATCAGGTCAAAACAGTAGTGTACAGGGAAGTCTATTTCTGTGAGAAAATACTGTGAACATGAGGTTCACTTGTTAGCAGTTTCCAGAGCTTTCAACCAACTGGAATCCAGGCATCATCACGTGACCTTAGTAAGAAATTTCTGTCATGTAATATGTGGTTGTATCTGGGGGAGACTCCTCGATTTTTCTCCAACTATCCGCCGACTCCTGGTCGATGACTTAGAGCCCTTTCCAGTCGATGCTATAGCTGGTTTTAATGTTCACAGATTGCTGATGTCAGCTTTCAGTGCCCTTTCAATCTTCTACTTAGGCGCCTTGTCATTTCACCTATGAATGTTTAATGGCTTGCGGTAGGTACTGATGTTTTCAGGACTCCAGCAACCCAACAAAGTCTCATTCTGGTGGCACAGGGGTTACGTCCCCCCCAAAATATGACCACTTTTTATCACGTAATTGAAGTCTGGTGACACCAGAGGAAGTTCAATTCGCTAATGACAACCATGGGATACAGAGGCAAGTTCTGAAAAAAACAACAACTGAGCAAACCGTGCTTGTTTCTTACCTGGGGCTCCCCATGCGTCTGATGCATCCCCAAAACCACCAGAATTACCAATGGCTGAGGAGGCGCTTGTCCCGTCTCCCCAGGGATCTCCACCCTTTGTTCCACTTGGAGCAGATGGAGCCCCCCAGGGATCTGCCCCGGTGGCGGGTGGTGAGATGGCAGGGGCTCCCCATGCATCTGCACTGCCTTGGGGCGAGCTCAGTGGAGGAGCATTGAAGGGATCTGAGACTTCATCTCTTGGTGGGCTGGATGGCACTGCGTCTTCTTTCAGGGGTGTTGTTGGTGTTGCGAAGGGGTCATCTTTTGTAGGTTTGGATGGTGCAGAGAAGGGATCCTCTTTAGGTGGTGTTGTTGGTGCTGCAAAAGGATCTTCTTTAGGCGAGGTTGTGGAAGCAGTGAAGGGGTCATCTTTAGGAGGTGTTGATGCTGGTGCTGCGAATGGGTCTTCTTTTGGGGGTGTTGATGCTGGTGCAGTGAAGGGGTCATCTTTTGGGGCGTTGAAAGGATCATCCTTTGGGGTGTTGAAAGGATCGTCTTTTGGGGCGTTGAAGGGATCGTCTTTTGGGGCGTTGAAGGGATCGTCTTTTGGGGCGTTGAAGGGATCGTCCTTTGGGGCATTGAAGGGATCGTCCTTTGGGGAGTTGAAGGGATCATCCTTTGGGGAGTTGAAGGGATCGTCCTTTGGGGCGTTGAAGGGGTCGTCCTTTGGGGTGTTGAAGGGGTCGTCTTTTGGGGCGCTGAAAGGATCGGCCTTTGGCGCATTAAACGGATCATCTTTGGGAGCATTAAACGGATCATTATTAGACAAACTGAAGGGATCTGGTTTATCTTTTGGTGCAGCGAATGGATCCTCCTTGTCTTTGGGTGCACCAAAGGGGTCTGAAATATCTTTTGGTGCATTGAAAGGATCGTCTTTTGATGCACTAAATGGATCCTCTCCATTTTTAGGTGCAGCAAAAGGATCTTCGTCAGCTTTTGGTGCTGCAAATGGATCTTCTTCAGTTTTTGGTGCTGCAAATGGATCTTCTTCAGTTTTAGTTGGAGCCCCCCAAGGATCACTGCTGGATTCTGTATCAGTTGGCGTATTAGGTTTTACGGGTGTGCCCCATGGATCTGTGGCCTCTTTAGGCTCTTTGGGGGCTCCCCATGCATCTGTTTTAACCTCTTCCTCCTCTGCTTTGTCTTCTCCCCAAGCAGCTACTTTAACATTAGGGTCTTTGCCTGCATCCTCCCATTTCAGCTCATCTTCACTCATCTTGGCCTAGAATATTACAACACAAACACTTACTGACACTTTAATTAAACATGAGATCAAACTTATTCATTTAAGCTGACTTATAAATTGCAATTGGTATTTGACCCACAGAATTAGGTACTCAAGTCCCCACATCCACCGGGCGTATTAGTTTTTCTAAGTCATGGTCACATTCAGTTCAACGCATTCTAAGATGGAGACAGTCTGCCTGTTAGATTTATCTTGACCTTGGTTCCTTAACAAAGTGGGACAGGGAAGTGTGAGTTCATCCTTATCAGCCCAGCTGCTCTGTGTAGTCAGTCAAGGAGACAGAGAGCAGACACAGAGTTTGACTTACTGCTTTGGACGATACAGAGGCCTCCTTAAAGTTTGTCAATGACCCCAAATAGCCCTTAAAAACTGTTATGGAAAGTTTTGGTGAGACTTTGTCAAAGGGTTATTATTGGGGCTATGGTTTGTAGTGTTGTACTGCATTATATTGTACTGGTGTAGTGTTGATGCTATTGTGTCCACTCGCTGTAGCTGGACACTGTACTTGTGATACACTTACCCTCCTCTCTGCTTCTTTTTTCTCTGCTTCCTGTCTAAGACGCTCCTCTTTGCGGGCCTGGAAGGAAGCAGTCAAGTCAGCCACTGAGGGTATGTTGTCTAAGGATGGGAGCCCACTGGTCCCGGCAACATAGCATGGCTTGTAGTTGGGATCTTTAATGGCGTCAGCGGATGAGGCTGGTTAGAAGATGGATGAAAAAAGAGATTAAATCAGATTTGTGTGAGAGGCGCAGGCAGAATTATACTAAAACAGCTGAAACAATTTGGTATTTAGCAGTGATACTTTAGGACAGATGGGCTCACCAGCAGAACTTTTTGATGTCTTCTCTCTGGTTTTGACGGCAAAGTCTCTCTCCTCCTTTAATTTGTCATCGTCCTCCATAAGAACAAGGACAACCTTGGCCTTCTCTCTGACATTTGTTCCCTGGGACAGATATACTTACATTAGACTTTGATTTGATGCCAACCATCTAAGCCTGAAATATCAAGACCAAACTATGGTCACTATGGTCTAAATTTCATCATTAAATAAATCTATAAAATCTGACTTAAGGACTTTAGATCTAGTCAAGCTTTGTTAAGTTGGGAAGCTTTTGAATCAAAGGTTCATACAGTATAGTGCCAAATATGCAATCTTTCAATGGAAACTAAGGGCAGCATGCCTTGGACATTCAAAAACCATGCATCACCTGATCTTTGCCATCCTTTTCTACAAAGCGATACTCTGTGAGGGCTTTGACGATGTAGATGTTGTCTTTCATCTTCAGGAGCACACGATCGTCACCGGTCTTTAACAGGTACTCCAGCAGTGTCAGGGACTGGTATGAAAAAAGCATGACGACGAATACAAATGTGAACCAGAAATGTATACGGCTGAAACAAAAATAAACTGACTAGCCACAGAGTTTAACTTTTTTTCTGTTTTTTTATATAATTATAGAATTCGTGGGGCAATGAAAGGATCAAAACAAAAATGTGTGTAAAATCACAGATTCAGCAGGAAAAAGCTTCAAACCACCAATTCTTGTAGTAGATACTAGTGTAACTACTGTACCAATACAAAGTCACATGGCTGACAAAGTTATGGTCCATTATGTTACTAAGTTGGTGATACCCAGGGGCATCACGATTTTAATTTTATATTGGAATCAGTCCAAAATAACTTTTAATGTTGATCATCGAAATCAAAAGCAGGATAGATGATCCTCCCAGTACCCCAATTTTTTGCCTGATACCATGTAGTTCATCTTTATAAAGAAGAATTTGTTGATAATCAGTTGATCTCTACAAATCAAGACTCCATCGTCTAACAATGGCTAACTGGAAAATCATGACACTCCAGGTGATACCAGTAACTCAATAGCAGATATGTGGTATAGTTTACATCTTTAACACTTCTGTCACTTTAATCTGGTCTTCACTAAAGACATATAAATAAATTATGTCATGTGATGGAGTTCACTGATGATCCTCTACATTTCAGCAGAATTTTTTTTTACACTTTTACATTTTGGGTATCCCTGGTTTTGATCATACATCACGTTCTAAATGAAAAGAATTTAACAAAATATGGTTAATGGTTATTAAAGATGTCTACAGGGACACTGATACTGGGCTCTTATTACTTATTGGACAACGGCCACTCACCGTCCTTCACTTTCAGATATGATCCTCCCTGAACACAGACGAGAAACCCTTCAATGAATTTTTTATTTTGTTTCTGCTCATGTTACTGTTAAGTTATAGTTCCTGTTGAATAGTCCTTCTTTTACAAAGCCCAGTCTATTCAGGCATTTTCCTCTCATGGGTTACAATACAGCTGCTAAAAAACAGTTTGTCTGGGATCTGGTCATCAGGTGTGCCCCGTAATGTATTATGAACAATGGTTATATTCAAGAACACTGAAAGTCAGTGTAAAAACATAGTAGAAGTAGTACTGTAGTACTGGAAGTATTCCTGCTGGCTTTCAAAAGCCTGCATTGTTTAGTATAAAATTCTACATGTTGCCCTTAATTCAAATAGAAAGCGACAGGGGAATCTTTAGGTGACCTTATTACTCTCAGTTCATTATTATCTACAACCTGTCCACCTGAGACACCACAGATGGTCTGGTGCTGGTACAAAATCTGTAAACTATTTCTATAAATATACTTAAATTTCAAGGTTGGCACAGCATCTACAATAATGGCAGTGAAATGGCTGTTAACACAAAGTAAGGGACTTGTTGTGCATTGTTATGTTCACCTTGTGGATGTGCCTCCAGTTCTTGTCGTCTTTCAGGCGTTTCCAGAGCATCGTCATGATCTCGTTGCAGGCCACCACATTGTAGGTCAGATCGGAGATGTCAGCCATCTGAGAGCTGGATGGGCCCCATGGGTCATTAGATGTTGCCTCTCTCACCTGCAAAAGAAGCAAAAAAAAAAAATGTCAGTGTGTTGGAAATATAAGGTGGCTGTTGGACAGTTAGACATTGTGGCCCTCCTTGCCATTATCATCATAATCTGTTCTGCCAGGTTATTACTGATCATGTTTCACAGAGCAGTTCTGTGATTGAAGACAAATGTGTTAACTGTTGTAGAAACTTTACTTCTAAACCACAAAACTGTAAATGTCTTATGATGTTCGATAACAACCTACAGGTTGAAGATGCTTAACATTTAATTGCAATGTTCCTGGGCACATTGGGCCACGGACCTTAGGTGCATCACTCTTCCCTCTTTTCCTGTCCTCTACTTTCTCCAGCATTAGAAAACAACAAAAATCTAGCTGAAATAATGAGAATATTCGTGATTTTATTTTCTCTTACCTTGACCTCAGCCTCAGAGTAGTTCTGGACCAGGTTCTTCAGCTGTCGGCGCAGCATAGAAGAAGTCATGGTGTCTAGTGGAGTTGGTGGGGAGTCAAACCACCGCGATCTGATTCAGAGAAAACTCGTTAACATATATGAACGGTTACAGGTTCATATTCAATCAACTTTATTAATCCCACTTGGAGCAGCTTTAAATCGACATAAAACACAGAAACTCAATAAACACACAGATAAATGATATAAAGGAACTAACTGTGGAAAAGTCAATAAATAATTTGATAAATAAACTTACTGAGCATGACAAGATAAAATAAAAAGTTAGACAAGACCATATAAAAACAGATAAAAAAAAAAAAACATACACGAACAGTGATAATGGTTGAAGGAAAACTATACAGAACATTTACGATTTAGAGTACCGACAAGCAGGTAAAACATATCTCCGCCATGATGGCAACAGCTTTACGGAGGATTTGTATGTTACAAAAAGAACAGAGATCCCTTTGCTTCACTCTAGATATCTCAGAACAGTTTCAGAAAATACTGTTCAGTGTTTGCAGTACTGTGTTTCTGTCTTTTACTGTGAAACCAGCAGATAAAAGCAAAAGTCAATAAAAGTTGGATAAAAACGACAAAGGATGATGGGACTTGACAAAAAAATGAATTCAGTTTGCGATGAAGATTAATTCTCTGTTGCCTGTTTCATAATAGCCTCTGTGGGGGCGGCAGTAGCTCAGTCCGTAGGGACTACCTGATTCAAGTCCAGCGTGGACCAAAGTATGGGGGGTGGCCTGGTAGCTGGAGAGGTGCCAGTTCACCTCCTGGGCACTGCCAAGGTGCCTTGAGCAAAGTACTGAACCCCTAACTGCTCCTAGGGCGCAGCTATGTGTGGCTTCCCATTGATCCACATTTGCATGTCTATGAGCCCGCTTCAGCCCGTGTTTCAGGCCTATGTATGTAAAATTTCCCCTTTAAGGGATCAATAAAATATCTATTCCATTTGCGTTCACATCAAATTTAATCAAAAACAGACCCCAAATACATGTGTGATGTAATAATTTCCACATTTTCTTGATGCATGGTGCACTCTTTTCTTGCACATCTAAAATCAATAATGAGTTCAATGATCTTTGATACATTTAAGTCCAAAAAGTTCTGATCACACCAAGAAATAAAGTCATTGAGAGCATGCATGTGGTCTGAAGGATCCACAAACACATTATCAAATATCAGACACACACATATAACATGCCATACCTTTTGTAAAATGTCTGCGCTGTCTTATAGACTTATCCTGATGTATGTACCCCGAGTGTAGCTGCTGCCTCCTCAGTGAGCGTACATCCTGCTGGTCTCTCTTCCTCCTGACTGCATTGGCTTGTCTCAGGATGTCAGAAACCAGATCCTTCAGCTGCAGGGAGTCAACACAAAAGAGCTGAGGCAACTATGAATGTGTGACTGCAATACAAGACTAGAGGTGTGCCTGCAGCCTGCCAGTTTGTCATAATCACTGCGACAAACACTGATTCTCATGTAGCTATTTGGCTAAGCTACGAGCTACTTAGCTGCCAGCACCCTGGGGCTAGTGTGAGGAAATATGAGCTGAAACCTCATTTATAGTGCACATGGATGATCAGTGTGAGTTGTGTCTAATGTGAGTCGACGTGGCTGTCTGTCAGGAGTCACACATCGTGTTTTCAGCACCTCGGAGAGCGACTGAAGACGACGAGCAGCTCGTCAATATGGCTAACGGTCGAGCGGTGTTGTTAAGCCAGCCACCGATCAGCTTACATAGCCGATTTTAGCGATCATAAAAGGGGTTACATATCGAGAAACAGCCGCTGCTTTTAGCTTATAATAACACCCACTAGTCATGAGTTATTTCGTGCGTTAAATGTGAGTATTTATAGGCAGAAATAAAGCACTAAACCTGAGAGGAGCTTCAGGAATCTTCGAGGAGAGACGACACGACACGACGACTTCCGCTTCCGCAGTTTTCAGCAACACCTGCAAGGTCACGCCCCCTTATGCTTTTATTTTTTCAAAAATGTAATATTAAATACACACTCTAGGTATTTTATTTTGAAGTTTAAAAATGATACCAGAAACCTAAATTATAAAAAACAAACAACAACAACAAAAAAACCAACATGAAAATTGAAACAGTTTCATGATAGTGAAGTTGTACGGAAGCTCATTGCTGCCATGCCAGAAAAATAAAAATGTATCCGTATCACGTTATAAGGTGAAAGTTTTCACATTAAAATGTGATAATGTGCATGTCAAAACGTGGCAAGTCATATTGTTAAAACATGAAAGGTTTCACATTATAACATGATGCGTTTGTATAGTGTAATAACGTTAAACTCTTGTTTGAATGGGGAAAGGTGTGCTGAGAGCGGATAAACTGAGGAATATAAATCCCTCCACCTTTTTTTCTACCATCATTGATGGTCAAGCTATCGAAATCGTGAAGCAATATAAATACCTTGGCATTATAATTGATGACAAACTCACCTTCGAGCCACAAGTTGACGCTGTCTGTAAAAAATCACACCAGCACATGTTTTTTTATCGTTAACTACGCAATTTTAATGTCAACAAGACTTTTACGAGGATGTTCTTTCCTTTGCTTTCATGAGCTGGTTTGGGTCACTCACTCTTAAACCTTCATCGGGCGAGGAACCACATATGGTCACTTCCATGGGCTTTTAAAATGGTGCCCCACGTCTCTCAATAAAGGATGTTTGTCATATGTCTGATTGTTAATTTGGAAATAAATGTTCCACATATTTTTTTGGAAAAATTTCTACCCTAGGTGGGCAAGTGACCGTATATGGTAACTTCTTTGACTTTGATTTGCAGCCTAAAACTGACAGTTTATAAAAAAGTCAAAAAAAGAAAAAAGTTGTCCACCAATAACAGTCCAGGGTTGAAATTTTAAATTTCCAAGTATTTCAATAAGTGCCCTATAAAGGGTTAAAAACAAAAACAGGCTGCAATATATAGTTACGGTGTGTGGCAAAATTGCCCACAACCTTCTCACTGATTTAAACACTTTCAGGAGGGCACAGTCTGCCGTGGCCGACCCAGGTCACCCCCTGAACAGCTGCTTCATGTTGTTGCCATCTGGCCACAGACACAAAAACTCTTTTGTTCCTGCTGCTATAGGCTTTTTTAATAACACAATGTGAGATGTGGAACCTTTATGTAGTATGTATTTATTTTGTCTGTTACTGGTTGTTGTTACCTTTGTTTGTATATGTGTTATCCCCTCGGGGATAATAAAGATTCCTTGAACCTTGAACCTTGATGCTGGGGTTGAGACATGGTGAGAGTATGCGTACATTAAGAAGGATTTTAAAATGCATGGGGCTCTGCAAACTTTTCACGTTTTAACAATATAAATTATTTATTCATTTATTTATTATTGTTTGCACTTACAAATATACAATCATCAAAAAAAGAAGAAAAAAAAAACACTGTTAAAATGTGCAGTAAAGATCTTAAAACCCAACGGGTTTATCACGTTTTAACGTGAACCATTTCACGTTTTAACAATATAAATTATTTATTTATTTATTTATAATTGTTTGCACTTACAAATATAAAATCATCAAAAAAAGAAGAAAAAAAACACACACATAAAATGTGCAGGAAAGACCTTAAAACCCAACAGGTTTATCACGTTTTAACGTGAACCATTTCACGTTTTAACAATATAAATTATTTATTTATTTATTTATTATTGTTTGCACTTACAAATATACAATCATCAAAAAAAGAAGAAAAAAAAAACACACACATAAAATGTGCAGGAAAGACCTTAAAACCCAACGGGCTTATCACGTTTTAACGTGAACCATTTCACGTTTTAACAATATAAATTATTTATTTATTTATTTATTATTGTTTGCACTTACAAATATACAATCATCAAAAAAAGAAGAAAAAAACACACACACATAAAATGTGCAGGAAAGACCTTAAAACCCAACGGGCTTATCACGTTTTAACGTGAACCATTTCACGTTTTAACGATATAAATTATCACGTTTTAACGTGAACCATTTCACGTTTTAACGATATAAATTATCACGTTTTAACGTGACACGTATTATGTTATGACAATAAATTTATCACATTGAAATGTGATAAATGTTTTATTTGTCTGTCGTGGCAGCAGTAAGCTTCCATAAAGTACCGTTTATAACGGTTCTGATAGAAATGGACTGAGTGACGTTCAGCTAACGTAACTAACGGTTAGGACGTCTTAAACTACACACACACACACACACTCAGTAAAGACCTGAATAAATGAGTTACACACACACACACACACACACACACTCAGTAAAGACCTGAATAAATGAGTTACACACACACACACACAACCACCAACCACAACTCCCACATCAATAACAGTTGAATCAAGATGGCGGCCGAGGGCGAGTACGAGTCGATCCTGTGCGTGAAGCCCGATGTCAACGTTTATCGAATCCCGCCGCGAGCTTCAAACCGCTCGTACAGGTAACGTAATAACGGTCGGTCGCTAACGGCTGTTTTTAAAAAAAAAAAAAAAAAAAAAAAAAGATTTATCTAACCGTGTTTTAGTGTCGCTTGGTCGGTGTGGGCAGTTCACTTTCACCGCTCTCGCTGCCAGCTTTCAAATCACGAATAACGGACAACACAACCGGCTGTGTATGTCATGTTGTTATTTGAAAAATACGTGTCGAGTTGTTTAACGGTTAAATTCGTCGCTGCTTTGTTGTTGAGCGGTTGAACTGTCAGAGATGTGACGGGGGGGTATTTGTCATCATGCCGGGTCGATATGGGCGGTTTGCCAGGACTGTCCCACTCTGTGTGTGACAGCTTGGATGTCCTCAATCTTTACACAGTCTGACCAAATAACTACAAAAAAAAAGTCGTTTTCAGGGTTTTCTGCTTCATTTAAACTTTGTCCTGGAGGCGCCTCTGAGACTGTCTGTCTGGACATGACGAAAACATCATAAAATGTCCATTAAGACCCATATACATGGATCCATAAAGCCTCCAGCACCTCATATCATAGATTTTTGCCCCATTTCAGATACAGCATGACTTTAATATTAATGTCTAAGCCACTGTATATTAATATATAGTTCAAATTACCCCACAAAGGGTTCTCAAGATAAGTCTGAATGGACAGATGATGACAAAAGGGGTGATATTAAAAGATGAACGAAAATTTATATTTATTTTTGCAATTTTTCTCTCATTTTTGTTCACATCTTTATCTCTAAAAGTCCCTCAAATAAAGCAAAACAGCTGTCTTTAACTGCATATAGCAGGAGTCTTCAACCTTTTCCAGCCCAAGGACCCCTTGGACAAGAGACAAACAGAACAGGGACCCCCACATGTAATTAATATTTTAAAATGTGACACATTTTAAGCCTTTTCAACTTTTTAACCTATTTTTATACTGGGTTATTGGCCTGTATGTGTTTATGATTGACAAAAAAGTTCATGCCTGATTATTATTGGTTATTAAATGCCAAGAGCTGTGCGTCTTTGGACCATTATTTTGGTAAAAATTGCCAATTATTATGACAAAAATTGGCGGATCCCCTGCAGTGCCTCTGCGGACCCACTAGGGGTCACGGACCCCCGGTTGAAGACCCCTGTCATATAGCATCCACATCAAAAAATACCTGTAAACTTGGTGGCAAAGTCCCTCTCCTTCTGGTGGACCACTATCCATTTTCTTCAATGGTTGCGACTGGCATTAGGTACACCCTGGGCAAGTTGGCAGTTCATCACCTTTAGAGACAAACTCACATTCATTTTAAGGGACAGTTACCTATTTTTATGCACAAACCTACAAGAGAGGAAGCCAGAGTACTGACATGAAAGTACTCCGGTAGCGGGAGAACATGGAAAGGCCTACAGCAATCCAGCCCCCAGCTGGGGTTCAAACCAGGAACCTGCTGTGAGGCGACAGTGCTAACCACCACAGCGTGGCCTTTCCCAAGCCACCCCAGGTGGACCACCATGATCTTATTTTGGAAGAGAGACAATAACATAATCTTATTTTTGCCATGAGTTACGCTTATGATTTTTCTCATTGTCAATGTTTGTCAAAAGATAATTTTGCGAGTCAAAACGTTACAGTCTGTAGTAAAACTGTTGCACGTAATTAGCAAGAATACACAGCAAACAAAGTCACGTAAGTGACGACATGACTTTCCTTCTCCACTAACTCTTTTTGAACAGCTGCGGCTCTCAACATGTCCACAGTTGTGATGTTTGTCCTCGTTCAGGAAGAAGCTGAGCGGTTTCACACAAACGAAATGATACTTAACTATCTTCACGACAGGCTGCGACTTTCTTAACTTGAAAAATGATCTTTTAAATTGACAAACATCATGTGTGTAATTCATGGCACTGATAAGACAGGATCAAAAGGTTATTTGTCTCTTGCCGTTGACTACTGAACACATTTTTTCCCTGTTAAGGGATCACAAGCCAAAAAAGTTAGTAATCACCAGTATATGTGGTGAGAATCTCTGTTCTACTTTCTTGAAACTTTGACTCTTGACTATGAGAACACCTCCAGATTTTATGCAAAATGCTGTAATATGTTGGTTCAAAGGTTGACCATTGATATCACAACATATTCTCTGTGAAGCAGAGTTAACATTTTTAGTAAGTAACACCCAGTTTGTGTACAGGGCAGCTGACTGGAAGCTGGATACTCCAGACTGGTCTGGTCGATTGAGGATCACAGCCAAGGGCCAAGTGGCGTACATCAAACTGGAGGACAAGATCTCAGGTATGTTTTCATTGCATATTAACCTTTTAAAAAATCTCCTACAGTGACTTTAACCTTGATAAATAGGAATGGATGGATGGTTGTCATTTTGCCTCCTGTCCTGCAGGGGAGCTGTTTGCCCAGGCTCCAATTAAGGAGTATCCCGGCGTTGCAGTGGAAACGGTCAGCGACTCCAGCCGGTACTTTGTTCTACGGATACAGGACGACAACGGTGAGGTTATGATCATGACTACGAATCCGTTTTTGCTGGGTTTTTGGCAGTTTTTGGGTCTGTAACGTCATCTGTCGTCCGCAGGTCGCAGTGCGTTCATTGGAGTCGGTTTCGGCGACCGGGGTGACGCTTTTGATTTCAACGTGGCTCTGCAGGACCACTTCAAGTGAGCAGTGACTGTGTGGTTTTTAAAGTGTAGAAACAAAGATGCTGTCTGCTGAGATATACAGTGTACTTGCTGAACGCTGCATGCTGTAGTTTCTCCTGAAAACTGCTGAGAGGCTTTGTTTATTTCTGTATATCTGTGCTGATGTGCGTCTCTGTCTCGATGCAGATGGGTGAAACAGGAGAATGAAATCAGTAAAAACGCTCAGCTCGGGGATTCAGGACCAAAACTGGACTTGGGCTTTAAAGAGGGGCAGACCATCACACTCAATATCGGGGTAAGAAGTAGTTTGTCAAATCATCAAATGTCCAGTTTTTACTACATTTGAAATAAAATGAGACTGCTGGCAAGTGTAGAAAGTCACATCATAATTGAATTCAGTCATAATAAATCAGAAATGTCACATGGGGTTAAAAATAACTTTATGCTGCCTATAAAACTTAAAGCTCAAGTGTATTTAGAGATGTAAAGTTTGTAGTCCACAAGTAAATCAAGTAAATCCAGTTTGTTGCCAGTTTTTCTGTTCTGTACCACATGCATAAAAGAAAACATCACATGGCTCTAAAAATCTTATTTTCTCATTAAATCAGTTACTTCATCACCAAAAGGTTTTTTTGTTTTGCAGTAGTGAAACTAAAACGCAGGATGAAACAAGTAAATAAAAATGAACAAACAGTTTTTAAGTGTGTTAATACAGAGAAGTTTGTAGGACTTAGGGCGCATTCGGAAAGGATCAGGCACTGCGGTTATCCAGCAGTGAAACAATCAGGAAATAACTTTTTATTTCTCTGATTAACCGGCTTTATCGAGTCCGGCGCTCGCTCACTCTCATTCACTGTGTACGTCTCTCGACCCATGCTTGCTCTCTCTCCCTCTCAAACCATCGGACACAAACCAAATTAAACTTCTTCATGTCTCTATTTTTGAGTCAGACTCAGATTTAGAAGCTGCTACATGAAATAAACAAAGCCAGAACACAACAGGTAGAGTGTCAGAGTGTAGATTGCTCAGGCTGACTGTGGAGGTTTGATTGCAACCACCTCCTTATGGAGTTTGCAGACATAAAAGTCTCATTCTAAGGCTACAAAAATATAGTGATTCTTATTTTCAGGTGATTAAACACTAATGAAAACAGAGTTATGAATATTATATTACATTTCTGCTATAATCTGCACACAGAGCTCTCTAAATCTGACACAGTGGACCTCTAAGTTAAATCTCATACAGAGACTGTGCATGATTGTAACCATTCCTAACCTCATTAATGAACATTTTTTTCTGCGTCCCCTAGCAAGGTAAAAAGAGGGATAAACCACGCCCACAAGGCTCAGGTGGGTTTGGACTCCTCCCACCACCACCTGGAGGCAAGATAGCCCCGCCCCCTTCATTAGGATCATCCAATCACAACATAGTCCCCCAGACAGGCGGCACACCGACAGGTAAAGTCAGACTGTGCCTAAATATAACTCACTTTCTGTGATCGTAGACAACATGCACGTTTAATTTGGGCTAATAGATCATTTAACTTTCTGTATAAGAAGCTTTAACCTACAGGAGCGACCTATTTCTCAACCAGTGTGTTAATTAGCTGCTGTGAAGTGACTCATTAGCGCTTCAGGCTGCAGAAAATGAAGTTAAATGTGTGTCAGTCTGTAAGCTACTTTTTAACGAGCCCTGTATCTCTCTCTCTCTCTCTCTCTCTGCCAGGCTGCCTGTTGGAGCTCGACAGTAGTAACTCTAACACAGTTGTTCAGTCGAACCCTAGTTCAGATCTCTGGGGAGACTTCTCTGCTCCTGCAAGGTAGACGACTCATTCCTTGTGTTGTACACTATGAGGCCAAAAGTTTGTGGACACCACAGTCCTGATACACAAAGTTTAGAAAACTGGCTGCAGGAATTTGTTCCCATTCAATCACAAGAATATTAATGAGGTCCAGCACTGAGGTCTGTGTTGGATGGGGGGTTGAGGTCTGGACTCTGTGCAGGTCAGTCGATTTTAAAGCTCTTTACAGAGAAATTTAAAGTACCATTAGATAATTTTGTTGCCGTAGCGCTGCCGGGGTGGCAGCCAGTTAGAGTAATGAGTAAATGTAACAAGTAATTTCCCAGGGTGGGATCAATAAAGTCTTGATCTTATCTTATAATTAAAATGAAAATAAATGACAGTAAAATAATGATTTTAATAATAACTTGGACTCAAACACAACTGTAAAAAGATGTAGAAGACCTGAGAGTGAGCAGTAAATTGTTTCATGGTCTTGGAAATTAATGTGTCCACATACTTTTGGCCGTATAATGTAAACAGTAGCACCTATCTTCATCTGTTGTACGAGTTTGTACATTGTAGTAAGAGTCCTTTAATATCTAAACACACTAACATGTATTGATGTGTTTTTCAGCTCTGTTCCAGCTTCATCCCGACCACAAGAAACTGGAAACTGGATCCAGTTTTGAGTCGTTGGTTGTGATTTTTACATCTCACCTGCATCCGTGTCTGTAGCTTCCCGCGCATCACACTTGAGATTAACTCCCACATACTGATCCCAAAGCAGAGACGTGAAACACCGCAGAGCTGTAGAAGCAACTCACGGCATCATCATCATTTCATTCGGAAAGAATCCTTTCAGATATTCTTTTGGCAGGAAAAAAAGAAGCATTAATCTGTTGAAGCCATTACACGATATGAGCCATTTCCAGTTAATATTTAAGGGCTATGTGTGACGACGTCCTGAGTTCCTCTTACATGTGTCTGCGTCTCCCGCCCAGTAGATGGCTCTCTATGGATGAGCAGAGCTTTATCTTTGACCTGGCATGTTTCTGTCACTGCAACAGCTCCCCCTGCAGGCACTGCAGAGCGCTACATCCGAGGAAAAGGCACCAGTGCTTTCTGTAACCCGCTGTGAATAATGTGCAAAGAGCTGCAGAGCTTAAGCAAAGGCTACACGGACTGTAAGATGAGAGGAATCATCGCTGTCAATCAGCCTTATTATTTCATTTTCCTGAGTAATCTTTAAATTACAGCAGCAGTCTGTTTAACTTATTTAAATATACATCTATTAGAAAGAACAGATCCAGACTTATAACACTCTTTTACCTCATTTGCAGAGTTTTTCACTCAGAAAAGTAGAAATATTTAGACTGAACCAGGGATTAAAGGGTAGTACACCCTCGTCCACGTGTCTCAAAATGTCCTACAGGTCTAATGTAAAGGTGCAATTTCCAAATATCCAGATTAATATTGCATTATAGGATATAAAATCTAATTTTTCCTGATTTTTAATCTTCTCTGAACACAGATTAAATCACTTCATTGTGCCATCTGCTGGTATTTATCACCACAGGTATCAGCCTTTGTAGCTGCAGTATTAAGAGCGTTTATAGGATCGCTGCGCTCACTTAAAGTGGGATGATACGCTGTAGGTAAGATGTGTTCATAGAAATGTACAGGGGGGGACATTAACATTCCTTTCTGGCTTATTAAAACTATAAATTTATGTTTACTGTGAAATCGAATTTATGTTTACGACTGCATTCAGGTTTTGTTTGCTGTGTCGCTGAAATCAGCAGCCACATCCAGACACATATCTACTTTTTTACATACTTTAAAGTTTAAATAACAATTAAATACGTCGTGTTTGTTTAATTTAATTAAAACATAAATAAAATTATGCATATTCCAGATGCAGAAGCTGTCTGACACGAGTCTGAAACAGTTTGACGGCAGATTTAGACAATCTGAGCAAATTATTTGAAACTTAAAGGAGTAGTTTGACATTTTGGGAAATGCACTCATTCATGTCCTTACTGAAAATTAGATGAGAAGCTTCTAAATCTGAGTCTGACTCACAATTTACACTGCAAAACAGTGACACAAAGAAGTTTAATTTAGCGTCAGATGGTTTGAGAGAGAGAGAGAGAGAGAGAGAGCAAGCGGTGGTCAAGTGACATAGACAGTGAATGAGAGTGTGGGAGCATCGGCATCGATGAAGACGGTTAATCAGCGACATAAAAAGTTATTCCCCGATTGTTTCACAGCGGTTACGTTAGCACAAATAGACACACAGAAGCTCCCCCTCACTTAGACGAGAAGTTCGACACCACTCTCACATCTGTGCATTTAATCTGAGCTAGTTAGCTTAGCATAAAAAAACAGCTAGTCTGACTCTATCCAAAGGGAAAATATGTGTCTACCAGCACCTCCAAATCTGTCTAATTAACTCTCTCACTCATTAACTTGTTTGTTTATATTTCCCAAAGTGTCAAACTAATCTTTTAAAAATTTATTTTAATACTAGATTATATTCTACTGGTGCCGTTATCCCCTACGTGGCTTATTTCAGACTGTAAAACGAAGTCAAAAATGCTCTTTTACTGAACCCATGTGCAGAAATGTGAACACAGCAGTCGGTCTCAGGACTGAAGACGACGGGAGAAAACAAGATGATTGTCTCACTTCATCTGATGAATGTCTTAACGGCAGCAAATGATATGTTAATTTTTGTGCTGATTGTGAAGTTTGATGGTGTTTACAGGACTTTGACATATGAATTGTCATGAACATTTCTTTACTGTGAATTTATTTTGTTTGATTGTTTTTAAGGTTTGCTGTGATGAAATCACACAGACTGTAGCTGATTGGCATAGGGCTGATTGATATGATATGTTGATATGTTGTGTGTTGTGTTTACATTGCTCGTATCGCTGGCTAAAAATATAAAAATATGTCTCCCATCTCTCGCTCATTCCACTCTGGCTGTAAAATCACTGGACTAACACTTTTGATTTATGACCAATTTCATGAGAAAGAGGCAATAAATCCTTTCAAAGGACGTCTGTTTGAATTATTTCTGCTGTTTGATGATATTAGATATGGGGACTGTGTGCTTTCTTTTCAACACGACCAGCTGAAAGTGGAACGAGTAACTCGTTATTGCTATCTGAAGGTCAAGATGGAGACGACAAGTCAGAGCAACAACGTGACATAACAGGCCACCGGAGAGGTGCCGTAAAGGTGCTACAGGGTGATTAATTGGACTTCGACACAGAGCAGGAAGTGGCAGACAGAAAGGCAGCGTGTCGTTGGTTTCATGTTTTAGGCCACCGAAGGATCATTTTGGTTTAATAAGATCTGAAAACAACAAGACTACAGTACTCTGGCTCCTCCTCTTCCCGGTGGCAGAAATACTAACACTCCCTCAGTGCTTTGAGCTTACAGCACGGCTAACAAACTGAGCTAAAAACACAAGACATAGCAGCCAGCTAGCATTACTTACTAGTCAAACAACAAGAAGCCCAGCTCAGCGTCTGTCTTTGTTACTCTTGTTAGTTTACTTGTCTTAGCTTCCTCCGTCAACGTCCTCTTCGGTCTCTTCTCCTCTGTTATTATGTCTATAGAGGCTACTGAGCCTGGTTACATTATCTGTTTGCCCAGCTCCTGTTCTGGCACGACACTGGCTCCGCTCCTCATCAGCATTCCCTGTAAACCTCCTCTTCTTCTTCTTCTTCCTGGTGGTACAAACACTAACACTCCCCCCGGTGCTCTGAGCTCACAGTCCGGGCAGCCCGGCTAACAAACTGAGCTAACATGAGCTAACAGCAGCTACAGCTGGCAGCAGTTTACTTCACTGTCCATCAGGAAACTCTGTAAATCACAGAGAGTTGAGGCGGAGCAGCCGGAGGACGTCAGAGGGAAAACCAGAAAACATTTTCTCCATAAAATATGATCCAGTTTCACCAAAATCAGTGAAATAGTTGGTGGTGTGTGACTTTATGTACTTCTCCCGGGTGATCGTAGTTACATAGTGTGAGAACAGACGTAGGAATAACGGAGACACCATTCACCTGATTACACTTGAATGCAACATCAACATGATTTAAAATCTGTTGCTTTAATTAAGATTAAACTGTGTATAGCTCTGGCTTGACATTGTTTTAGTAAAAAATCTGAGCATAGGACTTCTTTTCACATCAAAAAAATTAAATACTTCCTTGGCCACCCTCCCTGGCTCCTGCAGGGCAGAGCGATCCAACCATGACACCCTCTGTTAAGTAAGAAAGAGGTGACTATGACCTCATTGAGCAGTAGCTTTTAGCTCTGCTGACAGACAGAAAAAGAGAGCGACAGACAGCTGGACAGACAGACTGAGGGCGAGAAGAGGAAACCAGTGGCATGTTTGGACCTCGCTGGGAGCTTCTTCAGGAACACGATTCGTCTTGCTCTGATTTTCTTGTCACCTCTCGTCGACTCTGAGGCCATGTTAGGTATTTGTCTAAACTGTGCGTGACACCGCTGGGCATGTCTGATCACAGGTCTGTAGAGTTGGACTCCTCCTGTGTGAGATCGATTTGTGTGTCTGCATGTGTGAACTTTAGACAACATATTGCCGTGTTAATGTGAGTGTTTATATACCCCCCCCCCTCGTTTGATCTGGGTCACCTCCTGCTCTGTAACCCACACCAAGCAGCACATAAAAACACCATCACCCAGCGTCATTTTGATGGATCCATTTGGATCTGTGTCGCAGACACATTCAGGACTTTGATACACTTGATATCTCTGCACGAAGATTTTGTTTCCCTTCCCAGAGAACTTTTTCATCAGTCATCATCAAAGTGATGAGGAATCAAATTTAAACGCTGCATTTAAAAGCTGCAGACTGTAGCTGCTGTTAGCTAATGCTAGCGACCGTTTGTTAGCCAGGCTGCCTGGACTGTGAGCTCAGAGCACCAGGGGAGTTGAGCTAGTGTCATGCCAGAACAGGAGCTGGGGCAAGTAGGCAATGTAACCAGGCTCAGCAGCCTCTATGGGCATAATGACAGAGGAGAAGAGACCGAAGAAACCACCGGGGAAGAGGAGGCTTTCAGGCCCGGGTCATGGGGGAATTTTGATGGTGGAACAGAGCCTGTGTCATGCGAGAACTGGAGCTGAGCAAGCTGAGAAAGCAAAATTGATGGAAATCTTGATATAGTTGATATATTTCAGTCTGGATACACAGAAATTCCAAGTAGCATACTGATAGTACTTCTGAAACTTGTCAATCACTTGTTAACAACAACAAAACAATAAAACCGTTATCTCTTTACTGCCAGCTGCAAAATTCAAGATTGTGGTTTTATCACAGAGTCAGCCAGTCTGTCTATCCGTCTGTCCACTCTGGTATCAGACTGGACGGCCAACACGCTTTTAGCGGACTGAGGTAACCCAGTTCTAATCTTAGCATCAAAGTTACGTACATCAGCACTTCATAAAATAAAAAGATATGTAAATCTTTTATTCGGCTCGAGGTTGTAATGAGAAGAATTCACAGCAGGCGCCCCGAGGTAGTATCGCAATCAGAAAACGACCTGTATCCATTACAGGAGATGTGTTTGCCTCCTTCAGATCCAAATGAGTTACCAATATGTGCTCACGAGCTGCGACGAAGCCAGCAGAACTTCAAGTTCCTTCACATCAGTGTAACGATGTGCTTTTTGGACACATAGCGGCAGAGCTCTCGGGACATTAGTCAGCTAATGAGGAAGGTAACATAATGTTCTTGTTCTATGCCCGAGCATAAACGCCACATGTTGCTATTTCAAGCCACTTTCTTTAAGAACCAGAGCTGTGTACTGTGAGGGAACTTTATAATCTAGCATGCCACAAATGGGGGATTACACAGTATAAAGGATGGACGCCGTATCTGTGACGTCACCCACATGTTTCCAAACTGTGGTTCTGGTCAAGTAGTGGGTCGTCAGCAGACCTGAAATGGGCTTAACGAAGCCTTGTTGCTCAAACAAGCCATCTGTAACGACACCCACCTGCCAATCAAAGCGTCCACGCTCTTAATTCTGAATAACTTTAAGCCTTAATATAATTTGAACAGGTGAGTTCTATAAAAATTCACCCTCAGTACAGTTGTCATGAACGTGGAAATTAGCTATAGAGACCAAAACTGTTTTTTGTACCAGGCTGTAAACATGTTTATTTCTGCTGTGAAGTTGTGACATTTTAACATGGGGACTTATGGAGACTGACTCACTTCTGGAGCCAGCCTCAAGTGGACGTTTGAGGAACTGCAGTTTTTTGCACTTCCACACTTCACAAAGGTTGCCGCTTTTGTTAAATCTTAGATTGTTGTGTTTAGGAAAGCAGGCACCATTTTGATCATTACTATGGTAACTGAGGTCTCTCTCCCTTGACACAACAGATAGGTAAATAACATAGAAGCCTCTACAGAGTCAGATAACGATGTCGGACCACTAAGAATAACATATTTCCCTGACTGTAGACTAATGAACTTTTAGGGACATAGAGTAGTTGTGTAATTATTCAGAGGGCACAATAAGTGTTTTGATAAATTCTTCATTCCTCTTGATCAAGCTTTAATAAACAGACATCTTGAACTCTCTCAGCATTAGACGTTTGAAATTTAACTTAATATTATCTTTAACTATTTATGACTCCGTTAAAATTTACGACCTGCCCACTCGTTAACTTCTAACCTTTCTTTTCTCACTTTCTCACTGACACTTTCAAAACAAACACATGCACGCAGTCACACTCACTGTTACACAACCCTGGCATATTTAAGAGACATAGTGTTAATGCAGCATAGCAGGTGAAATGTCAGGAGGGGAGTCTGGATGGGAATAGTTCACAGGCCACCTTCCAGTGTCCGGCATCAGACCTGCGGACGTGCTGCCCAAATGTGATACAGTAATCAAACTGTCGCCCTTTAACAAGCTCGCTAATTCATGAGTTTTGGCTGATGTTGTCCTTCACAGATGATCTCTTCATTTCAACTCTGCCACTTCAATAATATCAAGAATGTGTTGTCGGCTCAAACCGGCAGAGACGTACTGTTTGACACTGAATGCTGGTTTGATTTTGGTGCTGTTAGGATGAACAGAGGGGTGAAGTGAGGACAGGTCAGGTCAAAGGTCAAAGGTTAGAGTCACTCATGATCACTTTTTGCTTTGAAGTTTTCAGGGAAACTTGAGCCAACACCTCGACGAGATGATTTAGGTGGACGAGTGTGTGTCAGGGGGGTCATGGGTGTTGGTAGCGATATACTTTGCCAACATTGTGCAACTTTTCTACCATTAAATAACAGATTTTGAATCATGTTGATGCTGCATTCAAGTGTAATCAGGTGAATGGTGTCTCTGTCATTCGTACGTCTGTTTCTGTTCTCACACTATGTAACTTTGAGCTCCGGGTACGATTACCTGCGAGAAGTGCGTGACGCTAAGTCACACACCACCTGTTTCACTGATTCTGCACTGACTTTACAAAGTTTCCTGGTGGACAGTGAAGTAAACTGCTGCTAACTGTAGCTGCTGTTAGCTCATGTTAGCTCGGTTTGTTAGCCAGGCTGCCCAGATGTGAGCTCAGAGCACCGGGGGAGTGTTAGTGTTTGTACCACAGACATTTTTTGGACCACCGGGAGGAAGAAGAGGAGGTTTTCAGGACCGGGGTGCCGGGGAATGCTGATGGAGAGCGGAGCTAGTGTCGTGCCAGAACCAGAGCTGGGCAAGTGGGCAATGTAACCGGTGGAATTAGACACAAACTAGAAAACTTACCTGAAAAAGGTGAGATTTAAGCTTTATTCAAGGTGTTTTCAAACTCTATTTTTTGGTTTAACAAGATGTGACCTGATGTTATTCATTGCACAAAACCCAAATTGAACTGGAACTAGAGACCAATGTACAAAAATATAGATCTTATTTACAATGTTGACCCTGTGTTAACCTGCAACAAATAAACCTGAAAACTGTAAACAACTAGACATCCTGTTACCCCCTCTTCCACATAGAAGGCCCACACTTAAAATGAATACTTCAGTTACACTTTGGCTCTCCATTAGAGTTCTGTCCAAAACAAACAGGACAGGAAATAAAGACCTGTTGGTTTAGTGATTAAATGTTTTTCTTCTATGATTTTGCACCGTATTTTTATTTTTAAGGTGGTCTGGGGGTTTGGGGCCAGTTTTACATCCTTACATAGGCCCAATGGATGTATTCTGCAACAGGTTTTTTGTTTTTGTTTTCACCTTGCTATTTACGACTCCTCCGGTTTTTTATTACACTGGACAGCGGTTCAGCATTCTGCGGTCTGTCACTGCTACTTCTCTGTCTCTGATCTCATCGTCCTCTCACTTTGTAAATGCTGCCGACTCTCACTTTTCCACAGAAGTGTCAAAGATGTGTTTTCTGGCAAACAAATCATACAGTAGCCGCCCCGGTACAGGGTACAGGAGTATATAAACCTGCATAAACAAACTAACTGGCAGGAGAGAGTGTTTCAAAGTTTGCCAAGCGGCAAAACTGAATGACTCAGAGGAAACTCAGAGGTAAGTTACATTGAGGTTTTTTTGCTCATGATCTGTAGAGTTAGGCTAGATAACTAGCGTGCAAACCTGTGATTATGACCTGGCTTGAATTAATCCATGCACAAAGCCCTGGCACAGTCGCACAGTGCTCCGGGAAAAACCCGAGGTTATACCTTCAAAAAGCTGCAATGCTATGTCACCTGGTAACGTTATTATTGTCAAATAAAATGGTCGTAATTCTGCATTGATGAACCCTAAAACTCTGAACTGGATTTCGTGTATTCTGCACACCAGTTGCATTAAATCCAGTGCTATTTCTGGTCTGATCATCTGCTTATGTGATTTCTTTTAAAGAGCGTTGTTTATAGATCTGTCAGAGATCCATGCTCGCCATCAATGCGGTTCACTGTGTCTTGTGTGCTGAAATCCGTACACGTCGGTGCCCAGCTGATCGTACTGGCATAAGAAACAGTGTGTGACTTAACTGGACTGCGAGGTTGAGGGGTCGGCGCTGCAGGACGCGGCACATACATGGTGCTGAAAGGTTGTAGTGTCGAATTTACGGCCTCGGATCTATTTTTGAAAACATCTGGGGAAGTTCTCCAGATGGTCCTGGTCTGCGTGCACTTGTTCATGAGTGCATGTGATCTATTTGCATTGGTGTATAATCTTACGAGGACATTATTGAGAAATGAGCATGCCGCGCCATGTTTTTTTAAGGTCAACATACTTAAAATCAGTTTAAAAATCAATTTATTTGCAGATTTTATTCTTGAATGCGATTCATTGTGCCATTAAACCATTTTCAGTTTCAACAATTTTATTCCATTTGAATTATATGTTATAAACTGCAAATGTCATAGTTCTTGAACGGTATTGCAGTATTTATATGTAATATGACTTTAATACCTCAAATCTTAATTTATACATGTGTAGTGTACATTTATTACACAAAACAAGACAAGATAGTTTTTTAATTATGTATAAAGTGCTGCAGCAGCAATGAACAGCGTATGTCCAGGGCTAACGTGCTAAAATACAAGTCACGTTAGCTAAAAGTTGCTAGTTGTTGTTTACAGTGATACGTACATGCTACTAAAATTTGATTCCATTTGAATGTTATGTAATACATAAAATCCTGATTTAATATATTAAATTTCATACATTTGTAGTGCACATTTAATACACAAAACAAGCGAAGTTCGTGTACATCAAGTGCTAACGTGCTAGAATCCAAAACTCACGTTAGCTGAAAGTTGTTAGTTGCCAATTATGTTTACAGTGCTGCAGGGTAGTGCTACATACATGCTACTTAAATTTGATTCCATTTGAATTATATTTTCTAAACTACAAATGTCTGTAGTAAAGTACAGTTACATAAATAAACAGGTATTTTACATTGTTCACTTGCATTGTGTCGGTAATACCTCAAATGTGTTGCAAGATGTAGTTTTGTTATTATGTACAAAGTGCTACAGCATCAACGAACAGCTTACATCAAGTGCTAACATATACAAAACTCATTTTAGCTACTAGCTAAAAGTTGCTACTTGCACAACTATGTTTACAGTGCTACAGAACAGTGCTACATACATGCTACAAAAATATATGCATAAGCATATAAATATTTACTTCCAGGAACTGGCTCTACATGCATGTACTTACATGTTTCTGACTATAAAAACTGGGCACTACTGTCAGATATATAGACCCAAATGCAGTGCCCTAAAGAGGATATATTTTATAAGGACGTGCTGGTAAACACAAATAATCTTTATAAGAATCTTTTAATAAGAACTTCATCTGTTTCATATGCAGTTCTAAAGTAACTATTTCTAATTAATTAAAGGTGAGAGACGGATTAATTAATTGACTTCCAGAAACAAATAAAACCATAATTGAAACAACTGTTTAACTACCACAGTGCGCAGACCATTTCTCAAAATTCAGACCAGATTTCCTATAAACCATGTGGTTTTCATTTAACAAAGGGGATTTTTTCCCCCCGCCCGTTTGAGGTGGAAGCGTGTGGGAAGTGATTTTCCCATCAGCTTCACACTCCTTCAAACCACTTGCCATCAGTAGCTCTTAAAACTTAAGCTGCATTTTAAAAACAAAATGTAGAGGCTCACAGACCTTCAAGTAATGGACTCCTTTGTTTCCTTACATCAAATAAATGAAAGATTACTGTAACAGGTTCTTTACATGTCTTGTTTTGCATGATCAACAGTCCAAATTTCATAAATATTCGGTTTAAAGTCATATAAAACAATGAAAAGCAGCAAATCCTCAAATTTGAGAAGCTTGAACCAGCGAACGTTTATGTGTTTATCTACTCATCACCACAGTGTCTTTTGAGGCACAATAAAATATGTTTGTTAAACTATCAACTAAAAACAATATTAGTTTCCTTGATATAACAAATCATAATGTAAAAGGTCACCAAACAGTTTGCAAATCTCCTTATCGCTCTCCTCTCCCCTCCATCTCCTTCAGTTTCTTGATGGCTCCTTTCCCTCTGCTTTTCTTTCGCTCCTTCTCCAACCTCGCCCTCTCCTTCTCCATCACCCAGTCCCCTCCGAGGAAACTCAGCCCGTCCTCAGGTCGTCCGCGAAATCTCGGCCTCGGGTCGAGTAGCGACTGGAAGAAGGAGCAGGCCAGCGGGGTGAAACACGCAAACTGGGGCGCGACGGGAAGGTGATCTTTCTTTCCAAGTTCGGCTTCACTCTCGTCCTGTGGCTCTGCCCACACATCCAGCTCGTCATTAGGGCCTTTTGCCCTCTCAAACCATTCCTGATATTTCAGGTATGAGTGGCAGTTGCTGGCTGTTTCAGCCCACGGATGGCTGCCGGTGAGCATGGCGTAGGTCAGGATCCCCAGTGCCCAACTGTCCGTGCTTGGCTCCACCGACACCCAAACTCTTGACTTCTTTTTCTTCTCTTCTTCCTCTTTAACGTCATCATTCATGCTTTTCCAGCTGTCCAAATTTCCCTGAGCGATCTCCGCCTCAGGGGTGCAGTAAGGAGAGCTGTACCAGACCTCCGGGACCCTGGTGCCCCTGGCCTTCACCTGGCGTAGAAACATAGTATATATGTCCAATAAATACATCCATCCACCCGACCTCCTAATTGGTTAAATCAAAATAACAGACTTCATTCAGTTGAGCAGTACAGTGCTCTGTTTTATACTGACCATGCCAAAGTCTCCTAGTTTGACCCAGCGGCAGGCAGAGTCGCACAGGAAGACATTCTCTGGTTTGATGTCTCTGTGGACAAAGCCAAGAGAGTGCAGGTGGGAGAGAGCGCCACAGAGCTGGGACACCACCCGCTGACAACAGTCCTCCTCCATACCGACCTGGTGGATGATGAAAGGAGAAGGATGTGTGAGTGAAAAAGTAATTTGTACCATTAAAAGCAGACAGTTTTCATGCAGCTTCATCTTTGCTGTGTACATAGACAACTGTATCATCAGCATACATTCGGACGTTATTGTTAGAGCATAAACGTAGATGTACAGGCTAGTAGAATAGATCTTTGTGGGACACCAGTGGAAGACTTGCATAGTGCATAGCCAAAATGAGGTTATGGTTAATGGTAACCTACGCATTATCCACTAACTGTATACCTCAGGCAAGATGACATCGTAGAGATCGCCAAAGAGGCCTGCTTGTTGAGCGAACACATAGTGTGAAGGTGTGGAGTAGGCGATTCCCAGGGCCCTGGTCAGGGACGGGTGGGTACAAAATGACAGCGAGAGGTTATACTCCCTCAGGAAAGAGAAAAGACAGGTGGACTCACGAGGGAAGAACTTCAGAGCCATCGGAGTCCCTGGTGGATGCAAAGGTAAGGTATTAATGTAGGTGTTTTTTTTTTTTTTTGGTGTGTCGAGACTGTAATGAACAAGTGTTACCTCTCTTCCTGTGTACAGCCAGCATGACTTTGCCATACGAGCCTTCACCCAGGAGCTTTAGGACCTTGAAGTGCTCCGATGTGTCCATTGGTGTCAGAGACTGAGCCGTCAGATGGCACATCTCATCCAGAAGTTTTGTGGCAGCCTGGACACACAAACACAGGAGTTGATACATGATGAAGACTCAAACTAGACAACTGGTTTGGGCTAGAACAAAAATGGACATGGCAAAGTTCGGATGCATCTTGGAACAACTCAAATGAGAGAATCTCATTAATGTGCACGAGTGCTGACTCCCATCCTTGTCCCGAAAAAATTACATTTAACCGTGCGTCTATTTTCCATAACCACTCAGAGTATCAGGGTAGGAGGGGAACTGGAGCCAATCCCAGGTGACATTGTGCAGGAGGCGGGGTACAGCCTGGATAAGTTGTCAGTTTATCACAGGGCTGACACACAGAGACAATCATTCACACTCACATTCACACCTGTGGGCAATTTAGAGTCACCAATTAACCTATAAACTTGCATGTCTTTGGACAATACATCCAGATTACATTTATATAGAACTAAATTGTTTCCCAATAACATTGTGGTGACAAACCCAGTTGCCTGGATTCTTGTATTTTCAGACATTCGCTGAGTGAATGAAGTGTTTGTGATGGTTGTTTGGTTGCTGGGATCTGGGGAATGGTTCATTAGGAGTGATTGCTGGCACCTGGGTTGTTGTGTCTGCTCACCTATATGAAACGTCTCATCGCAAATTGACCCACATCATTTCATTTGATTTCATCTTTGGACCTGCAAAATCGGACTGACCTCTGATTCAGGAAATACTGTTTGTTTATATTCTTGTTTTATTACTGCACGGTGAAATAACACAAGCAGCAGAGAAGATGGGATGTTGTTTTCACTGCTATATTTAAGATGAATAAACAACATTACACTGTTTTAAGTGCTTCTTTTCGATGTGGAGTTCATTGTAGCTCTTTGGAATGTAACACAACTGTTGTCGTGATGATTGTCGTTATGGCGATGCTGGCAACACTGATCCACGGGTATAAACATGTCTGTTAATAGCTTCATGAAAGCCTTGACACACACACACACACACACACAAACACACACACACACACTGATCTTTGTTTTGTCTGGTGGAACGTTGACGTTTCCACCACAGCTGGTACCCTCGGGTCCAGGCTGGGATTTGGTGTCACCGTACATTCAGACATTGGGCGGCTCATTACAGCTCATTAGAGAACAACTCTGAGCTGTGAATGTGCTGTACATAGATACCGTGAATTTCTTCTGAGCCTTCATTCACACCTACAAACACGAGGAGTCAGGGACTCACTGCTTTCTGGGTGGGTTTCATCATTATATGTGCAGATTTTTACAGCAGAAATGCCAAAAATGTAACATTTAAGATGTAAAACAAGCCGTTTGTGGACAGTTTAAACTGAAAGATGCAACACAAAGACCCTTCAATTTACTACTTTATGATTTCTAATGAGGAGGATGATATTATTTTGAGCTGCAGTGACAGTGCAGCAGTGTCATGCCACAGTTGGTGTCGAATCCATCAGCACTATGTGTGAACACTTTATTGGTGTGGGTGGTCTGAGTGGAAACTGAACTCTAACCTCGAACTGAGTGTTTGTACCGTGCTCTTGTTACGGAGCTATTCAGGTCTGTCAATAGTTAGTCAACTATTCAGCAACTCAGTTGGCAGATAAAATAAAAACAGTACTAGTTTAGCACATTTTTATCATTGCTCGTAGCATTTTATTAGTTTATTTCTAATGAAAACATGCAAACAGTAGCTTTAAAGAGCTCTAGGGTCTTGATGCAAGATTTTAAATGTTCATTTAAAGGTACAGTATGTAGGATTTAGTGGCTAATAGTGGTGTAATTACTCATTGCCACCATCTTGCTACGGTGGAAAGGTCCTTTCTCGAGCCAGTTTGTCTGTAGAAAACATGGCGGTCAAACATGGTGGACTCTGTAAGGCTCGTTCTAGGGTAACAAAGACAAGGCATTTTTATTTTTTAGGTGATTATATTCCAATGAAACATAGTTTGTTCATTGTATTACATTTCTTTCATATTTTGTACCTAGAGCTGCCTAAATCTGACCCACTGGACCTTTAAATGTCAAAAGAAATCTCTTTAAAATAAATCAAACTGAATCATGGGCAGAAGAAGATTTTTACGCTGCGACTAACATATGCTTTGCATCATATTTGTTCGAAAATCTTACCAATTTTTCATGAAAAACATCCCCATTCTTAGTTTTGTGACAATACATTTCCTAGATAATCCTACATAGTCTTTCAAAAAACTTATTTCAAGTGTAACTAAACTGCAAAAACTCTCTCTCAGAGCAGGGAGAAGGAGGGAACAGAAAATTCAAATTCAATATCCAAGTTTCAACCAAACTGCAACCTCTGTGACTGTGAAGTGAAACAAATGCTGAAGTGCCAAAAAACTGCAGTTCCTCAAACGTCCACTTGAGGCTGGCTCCAGAAGTGAGTCAGTCTCCATAAGTCCCCATGTTAAAATGTCCAACTTCACAGCAGAAATAAACATGTTTACAGCCTGGTACAAAAAAAGGTTTTGGTCTCTATAGCTAATTTCCCAGTTCATGACAACTGTACTGAGGGTGAATTTTTATACAACTCACCTGTTCAAATTATATTAAGGCTTAAAGTTATGCAGAATTAAGAGCGTGGACGCTTTGATTGACAGGTGGGTGCCGTTACAGATGGCTTGGTTGAGCAACCAGGCGTCATTCAGTCCACTTCAGCTCCACCCACGATGCGCGTTTTTGCGTGTTTGTATTAGCTGTGAGCCGGCGGAGGCTGGACTGCCAGAGCGACCACAGCGGCTCTTCAGAAACCTAGGGGTGACGTCACGGATACATGGTCCATGTTTTGTACAGTCTATGGTTTCAACCAGTAGAGGGAGGTAGCTATGCACTTTTTTTAGCACAACATATGTTCAAATACTTTGCACTAAATCAGTCAACAACACTCCTAAATACTCGTATACACTGTGTGAAAAGGGTGGTTTAAAGGTTTAGTTACTAACTTATAAAGTAGAAGAAATACACAGTTTCCACTGGACTATGATGAAAATGTAACACAAGCTCAAATCCACTCGCACATTCAGATTCCTGCTCACATAAGCGGAATAATTAAAACCTCACTAATGGTGTGAATAAAAGGAGGATTAGGAGTTAAGAGGGTATTCAGTGAGCAGCATAGCTGACGAGCTCGGAGCTGTAAGAGGAGGTGACACCGGTCTGAGCCAGACTCCAACAGCTTCTCTGAGGGGCAGGGTTGGACCTGAATGTGCCTGTGTGTAAAGTGTCAGAGATAAATGTCATGGTGACGCCCTCTACATGGAAATGGATCTCTGTGGACCACAAACACCGGCATGATGAATGACAAGATGTTCTGCCTATGTATGTGTGTTTGAGTCTACTGGGATATACACACTTCTGTCAACACTGGCACACGTCCAGAAGTCAGCTCGACTTTTAAAATAGGATAGGAGAGGATTAAGCGTGTAATACGACGCGAGGAATATGTAATCTATAAAATACATGCAGTAATTAATATGTGGGCTTCACAGGAAGCCGGCTGGTTTTCAAGGAAGTCTTTGAGTGTTTTACAATCGAATTTCAACGAGCTTCACGATTATTAAACATTATCTATGTGAAGAAGGCCACGCATAAAGAATGTCAACTATTTTTGCGACCTATAATCAATTTTCAAATGTAAATATTTGAGAAGATGAATAAAACAACTTACAGTTCATGCATAAACAAGACATCAAAGCCTCAACAGACATGCCGTTCCTATTTAATTTTAATTATTTGACTTAAACTGAGTTAGAGCAGCCCGAAATAAGTACAGTAACTTTCCCTTTTCTTGATCAGTCGGTAGATAGTCTTTTAAATGTAAAAATCGCACTGCAACTTGAAAATATTCTTGTTGACCTATAATTTAAACACTTATTTTATATTAAATTGTGACATAATAAAGCAACAAAAGTCAATTATAGCCTGAAATGATGATGAACATAATAGAAATGGAGATATCATGGAGTACAGGGCATGTAGTTAATATAATGACATGATGTTTAATTGAAATTTCAGTCGTTCCTGTTAAAATTTAATGCAGTTAATGTATTTATGTGTCCAAAATCTCCTGCACTTTAATTATAATTTCTCTAAAATATGTTAAAAATGCATAATATCATCATATATATGTATGATATTATACATGTGATATTAAAGTGTCAGTTCACTCAGTCAAAGATAATTTCTTTTACCTCTCGTGGTATCTCTTCATGCAGAGGCGTGAGCACCACATATTAAATTGCATTCACCTCCAGGTGAAGGCAGGAGAAGTTTATCTTCTAGAAGCTGCACAAATATCACCAAAGCTAATAAAATAAGCCGTGTGAACTGACTCTTTAATCTATGAAAACTTTCCTCGTGTTGCAGCAGTGGAGGATTCCATACACCACGTTAGACTTACCGTCATTTTGCAGCTGTGGTTCAGTTCAGTACCGTTAATCTTCAGAGACAGAAATCTATCCAACATAAATCTTCGTCCTGATCTTCATTTAGCAGGTGCACCTGTCAGGAAATCCTCCGCAGATCCTCATCAGCTCAGTCCACCTACAGCACAAAAAACCAGCAGTGTCCGTCTGCTGCAGGATGAGTTTGGTCTGAAGTCAGTGGAGGAACTCTCCTGAGCTGTCCGACAAACCGGTTGGAGGATTTCATGTCTGCTGCTGCTGCAACTTTTATCCCAAAGTGATCTGTCCTCACCTCCACTCCTCCCCTCTGTCGTCCCTCTGGATCCTGAAGAGGATCATGCATGTGTGTGCGCGTGTTCTTCCTACTTTCCATCCATCATTTCTATATTCACTTCTTCTTCTTCTCTTCTACTTTACTTCTGTGCATGCTTTGGAGGGAGAAACACACTCTTTTATCTAAGACCAGTTTCAGTCCGTGTGAGGGCATTTTCAGGTTAACGTTTGGGGTTATCAGCGTCAAGTTAAATACAGATAAAATGTGTGTTTGTGTCTCAAATGACACAGACTGATGAGTGGTGATCTTGGCTTCTCATTGGCTTGATAACAGTTGAATCATGGAGTATGTAGGGCAGGCATGTGCATGTGGTCTGATTAGCCCCAGCAGCAACCTCCGTGGCTATAAAATGAAGCCAACACAATAGTGCCAAAAACTGCAGTTATATTGTCTGCTTGTCCAGCTCCGATTCTGGCACGACACCGGCTCCGCTCCCAGTCAAACACTGCTTTGAGCTCACAGTCCGAGGACATCAGAGGGAAAACCAGAAAACATTTTCTCCATAAAATATGATCCAGTTTCACCAAAATCAGTGAAATAGTTGGGTAGCGTTACGTACTTCTCGCGGGTGATCGTACCCGGAGCACAGAGAACAGATGTACGAATGACAGAGACACCATTCACCTGATTACACTTGAATGCAGCTTCTTATGGTGGAAAATTAACATAATGTTGCTTTAACACGAGCTGAGGAGATTGGGGAGCCGTTTTAGTTACTTATTTGGTAATGACACACGTTAAAAATAAAACTGTAGACATATTGTTACATCACTTATTGTCCCGTCCCTCAGTATGTGTGTTGTTCCCTTCGCTGGGACATGATCCAGACTAGCTGTTGATCAGTCAGTCAACAAATTATCACCTGTCACTCTCATTCTCTGCATACAAAACACGTCTTTCTTTCTTTCTTTTCTTTCTTTCTCTATTTCCAGCCAACAGATTTTCCTCTAAAACCCAGACCCCGCGGGGGTTGTAACACTCAGCTGCTACCAGTGACCACAGTCCTCACATACAACTGCAGGATCGCTCAGATGTCCCCTGGAGGCCAGCATTACAGGGACTGTGTGTGAGATCATCTGTCTGTGGCCGCTTGTCAACACGCTGGCATTATGCAAGTCACTGTGTGTAACGTCAAAGCAGGCATACAGTTCGCAGCTGAACAGCAGCGGTCTGTATATTCCCGTGTGTGTGTCACTCGGCCTTCTGTGGACGCTTTTAACTTCACTGCTTTACGAGTGTTTGCATTTCAGCAGCAGATGTGGAGTTTTACTAACACTGTGATATTTGATAGAGCTGTTGTGCAGAAGTAACACACGAGAAAGTGTCAGCAATGCTTTATTTTACACGTCTGTTATTCTTTAATAATAATCTCCTGAAAGGAGTGTGTAATTTGGTGAATATAAGTAGAGACAAAGTAGCTTAAAGTCGCTATGAAATGGAAAGCAGAGTGTGTTTTGCTTCCGCATTTTTACATGTTTTTTACAGTATGCACTGAGACCAAACGCAACCTCCAAAAGCAGTGGCCAGGGAAAAACTGCTGCAGCCTACCGAGGTGGTTTTCTTGCCGGGTTTGGCTTCTGGCATCCCGGAGATCAGTTGAGTTAGCTACACCGAGCTGACCGAGCTAACGTAACATAGCGGTTATCGTTCCTTAGCAATCTTTCCATTAGGAAAGTCTGTGTGTGAGATTTTTCCCTGTTGTTCTCAGAGGTTTTGCTCAAACCCGGTCCAGCTGCTAAGCTCGGTTCTGTTGCCTGCTAACGGTAGATTGGGTTAGCAGCATCCTCTATATTTCAGTGATCACAGCCAGACCCGGGCTGAACGCAACCTCTGAAACCAGCGGTGGCCAGTCTGGAAGGGAATACGGTGGCCGGGTTTGGCTCCTGGCATCTTCAGGGCTGAGTCACTTTGGTTAGATACATGGTTGACCAAGCTATCATCAGTTAGTGGTTCACTACTTAGCAAACTCTCTCTATCAGGATGGTCCATAAATCACCTCAGTAATGTTATGTTATTCGCTGTTGGTTTCAGGGCGAACACAACCTCTGAAACCAGCGGTGGCCAGTCTGGTAGGGAATACAGTAGCCAACCGAGGTAGTAGGGATCAGTTGGGTTAGCAACTTAGCAATCTTTCCTTCAGGAAAGTCTATAAATCACCTTGGTGGTGTAACATTTTTCCGTTTTGGTCTCTGAGGCTGTGCTCGAACCTGATCTGGTCCGGCTGCTGAGCCCGGTTCTGTTGACGTGCCAGCTAACATCAGATTCAATTTGCAACAGTAAATCAGCGGCAACCAGCAAAGTTTCAGTTTCAACAAAATCACTGAATAAAGTGATAAACACCGATTCAGTGTTGTGTAAAGGGTGATTACGTTAATGAATCAACAGTCAGATCTCTTTTTAACATTTTATTAATGACTTGAAAAACGTACAAAACCGAAACATAGAAAAAGTATAAATAGTAATACAAAACTCATGACAATATTATAATTATTATTATTATTATTATTATTATTATTATTAATAAATATTACATAATACATTACCCATAGAAAAAAAGGTGAGATGCCTGCATCTCACACATAATATAAAAGCTCATAAATATCATTCTAAATAGGTTAAAAAACAAAAGTAGAAAAATATTATTACACAACATTTGCTTGTCATCAATCAACACTTAGCAGGCACTGTAAATGTAAACAGCCTCAAAGGGAGTAAAGGTCACAGGTCGGAGTACCTCTGCACAGTGCATTAGTACGGCACATTTCAAAAGCTACATGTACATTCAGTTTCACTGCTGAATAGATGTTAATGTGTCATGGCCAACGCAGCATTGACAACTTGTGTAAACAGTTCACAAAAATGCCTCAAAAATTCAACATATCACGTCAAAACAGTTGATGTCCAACCTGCTACATCCTGCACATCACCACGTGTAAATAAGAGCAATATTAGCTGTTCTGAGAGACTGTATTTAGGCACAATGGTGCTTTGAGCTAAATGCAAACATTAGTTTGCCAACAAACAAACGATGCCAACATGCTAATGAAGCAGGAGTGATGTTCACCATCTTTGTTTTGCAGTTCTAAGTAGCATACAACACAAATTTGATGTCAGTTTTGCATGTAATTGGTCAAAAACAAAAGTATTGAACTATTTTTGACTTGGTGGTGGCGCGACATGAAAAGATTACAAAAATACTGAAACAAACAAAGTCAGAGGGATTCATCTTCTGGGGACCTTGAAAGTCAGTAGCAAATTTTGTAACTAGCTAGCCACTAGATATTGAAATAACTGGACTCATCAAAACTTTGACTACTGAGGGTAACGCTACAAAAAAAGGTCAGGGTATCACCAAAGTCATTAAAAATCATCCTCTGTGCACAATAAATATCTGTACTGAACTTCATCTCAATCCATCCAATATTTGTTGGGATATTCCCATTTGAACGTAAGAAGTAAACAATCGACAATACCATCCCTGGAGACATGCTGCTAGCACGGCTAAAACTCCTTGCTTGGTAAAAAAAAAAAAAAGTCATATAACATAAGTTAACAGTGGTTTTGCGGTAAAAGAAAACAAAATGGGCAGAGACTTAATGTCTATGACAGTGGGACAGCCTCCGGAGGTGCTTTAACACTCTTTTTGTCCAGTTACAAAACACTTGTAACCGTTCAGAGATCTCGATGGAGAACCGGAGTTCATCGAAGGCTGTGGAGACGACAGGGAGGGACGAGGGAGTCGGCGACTGAGGAACCTCCTCACTGATCTGAAGACAGAAAGACGGGAAGTCAGGTCTGAGTATTATGACACTTTCTATGAATATGATGAACTATAAGTGTCTTCTGGATGCTCTTAACTAGTTATAAACTAGAGGTTGATTGACCTCAACACCTCAACAACTTATCACATACAATGATAACTTATAATACTGCATGGACTGTTACAGTATAATGAGTTATAAGCTCTAGTCAAGAGCATCCATAAGACACTTAGTTATAATTCATTATAAGTCACATCTATAATGTTTCATCACTTTTGCCACCACTGTTCCACAAGGACTTCTTTAATTCTTTTTACTACAAGTTAACCTGAAGCTGGTTTTCTCACCTGTTGAAGAGATGTTTTAAGGAGGTTGGATAGTTGCAGGAGGTGAGTGCTGGCGTCTGCAGCTGACTGGGTGGACAAAGTGTTGTTTTCTTTGACCGTTTTCAACCAGTCGACGTGCAGTTTGAAGGACTGAGTGTCCACGTACAGCTGGGAGAGGGACGCGTTCACCTGTGCAAACATTAAAACAGAGAAAATATAAATTAACCTAACATTTTAAAGTAAGTTTTTGGAGAGAAATGAATCCCTGATTCCAGAAACTTTACCTGCAGTGAGCTGAAATATCCAGCGTTGTGTTGTATATGAGGAAGACCGTCCAGTTTGTTCTCCACTCCGGCAAAGTTAGCGAGTTCAACGTCTGACTGTTGGGAACACGATGAGAAGTTTAAGTACATCTTGATTTTAAGCATCTTGAGACTTAAAGGTCCGGTATGTAAGATTTAGGAACATCTAGTGGTGAAGCTGCAGATTACAAACTGAGAGCAGAGAAATAGTGTTCATTTGACACATCAACTTCATATGTTGGATCTGTCTTTGTTTGTTTGTTACTTTGAAACTGACAATAAATATCTCATCTATAAACTGCAGCTATAAATTAAATATTACTGGACAGGTGAAGTCTTACCAACTCGTGAAGTGTTTTGGAAACTTTCGTCAGCCCCTCCACCTGAGTGATCATTGATGCAAACTTCTCGCAGAGAGACGGACTGCTGGTGGGACGGGACCACGAGTGGACGAACAGCTCAGCCAATAGCAGCAGGTGAAGAAGACAGGAGGCGGAGTCATGAATTACTGAAGAGACAAGAAAAGATCATAATAAACATTACAAAACAATTGTTTTCCAGCCGTTTCAACGTGTTGCACAAGATCCCAGAAAAACACTCACTGTGTTTACAGCTGCTCTCACAACTGTTGACAGTAACTCACATGCTTTGGCCTCATTGACCCGGTGTGTGTGTGAATCAGAAAGAAAACCACAAAGCTGCATTTTTATTACCCACCCATGTCACACAACAGTAATCCAGAGGCAGCTGTATTCGACCTTTTTCACAGCAGCCATAAAACAGTGGGGTAAACACAGGCGATACCGATGATACTAATTAAGAATTATCAGCTTGGTCGCTTTGATTGACAGGTGGGTGTCGTTACAGATCGCTTATTAGAGCACCCAGACGTCATTCGGCCCCCCACGGGTCCACAAATGATCCACGTCATTGCTGTCAAAGCCACAGACTTTGAGCCGTCACAGTCGCATCCTGTGTCATCCAGACATGAACAGTCATCCAAGAAAACAGATTAACAGGTCAGATGTGAGATTAAAGGTCTGCGGTGGGGAGATGAAGACGATGAAGGTTCACAGGCCAAAGTAGGTCAGACACTACTGATTTACTGTTAAAAGCATTCAGACAGATTTCTGCAGAGTTCTGAGAAACGTATGCAGGTTAATAGGTCTGTTTACCGATGTAACAACGTCTAAAGATGACCTGGATGAATACTTTATTTGTTTCCACTGACAAATCATGTTTATGTTTGAATACATCAGCGTCAGTTGCATGTTGCTGCTCTTACGTCAGCTCTTACTGAGGAGGTCCGGGGTGGATGGAAGTGAACTATTGTTCTTTTTAATTTTATATTCAACTGTTTAATCGCACAGATTTGGCATTTTGGTCAGATGAGACGACATACGGTAAGGTAAACAGTAATATTATTGGCCGAACTGTCTGTTGTAAACATGTATAACAGTTTACTGATCGCCCCTCTGGTTAAACTTTGAACTTTATGATTATTACCAACATGTTCTGTGGGTTTATTTTCAGTTTGAGCTCCAAATAAAGTGATTTAAATAATCTGGCTAAACTCTGATTGCTCATGTTTCTTCTTATGTTGGACTTTGTTTCGTGACGTTTTCATAACTGACATAAATCAGGGACAAAACTACTAAAAAAAGGACCCAAGTTGTCAAAAACAGGCACTAGGGGTCACCAACGCTTCACAGGGGGTCACGAGGCCTTTTTGATGTCTGCATTTCATGACATATTAAAAAGTATAAAATGAAAAGACTCTCTTCACTCTAAAACATCCAACGAGACCATCGAACAGCCAGAAGAAAAGACTGAGTTTGTCAAAAAAGAAGACCGGATAATCTCCGGCGTCATTCAGCCTGCCTCAGGTCCAGCGATCATCCACATATATGGCAACGGCCAGAGCCACCACACTGAGATCACAATGCCTATTCAGAAACCTGTTGGTGACGTCAAATTGTCTATAGGTGTGCATGTGAGCATGAATGGTTATTTGCCTTTGTCTTGATGAATTGGTGAGTCACCCAACGTCAGCTGGGATCAGCTCAGCCCCCCCGTGACCTTGATAATGATTAGCAGTTATGGAAGATGAATGAATGAAGTCAGAGATCGGTTTCAGACGGGACATCCACCGACATTTGGAGTCGTGTTTCTGTGTCTAACAACACTTTTAGCTCTGTTTTTGGTCTCCACCAACAAAATCCTGCTCTTTATCTGCTGAACGCTCCGACGTCACGAGCTCGCGTACGTTTGGTTTTCATTGAAAAGCTTCACGTTGCAGCTCCATGAATGAAGGTAATGAAGCTGAACTTGTGGGCTGTAAAACCAAAACAATGACATGAATGACGCCTAAAAAAAATAGGCGTCATGATAAAAAGTCCATAAAACTGCGGAGAAACTTAAGACTCCAGCGTTAATTCTGTTTGAGCTTGTCACGAAGAGCAACACCTTTAACATCACATTTTATATAAACATTGTGATAAGAGTAGCAGTCATTTCAGAGCACTTGCATACTTGATAAGCGTGTCAGCTTGTCTTGTGGCTGAAAGGTGCTATACAAATAAACGTGCCTTGTCTTGAATGAATAGTCTTTATGTTTGAATCATAAAGATTGTGGTTTGTTTTGTCTTCCTAGAATAGAGCTCTCTTCATAAAGAGCTCTATTCAAGGAAACAACAATTTAAAAAAGATTAGTTCACGTCCGTAAACTTATCTGCCACTTTGTGCAACTTCAAAAATCCCATAACCCGGGGCGACAAAGAGATGAACTGTTCGTTAGTGTTAGGTCAGGGTACAGGAATGAAAGGTATGCCGTGGGTTTTTTTTTTTTCTGTTTTTCAGCCTGCACTGGGCCTCCTGTTTGGAAAAAGGAGAGTGCAGCCGGGGGAAGCGCTATGACTCATTAATCTTTGTGGTGACATCACTGGCAGACGCCTCAGGCTGCGATCTTTAGAAGAGAAAACATCTACTTTGTTATGAGTGTCGCACACGGGGCACTTTAAACACTTTTACTACCATTCACTAACTGCTTTAATTTAAAAGGTCAGAGGTCACTGTGACGGAAAATCCAGTCCAGTTTTACAACAAAGAAGCTGTTTCTGGGGCAAAAGAAAGTCAACTTTGTAAAGCCTGACCTCACATGAGCTAAAAACAGCAACTTTTTAGATGTGGTAACCATTTATTGGTTCACTTTTACCTCCTCTGTGTGCCCAAGACTGTTGTTTTTTCTATGCTGTTTTTGATTTTCATGTTTTATTATCATAATACAATTATATCTGCTATAAAATTTAATATTTAATTAATTCAAGTCTCAAAAAGGTGCAGCTAATTAGCAGAGTAAGAAAACTTGTCTGCTCTGAGTTATCAGTTTTAATGTTGATTTAGACCCTGGGAACAGGTTAACATACAGGCTTTTTCGAGGACCTTTAACTCACATCTCACCATCTTTGTGATTTTTTTATAGAACTCACCTGTTCAAATTATATTAAGACTTAAAGTTATGTAGAATTAAGACCATGGCTGCTTTGATTGAGAGGTGGGTGTCATTACAGATGGCTTGTTTGAGCAACCAGGCTTCCGACGATCTACATCTTTGCCGATTTTTAGATTAGCCAAAAAGGTGGAACTGCCAAGACGGCAGTTTGGCAGTTTGAGCTTCAGAAATCTGTGGTTGACGCCACGCATACGCTGTCCATGCTTTATACTGTCACTGCCGCAGGCGTCATTCAGGTCCACCCACGATCGACGTCTTTGCCAGAGTCCCCACACCGAGCTTGACAACAGCTCTTCAGAAACTGTTTTATACAGTAACCGCTTAAACCGGCTTAAAATGTTTAAAGTTTGTGCTTCCTCTCTATGTTTTTTACTGTCTTGTGTGATATCCTGTTATTAGGTAAGTTAAATTTTGATGCACACTTTACTGAATAGTCCTCTCACATCATCAGACTTTGTTTTGTCTCAGTTACATGTTTGTTTTTTACTTGTTTATTCCTGTCAGCAGCTGCAGTCATTACAGGAAACATGAACAGCTGCAAAATATCTTTTTTTTTTTCACTCACTAAAAACTCATGTCTGGATCTTATTCCAAGAGGAATTTGATCTTTTAATCCTGTTTAAAGGAGAAAAATGAAATATTGTGTTGTATATGTGTCACTCTGAGTCAGACGTTGACATCCGGCCAGCAGCGGCAGTCTAGTCTGTTTGACAGCAGGTGAGCTCAGGTGAGGTAACATCTGGATGTGAGACCTTTCACTTCTCCTAAACAGCTCTAACTTACAAGCTTTCTGCCTATAAACCTCATCAGTTAAACATCGGCTATTACATCCAATAACAGGCTTCGTGTGACTTTTTAGTCAGACAAGAAATTTGGAAAGACTTCATTCAGGCTATTGGAAAATTACTAGAGAAGACATCAGCAGAAATCGTCTGTCATGCAAGAAAAACATCCGCCGGCACTCTTGTGTACAGTCATATATTTTGGCAGGGCAAATAGCTGTGACAGCATTACGGCTCAGAGTAGAAGTGCTTAAAAAGCACAGTGAATTGGCCGACTTTGATGTATTTAACGGGTCACTTCATCAGCGTGCACGCTCACTCATACACGAAACATCAACACACGGCAGCGCCTCACTCACTTCCACAGTTTCCGTTAGCAGTTTGTGAGAAGCTGCACAAAAATACTGGAGTTTTACTTTCAGTAAGAGAACTTCCAGTGAACCTCGGAGACAGACGAGAATGACGTCTGGCAGGAAGTGTCCTATCAACTTCCTCCAAGTCCAACAAGTCATCCGAGAAACTGTTAACTGTCAAGGAGCCGGCAAACCACGAGTGCAATGTTTGACTCAGAAACACGGTCAGGATCACACAGCTTTAGTGTGGTTTAGCCTTGAACTATAGGAAACATCTCAAGACTTTTCACCTGGCAACAACAAAACACGACGTCTGTGAATCCCCATATTAGATGAATCATGTTTTGGCATGTTGGCAGATACTCTGATTATATATAATTTTATGTAACTCCAGTTTTAAATGACATTACTACCCCATAAAAATACAATAAGCAGCATGCACGGTCATGAAAACTCCCTGTTGATGTGAGTAAACAGAAACTCTTAATTCACTCCTCCAGACTCCTTTTCACGACATCTGTCACGGCTTACTGATGCCTATTTCCTGACAGCGTGTGAATACTTATTGCAGCTGCAGCTAACACGGTGACGTTCACGTCCCAAGTATCTACAAGCTGATTTTCATTCTGTAGTGAAATTAACTGGAGCCTGCAGAATTCAGGAAATAAGCCTAAAAATATTTGCTTGTCTCCAAAAATCACAAACTTGAGTAAACTGGCCAAAGAAAATGTGACTGAAAGCTTGTTGACGTCCAAAAAAAAAACGGTCAAATGACAGCACACTGTTTGTTTGGCAGCAGCAGACACTTTTCATAAAAGGCAAAAACCACCTGAAGCGAGCGTAAAAACTTTTTTTGCTAAAGAATTTTACAAATTTTGCCGTTTCCATCAAACTTTTTTGATTAAAATACATCAAAAACACAGTTAGTCTGCTGTTTTGTGATAGTTGCTGGGTCTAAATTCTCATATTTACATATGTACACTTGCTATTCCGCCCCCCCCCCCTGACCATGCACTAACTCCTGTTTCACATCCAGACACTCCCACCTGCCCTGCAGAGACCTCAGTGTTCCCTGTCACATGACCCCCCTCAACATGTTCAAACATGTTCCAACATGCCTGAACCAAGCGACAACCTCCACGTCTGGAAAGTGTATCTAAAAAACCGCAGTTCCCTCAAACGTCCACTTGAGGCTCCAGAAGTGAGTCAGTCTCCGTAAGTCCCCATGTTAAAATGTCCAACTCCACAGCAGAAATAAACATGTTTACAGCCTGGTACAAAAAACAGTTTTGGTCTCTGTAGCTAATTTCCCCGTTCATGACAACTGTACTGAGGGTGAATTTTTATAGAACTCACCTGTTCAAATTATATTAAGGCTTAAAGTTATGCAGAATTAAGAGCGTGGACGCTTTGATCGACAGGTGGGTGCCATTACAGGTGATTTTGTTGAGCAACCAGGCTTCATGCAGCCCGCCTCAGGATCAAGGAAATAATAACAATAGTTAATAGAAACAATAGTTCTTCAGAAACCTGTGGGTGATGTCACACATACACTGTCTATTATTTATACTGTCAGTGGTTCAGACACAGCATCTGTGTTTTTTATTTGCAGTTCCACAGATGTCCACCAGGGCAGACTGTCATCATCAGCGACTCATCATTTCTTGATACATCGATGTCTCCATACAGTGAGTGTGCAAATTAGATTACAGTAAGTGCTCTAATGTCATGCAATGATGACATCACCGTCTGCCTGGCTGACTCATGCGTTTCATCTCTCTCAGACAAACACACTTTGTTTAGCAATTAGTTAGTAATCGACTAGTTGTCCTCGTCTGGATAGGAGGTTCACTTTCATTTGTTTACATTCACAAGGAGCCTTCAGATCAACACACGCGACACACAAGGAGCTGACTGATCGGGGTCAAGCGTGACTGCAGAGAAGACTTTATGACTGTTTGACCTCCTGATATGACACGGCGACTACCAGTAAAGATAAAAATATTTTGGAAAACATCATTTCTATAAGTCTCTGTGTGCCCTGTGATGAGCTGCCGACTTATTCAGGGTGTACCCCGCCTCTCTCTCTAGACTCCGCAACCATGATGAGGATAAGCAGTTGTAGGAAATAGATGTATATTTCATAGTACCACAACACAATATGAAATGGGTAAGCGGACGCTCCAGTGACAAGTTGGACTATATAAAATTAAAAAACGCTTTACCTGTAGTACGTATACTTCAATTTCTGTATGTACTGCTGCTGTAAATATGATTATTTGATCCTATTTTTTCTATTTATGTCTTCTTTTTCTCTGCTTGTTTCTCTTTTTTATCAAGGTTATATATATATTGTCAAGTCATCATATTGTCATGTCTGATATACCGCATGACAAATTATTGTGTAGTCTGACACCGGTGTGACGTTACTTGCATGTATCTTACATCATTTGTAGCTTTCAATTTAAGAACATAGCAACAATAAAGCTGAAATGATACTGACTACTGATGTATCTGTAAATCTGTAAATATTAAAGCAAAGGTGTTTCACCATTTAACTTCAAAACGTGTGATACTGCAGGACTTCATATTGCTGAGTAGTACAGGGAAACCCCCTAACGAACACACTCTCACACTCACACACAGATCAGCCAATCACAGCCCTGTCTGACACCAAACAGCGCGTTGTTTGCGAAATTCAAAAGAGAAACTCAATCAGAGTTTGAACACTTAAGACTGAAGTTAACACAGAAAGTCACACACACACTCACTCATTCATTCATTTATCCATTCACCCACTCACTGATTGTCTCAATCTCAGACTCTCTCAAAGTGAAGACCACGTGCAGTAAAGCCCCCCTTCCACCTCCACGACCACCACCACCTCCTCCTCCTCCACCTCCTCCTCCTCCTCCAAACAGACACTCAAACACATCTTTTAAAATATCAAAAAACAAACTTACGTTTCATCTTTCTGATCCCGCTGCTGTAAACAAACTCTCTGTCTGGGAGTCCACTGTGTGTGTGTACTGTACGTGTGTGTGTTTTGTATGTGTGTGTACAAAATGTAAAACTTCCCTTTTTATACCAGTGAGTATGCAGTGAGTATGACACATCACCTGAGTCACCAACCATCCATCCAAGCTCTCTCTCTCTCTCTCTTGCCGCCCACGCTGCCCCCCCCCCCCCCCCCCCCCCTCCACCACCAACCTCCATCCTCACTTTTAATCTTCTTTGTTTGTTGATGTAACTCTGAATTGAGTAAATATTAAAGAAAACGTGATGCAGGGATCAGAAAAAAAAAAATAGAATTGAGCAACGCTTCCTGTCTCTCTTCCTCCTCGTGTCGTCACTTTTCATAATTTAATCTTGTACACATGACAAAACTGAGCTGTGATGTCAACTCATTAAGAAGGAACATGACAAGAGGAGGGAATTTATCACAATAAGTGAGTTTTGGACACTGAAACATCTCTTGTCTTATCATGAAGTGAAGAAATTTAACTGACAGCATCCCAACAGCACATTTCATTCATAATAAACGCAGCAAAGATGTTAAATTAAAGTACACAAAGACCTCCTGACTCCTGTCACAGCGAGGTCAAATACTCTTAACCACAATGAGTGTGCTCTTGAACCCCAGCTGCTACACCAGTTAAGCTTGTAGTCATATTGGGCAGCTCCCAGTGTGGTTTTATACAATATACATATCACTCATTTTGGGTTTTTTTTTTAAGTGTTTTACTACGTGTTTGCTTTTGTGGAATTTCTGGAGTTTGTTAGGACTGGTGATTTTTTTTTCCTGGCTGGACATTAAACTTGCCAAAGACACACAGAGAGACGTCATAAAGAGAGTGACTTGATCCTGGTTTTCTGGAAATCGAGGTCACACTTGTGAAATTCTTCAGAGATTTTTTCTCATCAAATGAGTTTGTGTCCTCAGTCCCTGAAAGTCATCTCTGTACCACCATGAGTAAAACTTCCTGTTTCAATTAGGTGTATCAGTATTAGCCATCTATCATCAGTTACCTTTAGCTCATTTTTGATCTTGATGACCTTTCATGAAAAACTGCATATTGGTGCTTAAAGTCTGATGTACACATCACCGCACACTAAGGCAGGGACATTTTAAAAGGTGATGATGTGTCGATGCGTTTGCAAATTGTTTCCGCTGCCCCAATTTGTTTTTATTGGTGCAGTAAGTTTCCACTTACAGATCCTCCGATAGACTTAGATCATCCGTCTTAATGTTTAAAGCATTTCAGAAATTACTTTTTAATGGTGAAACTTTGTAAAATTTCACCTCCAGTTTCCTTGTCTGTTTCTCTGAAAGATGCTCATGTTCAACAGTAAGTGTGACTCCAAAAGAGTGTTTGCTGTTGAGGAAAACTGAGCTCAAACTCGGCATCTGTGCGCAGATTGTATGGACATAAAATGTAAATAAATAATGTGTTGCATAGCACATACTACTAGTGCAATGATATAATAATAATACCTTTATAAAGCGCTTTTCAAAACAAGTTGCAAAGCACTTTACATACAATTAAAAAAGACAAAAGTCAACAGTTAATAAAATATAATGATAGAACAGTAAAATCAATAAAAAATACCTTGTAGAGAGACTATAAATAAGACTATGTGTTTCCACAATCTTCTTCTGAAAGTCACCAGACAGCTGAGGAGGCCTGAACAGAAAAATGCCTGGTCACCTTCAGTTTTAAGGTTTGATTGAGGAATAGCCAGGAACCCACCTGACCTAGGAATCAGGATTTAGGACATAAGAAAGTCAGAGGATCAGCTATATATTCTGGAGTTAACCCTTTACGAGCCTTAAAAGTAACCAGTGAAATTCGAGGAACAACTGGGAAGTTATTCGAAAACCGACGTCTCTTGGACCTGGTTCTGAGTCTAGCTGCAGCATTTTGAACCAGGTTCGAAGTTTAATGAGGTTTTGTTGCATGAGACAAGAGAAGAGTGCTTTGCTGTAATATAACTGGGATGAAATTAATGCATGAATTAATGTTTCTGAGTGGTAAGGAAGATAAAAATGAGCTGATTTTTTTCCATTTGCCATAGTTAATAATTAATGTGCTTGTTGAAATTGAGGTGTTAGTAAGGAAGTGTAATTCTGTGGCAATTCTGGACTGTAACGGCAGAAAATTTGACACTGATTTGACACAAATGCATTATTGATGTCTGCAGTGCACATGTGGAAGTTGTTTAATTGATTGGCATCATTAGTATCAAAGGAAAGATATAACTGTGAGTCGTCAGCATAGAATCAATCTGATATTGTATTTTTTAATACGACAACGTGTAAAATAGAAAAAGCCCAAGAACAAAACCCTGTTGAACTCCATATTTTAGCGATACTGAAGCTGACTGATACAATACTGATTCTACATGATGTCCCTGAAAGATAACAGTGGAACCAACCTGATTTTTTGACCACTTGGGGGCAGCAAAAACAAGTTGTAAACAAAATATTGAAATGTTACGGAGGTTATGGACAAACGTGAGCAAATTAGTTTGTTTTGAAATTGTGTTTGTGTCTGCCTCACAAATGTAAACCTCACATTCCCTCTCTCTCTAAACTGGCACCTTAGAATATGTTTATATACTACTAATTTGCTGTTCTAGGTAAACATTTAGGAAGAGACAAAACTGCTGTATCCGCGGACAACATATTTCAAATATCCATATACTGTAGAGACAATGGGAAGTTTCCATCCAAGTACTAAGCAAAGTGAAACCACATGTCCAATAAAGCCAGGAAACCTTTCCATCCAGGACTCGGACACACCAAGATAAACTTTCGGTGGTGCTAATTTTCCAATCAGGTGCATTAAACCACCACAGAAGCAAGATGGCATAACTGAAAGAGAGCCAGTCAAACCTCAAATGATGGAATACTTGTTTCATGTTCGTGAAGAAGGTTAGAGTCTCAACACAGATCCCATGGTTCATGGATGTCATGATTTATTCTTTTTATACTACTAAAGTTGTTTCCATTGCACAGTCGCATTGTGTGTTCAATACACCAACTTCTCCATCTGTTTTTTATCCACTGATTTCCTTTCACTAAACCGGGGTTGGGTCGTGGTGGTGGTGGGTTTGGCAGGGCATTCCAGACATCCACTCTGGTTGTTCAGACCCAGTGGTTGTTCCCATTGCACAGTCACATTCTGTGTTCAGTGCAACACATTCCTCAGCAACACATTCCAGATCAGATGGCTACATAGTCCATGCAGCTGGTTCTGGGCCTGCCCTGGGTTCTCCTGCCAATTGGCAGTTTTTTTTGGTAGTGCACTTAAAACATGTGGATGTTGGGGTGGATGTTTGGGTCCAATGCCCATTATTCCGAAACACCAATAATCCGGAAAAAAAGCTTGTTTGTCCAACAACCCTATATTCCAAAACATATGAAGCTCATTGGTCCAAAAATATGTTACTGACATAGTCATTTTAATGCAAACCAAACTGCGACCATTTTACTATGTTTTTTTTAAAATATTTTTCTTTTGGCCTTTTTATTGGATAGAGACAGCTGAAGAGAGACAGGAATGTGGGGAGAGAGAGACGGGGAATGACATGTAGCAAAGGGGCCACGGGTTGGATTCGAGCCCGGGCCGCTACGGAGCTTTCATACATGGGGCAGACGCTCTACCAGCTGAGCTAATCGCCGCCACTATGTTACCATGACTTGACTATTGTTACCACGACAACAAAGGTCAACTAACTGTGTCCTTTCGACCAATGGGCTTTCAGTCCAATGGGACATTTCTTTCTGGACTATATCGGTGTTCTGAATGTTTCGGATGGGTTGTCTGAACAGTGTGCAGTCCCTGATTGTTGGTTTTGGAGACTAAAACACTTGGGTTGGGAAACACTGTGGATTTTGGTTAAATATTGAAAGGTCTCTTTGTTTTAAGTCAGTGTTGAGTTTTTCAATAATTAACCAAGACCGCAGTCTAATCTTTTCCGAACACGTGCTTTGAATTCCATAAATATGTTCAACATAGTTTCCAGGAACAGATATTGTTGGAAAACTGATAAAATGCATTGACAGTTAATATTTTGCAGCTATGTTCAAGCTTTGCAATGGCAATCAACAATTTGCAGAAACATTTTGTGTGCGCTGCATTACTTTCACTTGTTTTTGGTGACAGGGTGCATGAGCCGGTTAAACTGTTCAATAAGTCACTGCTTACTCAGTGGGTGTCAGCTAAAAAAATAAACTATAAGAGCAACATCATTATCTTACTCACTTAATGTGGATAATAGAGGTCTGGTCTTGTGTCAGAGCTGTCGTCAGTGGGTTAAAAGTGAATTGGAGTGTGTGTGTGTGTGTGTGTGTGTGTGTGTGTCTGTGGGGATGGGGGGGGGGGGGGGGGGGGGGTGACGTTTGCAGAGTTTCCAAGAAGCAAGTAGTTTCCTGCTTCTTATGAAATGTTTGCGATAATAAATCTCCACCCACCAGAATGCTTTATACATCATACAGAGCTGCATCCTGAAATCCACATATGTAGGCTACTATCTGCTTAAGTCTAAAACCCCTTTTTTTCCTGTCATCAGTTGACCGGGGTGGGCTCTCATGCTTGAACTGCTGCCAGAGAAAGTGAAGCACGTCATAACGGTTGCAGTGCTGACTCGTTCGGCTTCCTTTTGTCATCAGAACCATATGGGGTAATGGTTATTTGCTAGAAGGGCTTAGGTGGGGGAGGCTGTCCTCAATCGTGGTTTTCACAAGACCTACAAATAATTTCCCCAGCCACCCACATACCGGATATTTTCTGCTTTTGATATGTCCCTCTCTCTCACTCCGTTATCAAGACTCTATGAATGTAAGGAATGCAGCGACTGGGCGAGTGGGGGAGGCAGCATGCAAATGACTGACGGATGCAGGTTTTCTCTGTCAGAAAGTTGCTGATGTTTTTTACTAGTGCATTTATTACTGGGAATGTGAAAGTAGTCCAAATATGAGGTGCTGCAAGTCAGCACCTGCACTTAAATCTTTCAGCGTCTGCATGATTTTGACACATTTTGAACCCCTTGGATGCTCCGACGCAGTCAGACTATTTTTAGGGATCAAACACTCACGCGCAGCGCGCAGACTAAACTGCCATCAAATTTGAACCGTCACATTAGGCAGGAATGCAGCTTGGCAGCCAAACGGCAGATCACCAACAATGACAATAAGTGAAGCGTGAAATCAAAGCAAAGATCAGAGTGAGCGGCGTATTAGCACTTCCTGTGGAATTTCTCGAGGATGTTGGTGATCTGTCTGGAGACCCCGACACAACTCTGATCTCATTTTAGATTCTGTTCCAGACACTTTATATCATCATATATGGACAGTGATGTTATGCAGCTGTTCCAGCCAAAGACAAAAATATGTTATGTTTTCACCCAGTCTGGGATGCAAGCTTGAAAAGCTACAGATGTCTTTTTCCCCTCGCTGTTGAAGAGTTTTTTTGTGGTCTTGGACACGCATATCGTGATGGAGTTGCGGTCCCAGATGTTGGGAGCAACATGTGTTAGGAGATGGACACTGCTCCAAGAGCGCATCAGGTGTTTTGACAGTCGGCTGTTGCCACAGAAATAGACAAATTAAAGGGAGCAAATAAACTGAAGGCAACATAAAAACAAACAAAATGATAGATATCGGAAAACATAATTAAAGTTTAAACTTGTGCATCTGTCAAGCATTTCAGTGATTCATCAATATATCTTCTGCTGATCGGTTGACAGTTGCTTAAAAGTTTTTAAAAAAAATAATATTTCATGTCTTAGTGATTTGTGTCTCACCTCCCAGATCAAAGCTCTCACACGTCTCAGCTTTTGTTTTTTTTTTTTGTTTTACTGGAAGCGAAAGACGGAAGTCGTTCTAAGAAAGATTCTTTGCCCTACTAAAGTCACCTCCAACCCAATTGTCTTGTCTACTAAAAAAAATCCTGAAACAGTTTAAACGGCACTTCAAAATCACCTCTCTTTCCCCACTAATGCCTTTCTTTGAAAACCATTTATTTCCACCCGCGGCACTTGACTCAACTTACACTCTGTGGAAAGAGAAAGGGCTTTTGATCAACTTTTTGAGGACATTTTTATCTCTTTCGATAACTTCCAAAATAAATTTGCCCTTTACTTCCACAAACTCATTTATTTCGATATTTTCGAGCCAGAGATTTTGTTCGTTGTAATTTCCCCAACTTCCCCCACACTCTCATTCATGTAATTCTTTCTTTTCCTGCGGTCCGTGGATTCATTTCAATTGTGGTGAAATTAATCTTGTCATCACTATCATCCCCACTTGGCAACTAGTCTTGTCAGACGAATGGTGGCAAAGGGCCCTTGACAGGGTTAACTCCACCTCATCTTGTGCCAGTCTGACATAAATTTAGTTCAAGGTCCTACACAGGATACATTTTACCAAAGCTAAGCTTAAAAAACTTTTTAATACAAGCGATACATGTGACAGATGCTCTCTGTCACCAGCCAGTCATACACACATGTTTTTTTTCCTGTCTGAGATTAAGCTCATCCTGGTCCTCTTTCTACAATACTTTTTCAAAAGCTCTAAACAAACCGGTGCTTTGGAGTCCCTTGACCTCCATCTTTGGTGTGCTTGAAGAATTCACACACTTCACCAACAGGGTGAAAGCAACTCTATCGCTTTCGCATCTCTGGTAGCCCGCAGACGTATTTTACTTCAAATGGGTGAAATGTATCCTTACTGATTGAACATGTATTGTGTCTTGACAACCCAATAAAGATATGAAAAGAAAAAAAAGATTCTTTGAAGTTGTCTGTGTGGGATCATCTTTATATGTTTTTAATCTCTTAATGCAACATTGTCTAACTTTTCTGCCTCTGTCATAAAATAACTACTACTACTGCTGCATTCAAGTGTAATCAGATGAATGGTGTCTCTGTCATTCATACGTCTGTTCTCACTCTATGTAACCATGCATAGTTCACGAGAAGTTATGAATGTTAGTTTAGCTGTGCTGCCTGGACTGGGAACTCAGAGCACTGTGGGGGTGTCACTGTGGACCACCGGGGAAGGTTTTTCAAGCTCAAGGAGGGCAAGGAGGGAATGCTGAAGGGGAAGTGAGCCAGTGTCGTGCCAGAACAGGAGCTGATCAAGCGGGAAATGTGACTGGGTTCAGCTGCTTTGACTGCTTTATCACCAAAGAGTCTAAAAATGTCCCGAAACCTCAATTCTCTAAACATCACCAACGAGCTGAAAGGAAATTGTGCTTTGCTTGTTTACAACTTTATTAAAATCTCTTGCCAACTTAATTTTTGACTTGCTTGAACATGTGTACAATATTACAACAAGATTTAACTTTATATAAAACTGTCATAGATGCTTGAAATAGTAAACAAAGAAGTAGATACATTTGACATGGACAGACATGAAATCTTTTTTTTTTTTTGATTTAAAGCTTTAACAAATTTAGACGACTTTTGATGAAAATGAAACCTTCAGGTCCGTTCCTTCAGGTTCCACTTTGGTTGCAGCAGATTTTGGTTTGCGAGGTGATTTTGGCAGGTTCTCATAGTTACCATCAGGAGGAGGCATCGTTTTAGGCTGTCGAGACTTGTTGAGATTTGAGGGGGAAAAGACACAAAGACAAAAAAACATTAGAGGGACTCATAGATAACTATATGACCCTTATGAGGACATGAAGTTACAGAAAATGGATGGATGATGCCAAAAAACTCCATTTATTGCTCTTTATGTTACAGAAGTTGATAAACTTGAAGAAAATTACATTTACTGAAGAAAACCCATTTGAATAAATCACAATTATTGTGATATTTAGGTGTGTCTTGTTATTTTGAGTACATAAGTTAAGGGACACTCCTCGCCCTCAGTCAGTGGTCACCAGTTTGGCTACACAGAATAGAATAGAATATCTTTATTGTCATTATGCAATGCATAACGAAATTTAAGCGCCGTCTTCAGAGTCAGTCACGTCGGATAAGAATCATGGTGTTTATTAAACGAAAGAATAACAAACAACCTAAACTGGCATAACGTCACAAAATTATACGAGTCGCCCAACAGAAAATATTAGAGCCTGAAAAGGTAAATAAGGTGAGGTGGAGTTTAAAATCGCCGTGACATGACGGAGACGTCCTCGGTGCGGTTTCACTTTCCTCTCACATTTTCTTTATCTGCTTTAACGTGCACTAACTCTTGTTTCAAATCCAGGCCCTCCACATCTTCCATACAGTGACGTACACCACCCTCCTCAGCGTGTTCAAACATCCTGTTTCTTGTCAATTTGTCTTTAATAGTAACTTTTCTCTGCAAACCCTTACGTCAACAGTTAGTCAGACGTCCTGCGTGGAAATGTTTTTAACACATTTATCATTGCAGGAAACACAGATAAAAGGTGTAGATACCTGGAGTTGCTCATAGTCAGAGGTGACATTGCTAATCTTCAGATCAGTATAGGTGTTTTCATCTTTAAACTCGATCTGCTGAGAAAACATGAAAGAAGAAATGTTTTTATTCCACAATAAACACAGTCTGGGAACATTCAGTGTTACACATAATTGTTGGCTAGCTTGAGTATTTCAGACATCAGGACAGAATTTCACTCTGTGTGCTGTTGAAAGAATGGAATTACTCGAGGAGTGAATAAGGAGGAAGTAATGGGAAAGTAAACTGTGAATACGTCGTACCAGATGAATGATTTACAGCTGCAAGTGTGTAATATTTAATATTTAATATTGCGTGTGACCAACACTCAATAAATTATGTTGGGACTCGGTTAGATTAGGTGAGGAATGCCAAAAAATTTCACACCTTCATTTGGCTTGGTTCACTTTCGCACTGCACTTTTGAAAGCGGACCAAACCGCCTGGATGACGTCATGCAGTTACCCAAACAGCTGCTTGTTCGGGGGGCGGTATTGCCCAAAATGAGCACTGACTGCCTTTCCCACTGTAAGCGAACTGCACCAGAGTTCGGATGAGCTTCGATACCTGTCCAAACAGACCGGGCTATCCGAGGAAACAAACTCTGCATGAAAGCTCCTTGAATTGAACTAGAGCAGGCTGAAGTGAGTGCACACTCTCAATCAGCTTCATGAGGTCGTCACCTGGAATGATTTCCAATTAACAGGTGTGCCTCGTCAAGAGTTAATTAGTGTATTAGTGTCTTCCCTTCGTAATGTGTTCGAGCCCATCAGGTAGTCAGGTAGAGAAACGACAGTCCATTGTTACTTTGAGACATGAAGGTGTCATGTTTTGTTTTGGGCTTTCTTATTTTTAGATTTCCTGTTTTATATTTCCTCAGGTGTCTTGTGTTACTTTACTTCTTGCATCACCTGAGTGCAATTAGTTAATTAGTTCTCTTGTATTTACTGTGTTACCTCTCTTTAACTTGTCAGGTTGTCTGTTCCCCGGAGAAACTACAGTGGCTGCAAAATGCATGAAAAATGCAAAAGGCCCAATTTAGAGTCGGGTAAGTTTGTTCATTCTGGGAAACTGGAGATATAAGACTCATTCTAAGGTAACAAATCCATAATAACTCTTATTTTCAGGTGATTATACACTAATTAAATCATAGTTATGAGTATTGTATTCCATTTCTGCCAGATTCTGTAAATAGAGCCCTTTAAACCTGACACACTGGAGCTTTAAATACAGTATTTGAACAAATTTTCCACTGCTATCAACATATAATGTATTGTAACATAAAAAAATTAACTCTGACAGCATTGTAAGTACTTTCTGGAAATGCTTTTGTACTTTTACTTTAGTTAAAGGAGTAATTTGTTGCAAAGTTCCACTTACAAGTGTTTTTCATAGCTTTAAACTGCATCTCATGGTCTTTAATAAGCGGCAACCTCTGTGGCTGTGAAGTGAAGCCAATGCAGAAGTGCCAGAAACTGCAGTTCCTCAAACGTCCACTTGAGGCTGGCTACAGAAGTGAGTCAGTCTCCATAAGTCCCCATGTTAAAATGTCCAACTTCACAGCAGAAATAAACATGTTTACAGCCTGGTACAAAAAACAGTTTTGGTCTCTATAGCTTATTTGCGAAAGGCATCAGCAGCAGCCTCACAATGGCTCGTTTTATACAGTCTGTGGTCTTCACCCAAAGCACGGAGCTGCAGTGTGGAACAAAAACTGTTGACTGAGGCTGAGTAAAACGTCCCCAGGGGTCAACAATGAACATTATATTTTCAGCATGTGATCTGTTCTTATTAGGAAAACTTATTTGAAACTGATCTCGCCTTTTTAAGACGTTCTCTTGGACTTTATATTTTAGTTTTGAAAATCTAAATTGTTTATTTTCTTAATGCTGCATGGAGAGCGACTCATTCCTTAAAACGATTTATCATGTTCGAAGATTAGTCATCCCGACTTCCTGCTTCAGTCAAACAGAGTGGAGATGAGGTTAGTTCGTGAAACCAGACTCTGACTAGACCATGGCGTGCCAGGGTTGTCAAAACCCCTTATCAGATCTGCTATATTAGTGCTGTCAGGAGGGTATTTTTTTTTCTTACTGTCTCTTGGTTGGCCGGCTGTCAAATTTCTCTGTTATAAGTTAAAAAAAAAAATTCTTACCTTCAGCCGCCAGAAAAGACTTGGCCGGAGAAGAAAGACAAACAGAAAAGGAATGTTAGAAGAACTACAAGGACCAGCACGAAATGTAGATAAACTGTCAACACCAGCATGTGGGATTTCAAGCGTCTAATCATGAAACTACATTTAAGATTAAATTTTAAATCTGGCACGAATAGAAAATTATCCCTGGCAGGCATGTTGAGATAACGGTTATTGAAGCTTAGGTCATCAATTATGATGCAAAGAAGAGAAATATTATGTTTGTTTTAAGGAAATGTTCTTCTTGTCTGATACTTCCCTTAACGTGTAATGAAATTAAATATTCAGGCCATTATATTGTCAATGATTTATCAGATAATATTCACAGACTTCATCATGCGCTCACAAACAGTGAAGGCAGCTTTATTTAGAGCATTTTCTACCCTGCTGTATACAGCAGAGCAACTGTTGCTCAGGAAGTTAGAGCAGGTCGTCATCCACTAATCAGGAGATCAGTGCTTCGTCCAGTCTGCATGTTGAAGTTTCTTTGGGCGAGATACTGAACCCCAAATTGATCTTGAAGGCTGTGCCATCGATGTGTGAGTGTCAGCACCGAATGGATATAAATCATCAACACCTTTGTGTCTAATTATGAAACTGCATCTTAAATCTTAAATCTTGGCGTGCTATGAATACAAAATGATGTCCTCATCGTGTGGCTGTGTGTGATGAGCAGATGCCACCATGCATGGCTGATAACGATGGCGTAAGATGCTTCTTAAACTTCCATGATGGAGTAGTGCTAGCCAAATATTAAAAGTAAAAGTCGGTGTGCCGACCTGCTCTGCTATAATACACATCTTATCACTTTATGTACAGATATATGTGTGCAGGCAGGCTTCCTTATGCATCATTGTTGTTTTGACCGACCCTGAGCTGAGCTGAGCTGAGCTCGGTCAGGTTTTTTATGTGGAGCCACTGATTCACAATTTAGATAATTTATTTAGCTGATGTGACGTCTAAGTTATGTTTATTTAAGAATGAAAATAGTTACTTTGGATTCGTGAACTCATTTATCAGATTAACTGAGACTACCATCAGCTGTGTGAGGAGGAAGAGGTGGGACTGAAGCTGTCTTTTGTCTGAATAGATAATAGTTTTGATGCATGTGAGACAGACAAGCATCGACACAATGTTTGACCTCTTCAAGAAGAGTTAAATCTGGGGCAACTGGACTTGGTTTTAGATCCGTGAAGACGTTTCACCTCTCATCCAAGAAGCTTCTCTAGTTCTGACTGACTGATGGTGAGATCCGAGTATTTATCCTAGCCAGGATCATAGACCGGGCCATAGTTTACACTCGGCTCGTTATTGCTCCTTGTTGCTGTGACGACTGTCGTCAGAGTCATTAAAGTCACCTGAGGACCAGTGTGGACGACAGTCGTTCGGGTCACCTGAAATCTTTAAACCTCAAGTTATAAGTTTAAAACTGTTTTGTTGTTTATTTTAACATAAAGTAGTCAATGAAGGAAAGCAGAAATGACAGACTCAAGCATTTTTTGGGTCATTTTTAACATGTAAATCAGAAGTAGAGATCTATAACCGGTTTAAATGGAAAAAGGACAAGACAGCGATGTATTTACTGTTTTTATATATTGTATTTTTGTATATATTGTTTGTTTTTATGGACCGTTTCGAAGAGTGCTCCAAATAAAGTTTATTATTATTATCAACAATTGAGGACCTCTTACCTTCGAAACGTATACACGCCGACAACAACAGTCAGGATGTAGAGGACCAACAGCACTCCACATATAATGTAAGGACCGATTAGACTGGTGCTGCCTGAAACTGAATTAAAACAACCAAACAAAAAAACAATCGGCAGATTATTAAGAGTCAGTAGATTTTATCAGCAGAAGTAACCAGAATTTTTTTCAATCTATGATGCAAGTTATTTTGCAATGAAGTACTTTTTAGTAAATCATAATCACTTTCCTCAAGTTCAGTCATTTCCCAGAATTATTTTTTTTTTTTCAGTGGGTGTGAAAAGGAGGACAAGTGCAAATATTGTCATAGTCATGAGTACATCAAACTGGATATCACCCGTTTGTTTTGGTCCGTTTATTCTTCAGTGAGTTTTAAAATGAGTCACTTTTTCTTTGAATTTTCAGATTTTTTATTGTTGTGTTTTAGTTCGCTTCATGACACTTCAACTCACTTTACTTTATGTTACCTTTCCTCTACTTCCTTCTTTCCTACTTCACTTCATTTTACCTCACTTACTTAATGTTGTAGCTTAACTTCAGCTCACTTTAATTCACTTTACTTTTTTGAGCTCCACCTCTTCGCTCACTCCACTTCACATTATTTTGTAGCATTACTTTCCCTTTCCTCGTGTCACTTTACTTTAACTCACTTGCCTTTGCCTTGTAGCTTGATCACCTCATCTCACTTCATTCAACACCACTTCATGGCTTTACTTCACCCCCTTTTACTTTACTTTACATAACATTACGTAACATCACGCTGTAGCTTGTTGTTCTGCATTGTACTGTAGAGTTTCTCTTGTCTACGTTCAGTTTGTCTCATAATTTAGCAGGTGGTGAGTCACTGTCCAGTGAAGTGGATTTCAGTCATGAATCAGTGTTTACAAAAACTGATTCTGAATCAGTCAGCTGACCTCTAGCCCATTTGCAAGGCAGTAGTCACACAGAGGACCAGAATAAGCAGCATGATGGAGTATTATACTGAAGAGTAAGAGTTAAATTTACCTGTAGTGACGGAGACCTCCAGAGACACCGGTTTGGACTCCTGACTGCCCACCCTGCTTATTACTTTGCACAGATACAACCCGCTGTCACACTGATGGACCTTTAGGACCAGAGTTTCTCCATTGCCCATCTCAATCAGCTGTGATGAGGGAGAGGTGATAAATGCTCAGGTTAAAGTGAAAGCAGTTTATAGAGAAAAAACACAAGAAACCTCCATGGTTTAATCCAGCAGGAGAAAAAGTGTGATGCGTTTACTGATGACATGACAAGATGTACGTAACGTGCATATAATCATTACAAATACACGTTTACAGCTGGGAGCAATTTCTACAAGATGTTGCTTCAAAAAGTAAAACCTAAATGAAGTATTTTTTTCTCACCTTTCCGCTGAAGACTCTGAACCAATAGTAGAATGCAGGGGGAGGGTTGGCATCACTCGAACATATAAACGTCACAAAGCATCCCTCAAAAATAGGAGCTGATGTGTTGAGTGTTGCTTTGGTGAATCTAGGAGCATCTGTCGGAAAACCAGCAGTGATATCTGGGGTGAGAATATGTTTGGCAGGCCTCCATGTCACAGACATATTTAATGTGGAAAGCAGGTTTGCTCATATGTCATGTTGTCCATGAACTAATAGAAAAGTGTTGGGGAGTACAGATTGAGGATAGTATGTAAAGAACATTAAGAAATAGTTGTAGCACAGCTCACAACGTAGCCATCGTGACTCTTCTCCAGGCAGTGACTCGAGAGGTTTCTCCATGATGTTACTGTTTCTGTGTGAGCACAGAGGAACGCCTGCCCTTTCGCACATGCACACCACAAAGGTCAAGTGTGTGGTGGTGTCTGTCTGATGAATGCATTGCCTAGACATGACTTCACAGCGGCCAGGAGGCAAGAAAAAACGGGGGGCGATGCCGGTCAGAGGGGGTTCAATTATAGTCGAGACGCATCGCGGAGCCTCACAATGGCTCTTCAGAAACCTGAAGGTGACATTACGGAGACTACGACCGTGAAGATTAGACTTTATTGAAGTTCACAAGCTACAACAAACTAACAGATTTTAAATCATGTTGATGCTGCATTCAAGTGCAATCAGGTGAATGGTGTCTCTCATTTGTACGTCTGTTCTCACACTATGTAACTTTGAGCTCCGGGTACGATCACAATAACGCTTTACGGCACTAAGTCACACACCACCAACTATTTGACTGATTTTGGTGAAACTGGATCATATTTTATGGAGAAAATGTTTTCAGGTTTTCCCTCTGATGTCCTCCGGCTGCTGAGTTTCCTGACGGACAGTGAAGTAAACTGCTGCCAACTGTAGCTGCTGTTAGCTCATGTTAGCTCAGTTTGTTAGCCGGGCTGCCCAGACTGATCTCAGAGCAGCGGGGGGAGTGTTAGTGTTTGTACCACAGGTGTTTTGGACCACCAGGAAGAAGAAGAAGAAGAAGAAGAGGAGGAGGTTTACAGGGAATACTGATGGGGAGCGGAGCCAGTGTCGTGCCAGAACAGGAGCTGGGTAAGCGGGAAATGTAACGGGGCTCAGCAGCCTCTATGGACATAATGACAGAGGAGAACACTAACGGAGGAAGCTAAGAAGAGAAAAGGAGAGAGTGAGCAAGCAAGAAGCTGCCGGAAAAGAGTAAATCTGGGACTGACTTTTAGTCGTTTATTACAAATACACGTGTACAGCTGTCCATGTTTATGACAGTGGTATTACATAATACTTCTGTAGCTTTACTTAAGTAAGATTATGAATGCTGGGGTTTTACTCTGTGATATTGCAACACTTACTTTGGTAAATGATCTGAGTATTTCTTTAACCGCTATCACAGCCTGCCGTACAGTAACAATGGCACCTTGTGTCATGCGTGCAGGCGTACACTCATTACTCTGCCTTCAGCACCAAGTTAAGACAAGTTCAGCTCTTTAAACACAGACTGCTTAAAGAAACGTTTCCGTCTGTGCAGAAAAAAAAAATCCCCTCCAGTCAGTCAGTCACTCAGTCAATCAGACTAAGTCATGTTCGGACAAGTCAGCTGTATTTTTAAACTATGTTCTTCTGTGTCTAACACATTCATCACCTTAATGGGCCATAAATCAGTGTGAGTGCATTCTTCATAATGAAGGAGGCAGGAAGGAAGAGGAGGGAAGGAAGGAAGGAAGGGAAGGAGAACTTGTGTCAGTGAATTAATAAAATAATCAGTAATATCAGTCAGTCAGTAATATTTGGGCATGAGTTATTCAGAGAGAAAACAACCATATTCCATCAGCATCTGCGGCAAACTAAGTAACTTTTTAGAGTTACCTGTAATTTATAAAAAGTGCCAAAAACTGCAGTTCCTCGAACGCCCACTTGAGGCTGGCTCCAGAAGTGAGTCAGTCTCCATAAGACCCCATGTTAAAATGTCCAAATATACTGTGGAAATGTCATCTAAAGCAGTGGCTCTCAAATTTAAGTAAAAACAGTGTGTATTTGTGACCTTTTGTCAAAGGTAAACCTGACTTTCTCTCCTTGGATTGTTTAATCTGAATAATTTTAGAAGGATGAAGAGAAATCTGCCTGTTATGGCACGAAAAATAGCAATTATCATAGAAAAGTCTTGAAGTTAAACGTAATTTTGGTTGCCAGAATGTGTTTTTGAATCTTTGCTGGTTCATAAATCAGTTTGGAAGAAGTATTCAGATCTTTTACTGAAGTAAAAGTACCTATACTTTTTTATTACACTTAAATGTCCTGCATTAAAAATCCTACAAAATTGTCAGCAAATGTACTTATAGTACGAAAAGTACTCATATGGACCTTGTGACTGAGATATTCTGATCATACGTACATGACATTCTTATTACTGATGCATCAAAAGAAGCATTTTACTGTTGTAGTTGCTCCAGGTGAAGCTACTTTATCTACTTTATTTACTTCAGGTAGTTTAGTCCAGTGGTTCTCTCTAAAGGTTCACAAAATAATTAAAGTTCTGCAAACGAGCCAACGTGTTGGATTTTATCAACTCCTCATGTTGTTTTATGTAAAAATCACTCAACTTAATGTGGAAAGAAAAGCTTTCTCCTCTTTTACTTTGACTCCTGAGTGCATTTTAAATACATTTTAAACAGACTTTTGGAGTAAATCAAAAGTGTTTCTTCCTCAGCAGAGGTCACTGTTTTCACCCATAGTTCATATCAAACACTGAATATCTCACAGTGGACGAGGAGCCTCTCAGACGTTGCAGATGGTTTGGTGCTGCCCCCTTTTGACAGCGGGTAGGAGACAGAACAGGTGACCTTCTCGTTGTTCTGGTCGACTGAGGCGATGAAGGTCATTAGGGACGTCATGGTCGTCTGTCCATCCTTTTCCTGGATTTCCTGTTACATAAATATTGTTGAGTAAAGAATATTTCCTTTCTAAATATTCAGTCAATCAATGAGACTTTATTTGTATAGCACTTTTAATACAAAACATGTAACACAAAGTGCTTCACACAGAAACATAAAAACACCCCAATCACCTGCTGCGATTCGTGCCAATCCCTAAAGGAGTCTGGCAGGATCCAGCTGATGGTCGGGGGCATGGAAGGGCACGGCACCGGGACTGAACACTGCAGCTCCGATTTGAACCCTGCTAACACCTCATTCAAAACAGTTAGCCGGGGTGGAGACGGACCTATTGCAAAGATAGAGAGTTTTTACACATCCAGCAGACATTAGTGATTATTTACATTCCTGTTTCTGGTTATCTGATGGAAGAAAGTTCAATAATCACTCTGCTGTTATTTTCCAAAGAGTCACATTTTAGATTTACTTATTAATACCCACCATCCACCACTCTGAGGGTACAGGCCTCCTATGTAAGTCTGTCTAGAACCAATCTTCAGAAGACTTTCCTCCAGGAAGCGTAGTGCATGACTTCTTGTATTTGTACACAAAGAAAGGCAACTTTATACTTCTACTCGAGTACAATTATTATGCAAATATTGTTCTTCTTACTCCACTACTTTTGTCAGCTTAAGTTTCCATTTTTCAAATTACGAAACAACCATTTATGTCCAAATGTAGTACTTTAAAATGTTTGTAATTAACTGAAGGATTTCAGGAGCAATGTGTCGAATTTAGTGGCATACAGCAGCATAATTTTGGATTGCCACCGCCTCGTTTCACACTCTCCTTCTTAGCGTGAATGACACACTGGACCTTTAAAGCATTAAAGTGGTCAAATCTTAAATTTATTTGTTTAGCTTCATTCTGACGGGTGACCAAACATCGGGGCCATCTCCTGAAAATGAAAAAATATAGTCGAAGATTTCAACAAAGATATAATTCAAAGGCTCGTAAACGTGATTGTAATCTGATAATCTGAACCTCTGCAAATTAATACACTTTGATGCAGATCAATGAAGAAATAAATCAGCACGTCTGTCTCTATTTTCATTAATCCTGATTTTTTTTTAAACAGGTGGTGAATGTTACCTGTTGAATATTGAACCACAGACTACCTCTACTCATGCGCAGCAGGTTCAGGTAGTCGCTCAACTAAACATTGTCGTTGTGACTGGCTGCTCTGCTGGAACGGGCTTTGCAATGGTTTGTTGTCGGGACACTGGCGTCGTCATGAATCTCGTGCTGAGCGCACGCGAGCTGGCAGCTCTGGTTGCATAAACGAGGGGAACTAAAGAGGAACTTCAGTGTTCTGTGATATTTCCTCCAAGGGTTTGTCTTGAATGTCCTCTTTCAGAGTACACCCAGACATCGTTCCTGTTTTAACATTTAACACAGAGAGCTTCTAATTGAGATCTTTTAATTTGATGGTGCAGATTTTAAACAATGAACAGTGTTTCTTGTTTTTGGACTCTTGATGTGGAAGTTCAGCACTTCTTCTTGGTTGTGTTTTCTCACTACGACACGCTGACAAAGTGACAAAATGAAGCAAAGTGGCATGATGTAGATGACGCAGAGTAACTTAGTAGTGATTCAAACCTGGTTTCTTGATTTAATTTCCTTGTGTTTTGTCTATTTGCACATGTTTTCTGTCGGAGTGCACTGAGCTCTCCGGGCCAGGTAGTTAATGTTAGCCTAGTTTGTTAGCCGGGCTACCGGACTGTGAGCTCAGAACACCAGGGGAGTGTTAGTGTTTGTACCACAAGCGTTTTGGACCACGGGGAAGAAGAAGAAGAAGAGGAGGAGGTTTTCAGGGGGAATGCTGACAGGGAGCAAAGCCAGTGTCATGCCTGAACAGGAGCTGAGCAAGCGGACAATGTTTCTGCAATAAAAATGTCTGATTGCATAGAGCCTTATGGAAAAATAAGCCTACTTCTCACTTGATTTATGACCTCAATGAACAGTTTCCTCATTAGTTAATGGTCTCAATCAATAGTTTCAAGTCTTCTTCCACACAGCGTGGTGTTTATTTTGTAAATGGTCTCATTTTAGGGTACGCTTTAGCTTGTAATTGACAAGTTATTCTCACTGATACCGTCCAGCTCGACACACCGGGCTTACAAAACTCAGATCAAGCTGTCAAACTAGGCAGTGCTGATCAAATATGAATCAAGATGTTGTTACTGCATTGACTATTTCTAACACACGTTTATAACGAGGCAGTCCGTCAAAACCAAGTGCAACTGAACTCGCAGTACGTCACCCACCAGCTCCATGTTATCGTCTAAATCGTCATTTCTGGCTCTGCAAAACTAAAATGGAAACACCAGCAATGCCAAACTGGAGTCTTCAAAACAGATTGTTGTTTCACAAACCAGGGGATGACGGTTACGGTGTTTTTTTTTTGTTTTTTTTTTTACCATTTTAAGTCTAAGATTTAATGACAGGAGCTCAAATATTTGTCCATTTCAAAATACCACTCATTACTTCATCTAGTCATACCTGGTTGAACCGTAATGTTGACTCCTCCTTTCATGAAAGTGTGCTTTAGTTCTTCTGTACAGTCCAGCCAAAAGAAGTATACATTGCTGTGGGCCTCTGTGAAGTCGTGGACCATTGTAGTGCAGTTCTTCCTCCTCAAGTCCCCGACTATTTCCATCTACAAGAGTTTTGAGAGAAATCAGTACAACACTTTAAATTCTGCAAAGAACATCTAGAAAGATGTAGACCACACACTCACAAAAACTGCTCATTTTTCTGCAGTTACAGAGTCTACGTGTGTAACATAAATATTTCACTCCAGCTCCAACTTTCATGTACATATTTGCCAACATGCCAAATGAATCATGTAATAGATAAGACACTTTGATGTCTTCTGGCTGCCTCTAGTTTAAGGTTTTACATCCTGTTCTAAAACATGTCTAGTTGTCTCATGTTTTACACTTGCTCTTTTACATGTTTATCCATTTAGGTTTTATTGAGAGTCCTACGTGGCTTCCTTTAAATGAAATATGATATATGATATATGAAGTTGCTTGACAACTGAAATGATGAGTTTTGTTGCAGAAGACAAACAAAGAGACAACCTACTTGTTTGAGGAGATAGTCTCCTTTCACCCATGCACCACGCTTTGAGCAGTTCACGAGGTGTTTTTGCAGCATGTCGGGGACGTCGAAACTACATGGGACTCTGATACAGGAGCCACTGATGCCAACAATGCTTTGGGGCACCGTCACATTCCAGGTTTTACCAAAGACATCTTCCACCGGACGAAACATCAGTGTGTCATCAGAGAACCGACCTTGTGTCAGAGCGATGAGCAAAGTGGCAACCACCAGACCAACACCCATCTCAGCTGGATGAGATGAAGAGTTTGAATCAAAGATGAACAATTTAAGTACAAACACACTAAATTTACATAATTTACATGTAGTGAAAGAAAAAATATTTGTGTTATGATGACAAAAATGACAAATAATTCACTCAGTGACAGTTTGTGGATGCTGTTATCTAATGTAAATTATCACAAAAACATACAAAAACAGCAATTTATGCTTACCCTGTCTCAAATATTACCCCACAGCCAATGCAAACTTTCAAAATTAAAAGTCACACTGAAATTACTGTATAATGAGAAACATTTTACACCAATTTTGAAACACACAACATCTTGACTTAATCAACAGATATTAAAGAAATACTGAAGTTAAACAAATAATTGAGAAGATACAAATACAGTTCTTTCAACACAAGCACACATCTGTATCTTTACCTGTCAGACAATGTTGAGCAGCTGGTCAAAGAGGAATGATTATCTGAGAGAGGAAGTGATGGAGTTAATGTCTGCTCGTGTCAAACGGATCTCGTGTCTGTGGTGAAATCTGGACTGTGCGTGTCACGTTTGACAAATGATGTTTACCGTGTTTGTCCATCAAACGTGACGCAGAGAGTAAATGGATTTTTTTTTTTGCAATGGACGTTTAAAGCAGTAACAAATTTGACATTTATTTGTTTTGTTTTGGATTTTTTTTTTTTTTTTTGCTCAGGTTTTGAGATGTCTACAGGAACACTGTAAATCTGTATTAAAATTATGTTGATATTTTGTTTTTTGTTGCTGCAAAAGTGTTATTTTCAGGTGATTATAGATGCATGAAAACATAGTTATGCATATTATATTCCATGTCTCCCTTATTCTGAAAATAAAGGCCCTAAATCTTACACACTGCACTTTTAATAGTTAAATACAGTGTTATTTTTTTATTACCATTATTTTTTAATTTGGAATAAGACCGTTTTTACAATAGATTTATGAAAAAAATATTTTTTAGAAAATTGTTTATTGGCATTAAAAACAGGTTGGAATATTTTTTTAATGGCAATTTTAAAAAATATATAGAGAAATGCGTCATATTTTACAAACTGTTCGTATGTTTTAATATACAAAGTAACTTCAAGTAATAAGAAATGACTGAATGTATAGTATAAAGTACACACATAAGTATTTCCCCCTGAAGTACCTCAGTTTCGTACAGTACTACAGTAAATCTACTTAGTTACTTTACAGTACTGTTTAACGGTAGGTAGCACGCGCATACTAACGTTTTTTTCAAATCAAGCTCACGCGCACACTAACGGTTTATTTTTTTTAAAATCAAGCTCACGCGCACACTAACGGTTTATTTTTTTAAAATCAAGCTCACGCGCACACTAACGGTTTATTTTTTTAAAATCAAGCTCACGCGCAGACGGAGTATAAATATGCGCAAACATGGCGCACCGTGTGTCTCCCTGGCGACGAAGCGGAACCGGAATTACGGTGGCGAAGATGTCGAAGCGGCGAATGAATTATGTGAGAGGCAAACAGTCCGTGTCGCTGTCCCAGCACTTATTATTATTTTAACGTTTTTTTTTAATGTATATTTAACTCAGATATCGCCTACCTGTTGATTTTTATTAAGGTAAGCTCACCCGCCCCTCTGTGTCCGGACCAGGCTGTACGGTTTAGCCAGTTAGCTCGAATATTAGCTCAAAACAACGACACACACAGCAGAGAATAGAAGGATGGGGTGCGTTTGATTTAACACACCCCGAACCTGCTCGGTTCGGTCATGTTTATGTCTCTTCTCGTGGACAAGTTGGAAATTCACCCCGTCGGGACAACACGTTGATAACATTAAACTATCATTGATTTGCTTAGCCTAACATAAGTAGCTCATATAGATGTATTATAATGGAAGCTAGCTCACCTTTGCTTGCCTTATGCCATTATAACCACTTTATAGTTAGATAATTAATACATATATGTACTGATTCAGGTCATGTGTTTACGCTAAGGACATATGAGAGACAGATAATGTGAAAATACTCCATTACAAGAAGTATTTAGTGTAAAATGTACGTTTGTTTTGTATGAAAAGTGACAAAGCTCCTCCACAGAGGGCATTACTGTTTACATCACAGTCACTTGTATTTAGAGACTCATTAGTACTGCTCCTGATTCACACTTTACCTCCTCCTGTTCACCTGGATAACAGACTGGACTGGAGGTGCAACACTGTAGGCTGTCTACAGGAAGGGACAGAGCAGACTGTACTTTCTGAGGAAGCTCGGGTCCTTTTAACGTGTGCAGCAAGATGTTGCAGATGTTTCATCAGTCTGTTGTTGCAAGTGTAGTCTTCTTTGCAGCTCATCTGCTGGGGCAGCAGCAGCGTCAGAGCCAGCGACACAAAAAAGGCTGGCTCTGTCTTTACAGCATGTCACTGTGATGTTTTAAAAGACAAATCTGTGTTCTTCAGGGGAGGATGAGCGCGGAGGCGGCGGACCGGGTAGCTGCTGTGACCAGCAGCCGGCCCAGCACGCCGCTGCAGACGTCCTGGTTCGAGTTCCTCCTGGACGGCAGCCTGCTGGAGAAACACCTGCAGAAGTCAAACCCAGGTGAGCACAGTGTTACTCATCAGTAATGATTATCATACAGTGTGGTGTCCTAACCTTTATCCAGTGAGTTAGCATGGCTAGAAATGTTTGCACTCATGACACAGCAAAGTATTTTCCTTTGCTCATGACTCCCATCCTTCAATAAACTGCATTTATAATCTCAAATGTGATCATTTCAGGCATATAACAGCCTAAAAACATTCAAGGTTGGATGTATTTCTTGTCAGTCTTTATAGCAAACACCTCAAACGAATGCATGTGTGTGTTTCTGTGTCATATTCCCGCAGACCCGGCACCGGTGCAGCTGATCATCCAGTTCCTGGAGCAGGCGTCCAAGCCGTCCGTGAACGAGCAGAATCAGGTGCAGCCTCCGGCGGACAACCGCAGGAACCGCACGTTGAAGCTGCTGGCTCTCAAAGTGGCTGCGCACATGAAGTGGGACCTGGATGCTCTTGAGAAAGGGTTGGTGTTCAGTGTGTCAGCGTTTCATGCTATTTATTAAAGCTAATCCACGTTGTGTTAAAGTCAATTCAGCAGGTGTGAAAGGGTTGCAGAGATTTGTCATTTTGTAGAGGACACTGCAATCTTTCATTTACGTAGTAGTACCTGTCATACCTGAGGATTTGTGCCTTTCTGTTATGTTACCCTTTAAGTTATGCAAATGTAATATTCCATCATTTCAGATCTGATTTAATTGGATTGAAAAACATCTCATGTGTGCATCCTTTAAAATCATACAGACGACTACATCTTCTAATGATTTGTCCTTCCCTGCCAGCCTGACCATTCCAGTATTAAACATGTTACTGAACGAGCTCCTGTGTGTGAGCAAAGTGCCTCCAGGGGTGAAACATGTGGACCTGGACCTGTCCACGCTGCCTCCTACTACAGCCATGGCTGTCGTCATATACAACCGCTGGTGAGTAACACAGCACTCACAGAGATCAGATACACTGTCTGAAGAGAGCGTTGCTGATCCACTGTTGTCGGTAGACGGTAGAATTGTTTATTTTCTGTCGTGTCTCAGAGTTTTTTAGCAATTTAACTCACATTAGTGGGAAGAATAACAAAGAATTTTAACCCTTCTCGTGTCTCTCAAAGGGCCATCAGAACCATCGTGCTGAGCAGCTTTCCAGAGAAACAGACCAAACCCGGACCTCACCAGATGAACATGTAAAGCCTGCTCCTTCCTCTGATTTGGAATAATCATCATCAATAAGTTCAAGATGCTCATTTAAAACTTATAAATTCAGGCTCAGCTGCACATAAAGTTTTAAAAAGTCTTGTCTTGTGGTCTCTCTTAGGTTAAGTATTGTGCAGCAGGAGAAAGAAATGACTGAAAACATCCTTACTGTGGTGAGTTTTTGATCTACTAAGCAGAAATCCTCAAACACTGTTATGAAATACACACGTTATTCACATTTGAGATACGAGAAATATAATTTCTTCTTGTGCCCTCAGCTGAAAGAGCAGGCGACCGACTCCATCAGTGTCCTGGAGGGAGCTCTGCAGCTGAAGAAAGACTTCTACGTTCACACTCTGAGGACTCTGGATCTGCTGGCTGCTGACGCCGCCGCCAACGGAGAGACGGAGTCCTCGACTGCCGGGCTTCGCATCAGCGCAGATGAGCTACACTGTCAGGTCAGTGGACAACACAGTGTTGTCTTCAAATAGTGTAAGACTTATGCGTGAACTTGCCTGTGTTTATTTGTATTTCATGTTTCAGGTGCATTACGATGTCGGAGGTATTTTCTTCCAGCAAGGCTGCACTGACCAGTCAGCCTATCAGAAAGCTCGGGATCACTTCAGACAGACAAAGGAGCTGTTAAAGAAGGTATTTCTACTCACTGACGTGAAGTTACAAAGTGTTTGCCTCCAACAAAGTTTGCAGATTTAATTCATTTCTTCATATTCTTCAGCTGGACTCGACTGTCCATGTTCACCTGGATGAGAAACGTCTGGCTGGTTACTGGAACGCCTGCAAAGCTTTGACTGAAGACTGCGACTCCGACTCTCAGACCACCGCCTACGATCAGATCAACAGCCTGATCCGAGCACGCAGCTATCAGGTCAGAGCAGACGCTGCAGAGACAGTAAAGCTTAAAGATTTGTGGCATGTAGTACGACTCTTAACTGTTCTTATCATGTAAAACTTGTTAATAAATTCCACTTCTTTGCTCTGACAGGCTGTCATCGAAGCCTTCATCAAAGATAACATGTCCCGCAGTTTGCCAAACAACTTCAGACGATCTGTTCTCAGAGAGTTCCTGTACAGAGTCCAACAAGGGTGAGACCACAAACTAATTCAAAGGTTTTAGTCAGTTTATAGTGTGGACAGTTTTTTAAATCTATCAAACTGTTTCTAACACTCGTGCAGGGAGTCGGGTCTGGATGAGGTTTGCCACAAACTGTGTGTGTGCAACGCCGTCCGAGATGCTCTGGAAGGAGAAGTCCTCAGCGTTCGTTTCCAGCAGCTCCTCCTCAAGCCCAGCAAAGGGATGGTGGACTTCATGTTAGAGGTACTCGCATTCTTCGCCTGCGGTCAATGCGCGGGACGTCTCAGATTTAAGTCTGACTTGTGACTGATGTGTCCATCTTTACCTTCACTGCCTCATAACCTCGATTAAATCAACTTAAATGCAGTAGAGCCTTCTGATTATGGGAGTTTATTAATAATAAAACAGTAGTAAGTTGTAGGAAGTCATTTTCTCAGGATAAACTTTTTCTAAATATTTGTTTGTTTTCTTTCTTCATTTTAATTCTTTTTCAAAGGGTTATGAAATTAATTAATAATCTTAACGCGGGAGACAGACTTCTTTAAAACAACCCAACATAAATGAGATTTCTTTATTTCTTTAAACTTAGACTTCAAAATATTCTTCGTGTTTTGTTATGGTTGTATTCCTCTCAAAGTGCCGAGGTTTGAGGAGTTCAGAGTGTAACCAGAACTGATTTCTTTGTCCTGCAGGTCTGCACACTTTCTCTGGAAAAGGAGCGTCTGTCTGAGACTTCTCGAAGAAACATGGCCAACTTCATGAAGTGAGTGACAGCAGGGTCATCGTTTGTCTTATTACACACTGATGCACAAACTAAAGTGACAATAAACCCTTTTTTTAGTCTGAAGAATGGCAAAACCTACTGCCTCCTCACTGTGCAGCCTCATCGTGAAATCATCTTTTAAATGAGATTATTCTTGTCGCGCAGGACTCTGTGTGAAAGCCTGGAGGAGCTGCCTCTGCTGTTCGTGGTGTCGTCTCATAAGCTCTTCATGGAGCTGTTGAAGGAGGAGGAGAGGAAGGTCCTGGTGGAGCAGATGAGGAAGAGATCGGCCACGATCAACCTCAGCGCCAAGCCTCTGCCTTCTTTCTATGACATTCCAGGTACGACGCTGAGACTTTTCCTTTACTCGCATGTCTGGTTATCGACGGAGAGCGATAGATCACTGCTCACCGCTGTGATTCCTCTGCAGCTTCAGCGAGTGTGAACATCGGGCAGCTGGAGCAGCAGCTCATCCTTTTACTGGAGCCTCGCAGGATCAGACAGATCCTCATCGAACTCCACGGCATGGCTGAGCGACCCTTCTGGAGGGTCAACAGTAAGGTCAGAGGTCAACAAACTGAAACTGGGAGGGAAAGAAGTGCTGAAACCAAATTCAGAAAGCTAACAACATGATCCACTTCGATTCATTGCCAAAATATAAAGACTTTTTAATAACTAAAATGTCACTTTCTGTCTGTGTGTGCAGTGGGAAGTTCCTCCAGACTACATTAACGTGATCCTCGGCATCAAAGACAACCTGACAAAGGACCTGGTTTACATCCTGATGGCCAAAGGACTCCACTGCATATCAATAAAGGTGTGCACAGACCAGTGAAGCATACCACATGGCTCAAACCTTCAAACCCTTGACGGTGTAAGAAAATCAACAATCACGTCTTCCTCTTCTCTCAGGACTTTGCCCACGCACGGCAGCTTTTCTCGGCCTGTCTGGAGCTCGTTACCGAGTTCTCCCCGAAGCTGAGGCAGGTGATGCTGAACGAGATGCTGCTGCTGGAGGTCCGCGCTCACGAGACGATGGCGGCCGAGGGCAGCAAGGAGCGACCGCCCCCCGACCTGGTGAGCAGGGTCAGAGGTTACCTGGAGATGAGGATTCACGGTGAGTGGATGTAGAGTCACCTGCTTATTTCTGTTGGGCTGTGTGTTAAACAGATGCTCTAAATTACGAGACGTCCTTGTCTTTGTCTCCAGATCTGCCTCTGCGTCAGGTGGTAGGAGAGGAGTGTGTCGCCTTCATGTTGAACTGGAGGGAGAACGATTACCTGACTCTGCAGGTGCCACCATCTCTGGTCATGAACAACCCATACATCAAGGTAAAAAGCCTGTTAGTGCCTCAAGACGTTGTCATCGTTTCTGACACTTAATTTCATAAATAGATTGATCTAAGAAGGCCATAATACAGCTGAAATAGTTTAAATGTTGGACAGGACTTATGTCCTTCAACCACTGAATGCTCTTTGTCTTGATAATATGCACGCCTATCCAAAAGAGAGGCGGCGGACAATGTGCTGCATTTTATTGGAGTTAGGCGCACGTCATCCTCCCCTGTGGTGCCAACAAGGCTGACTAACAGGTCGAGGATTAGGGATAAGATTCAGAAAAGGTCTTTAGTATTTTTCCAGGCTGGGACACGTCCAGAACACGTGGACCGTGGTTACCGTGCACAACCTTAAACTGCTGAGATGAATTAACCAGCCTGAAGATCAAATCCAATACATTATATAACAGTGAAAGGTTCAAATGTCATCCTGCGAGGCACTTTTAATTTTGTTGAGAGGACCAAGTCTTATATCTACCAGCAGATATTAAACCTGACGGCTGAAGTAGCTTTAAGTACAGAGAAAATGTGTTTAGAGAAGAACATCCTGTGTCTGTTTTAACTTCAATTAAAGCTGCAACCAGTCAATATTTTCGTGTTCGACTCTCGCAACTTAACTGTTGCTTCTTGGTTTACTCTCACCGCTCTCGTCAGCAGGCGTCTCTGTACTGTGTCAGTCCAGCAAATGACAAACACCTCACAAAGAGAGTGAACATGGGACGTACGTTTATCAGTTGGACAGAAACAAGCCTCACAATGATGATGATAATGTCGCTGCATCTGTCAACAACTTTATGATGATGATGATGTTGTGAATGAAGCGTGTTGTGCTGCCCCGACATGGCCAGAAAAATCTATTATTGCAACTTTAAGTCATGATTCATACAGTTTATTGCCTTTAATGTGTGTACCGCTGCAGGAATCATCCTGCATCATTTTTATACACGTTCCCATGATTCAGTTTGACATATTTGGTACCTTCGGAGACATTGGTATCGCCACAACAGTTTGAAACAAAGCTCTGTAGGTTTAAACAAAGAGTTTGTGACGACGGACCCTCCACAGTCTCCTCTTGTTAAGTTCGTCTCTTCTGTTTCGTCCCGACAGCTCGGTCAGCTCCTCGCTTCAACGTGCAAAGAGCTGCCGGGTCCTAAAGAGAGCCGGCGCACGGCGAAGGAGCTTTGGGACGTGGTGGTTCAGATCTGCAGCGTGTCCATCCAACACAAGAGGAACCACGACGGCAGAGTGGGCCTCATCAAACACAGAGAGTCCTCCATGGGCATCCTGCACCGGTAAACCCTGCAAACACGTCCGAGTTCATGATGTTTACTGTCAATAATGAGAACACGCAGGAGCTCATTGTGGTTTATTTTCACTGTTTAGGAGCAAATTCATCACGTTCATCAAGAAACTTAGAGTAAGTATCCAACAAGCCAAACTTAAACCCAACGTGGAGACATTATTTTTACTGGATGAGTAAATTAACAAGGTTCATCTGATTTCTCTTCTCACAGGAGCCGTTGGTGCTGACAACCCTCATCTCTCTGTTCGTGAGGCTCCACAGCATCGTGCGAGTACGTCTCCGATCTGAGCTACATTTGCAGCTCAAAAGATTACGTAACGAGCAAAACGAGGAAACGCACAGACGGATAAAATATTTTCTCTCTTTCTTCAGGATGATATCGTGAATGAAGTAACAGCAGAACATCTCTCCATCTGGCCGTCTTCTCTTCCAAAGTAAGAACATAATTCATTTATTCAGTACAAGATAATACAAATATCACACAACAGTGACAACAAGGAGAACAACAGAAAAATACTGAAATAAATAAAAGACAATACAAAGGTAACAGGATCTCTATTCATATATCAGTTCATTTAGAAGCTAACGTACACATTTAAAACATGTGCTACTGTAAGATGGTTAATAGCAGTCGTCTTTTTCCAAAAGGTATCGGCTCTGCAGTTTTACTTAATTATTAAACATTTTACCCAACAGAATAATTTTATTAATTATCTGAGGACACAACACAATATTTACAGGTACGTTTGAAGTGGATGTTGAGAAGTTAGTCCACAAACTTACAACATGTTAACAGTAAGATATAAAAGAAAGTCACCGCTGATGTTCAGTATATCTTTTATGAAAATGATTCAAAGTGTTTCCCCATCCCAGATTTTATTTCTTAATGAAACGTCAAAGATTTCTCAAACAAAGCGACTAAATGTGACGATGATGATGATGATGATTGTGTGTGTGTGTGTGTGTGTGTGTGTGTGTGTGTGTGTGTGTGTGTGTGTGTGTGTGTGTGTGTGTGTGTGTTTGTGTGTGTTTGTGTGTGTCGAGCAGCATACAGGCAGTCGATGTTGAAGCTGTGGCGGTGACGGTCAAAGAGCTTGTGTCGTACGCTCTCACCCTGAATCCGAACAACCAGTCGTGGCTCATCACGCAGGCCGATATCTACTTTGGTAAGAAAACATCAGAGGAGACCAGATTTTTTTTTTTTATTTGTCTTTAATGATTTAATCATTTAATGATTTAGCTTACCTGGTAGTCAAATGACATTAAATAATATATAATAATATAAATAAGTTTGACTTCATCTCTCTCTGTTTGCAGTGACCAATCAGTACTCTGCTGCGCTGAACCTTTACCTCCAGGCCGGAGCTGTGTGCTCAGACTTCTTCACCAAAGCCGTTCCCCCCGACGTCTACACCGACCAGGTACGTCATGCCGGTCGCTCACCTGTTTTCTGATGAAACATTAACGCCTACGTTCACAGTTTCAGTTCGCTCATCGTGAGTCTATCGTGTATCAACACTGACTTTTGTTTGCAGGTCCTGAAGAGGATGATCAAGTGTTGTTCAATGATGAACTGCCACACACAGGTCAGAGATCAGCCCCGTACAATACCACTGTCGGACAGCTGTACACGTGTATTTGTTATGATTTTATTCTAATGAAACCATCTCGTCTTCAGGTTGCCGTTCTCTGTCAGTTCCTTCGAGAGGTGGACTACATGACGGCATTTAAAGCTCTTCAGGAACAGAACAGGTACGACACACCTGACAGCACTACGTCTGAGCAGCAGCAGCGTTACTCTGAACTCGTCTTATTCATCATTGTTTTGTCACCACAGTCACGACGCCATGGACTCTTTCTATGACTACATCTGGGACGTCACCATCCTCGAGTACCTCACGCGTATCCTTTTTGTTGTTGACTCCTGAGGGGCAAATACAGACCTTCAAATCCAGCGTCAGCTCGACCAGTTTGAACTCTTTAAATAAACTTTAACTTTTTAAAATTCTACCTTGACTGTCGTCAGATATTCACCACAAACGAGGCGAGACAGAGAAGAGACAAATAGCGGTAAGAACTGTTGTTATACATAATGAATCTATCATGTTTAATATGAGTTAACTGAAGCGTTATCTTTTAGTTTCGTGTGTGTCTATATGTATATATATATATAGACACACACTGGCCCTTTTAAAAGGGTTAAAAAACCCAAAATATAATTAATATTTGATATGTTTATTTCAGGCTGAAGTAGTTTTAAAAGATTGACTACATACAGCGATACAGCGTTTTTTGGGAATAAATGCTTTAGTTTATCAAAGGGCCGCTTTAAAGTTTAATATCAGTCTTTAACCGTGTCACAGCCGTGCTAATATTCAGTACATAACTTGTGTCTGGACTTGTGATATTGCCAGATTATTTTTTTTTTAATCAAATCAAGCCATGTTTCATCCTGCATATCTCATCGTAGCATTGTATTGTATGTCCTCAGATAAAAGCGATCGGACAGGCGGAGCTGAACACGAGTAACCCCGAGGAAGTCCTGCAGCTGGCTGCACAGAAGAGAAAGAAGAGGTTCCTGCAGGCGATGGCCAAACTGTATTTCTAAAGAAACGTGTGAACCACTGTGAGGGAGAGGATGTATATTTTATTTTGTGGTAGAAAAAAAAAAATAAACTAAATAAATACAAGTTGCTCATTTTTACAATCATTTGAAATTTAAAAAAATAAAATAAATCAGACTATTGTCGCCCTGAGTTACAAAGACTAGCTTGGTAAAGATAACTGAGAAACAAACTGAAGAATATGCAGCGAGTATTATTCATTAAAAAGTGCATACTCGTACTGAACAGTGTTTCCAAGTTATCTTTAAATTAGCAGTTTAAACTGACCCTGAAGCAGTATTTAAACATTTCATATGCTACAAAAACAATTGCACATCTTTCAGTAATTGAAAATCATTTCCTAGAAATGACTCTTTTACAGCAAACACACTTTTTTAAAAAAACATTTCTTCTTTGAATTAAAGCACTGAGTCGCTAAAACGGCTAAAAATCAAGAAAAAAAAAGAAGCTTTGGCTGATTTAAGTCTTTAAAATGTTTAACAACATTTTCCTGGATATTCAGTGACAGATTTCAGCAGCGTGAACTCCGTCCACACTCCAGTTATCAGCCTGTTTTCCTTGCACCAGTTCAGTCTCCAGTTAAACTAGAGTCTCTGTTGGAGTTCAGTGTGTGCAGGGTTTCTCCGTGCTGTTGGGAGGAGTTGGGAACTGATCGTCCACCTCATTTTTACTGCCGTCCTAAAACAAAGAAAGATCAGAAAGAAAGTCAGAAAACAAAACTAGAACATTTCTAAATAAATGTAGAGTGTGTCTGACTGTGGCCCCGTCGCGCCCGTACATTATTATTGACACTGCAGTAGCACAGAGACTTCAATAAAGTTAGTCAAAGGCAGGCTGGAGGTTGCCAAGCAACCAGGGTCAGCTGCAGGTCAGAGCAATTAACTGCAGCTGTGCTCTGTCTGTGTGTGAGTGACTGCTGAGAGACACAGAAAATCTCTAAATTAATCGTCTCGAACTAGTGGACACTGATGCCAAACGGTAGGTCGTATCAAAAAGCCCAAATGACCGTGAGCATCCTCATCTTGTCGACCATGTGAATGCTGAATTTCAGTGGCTAAAGTTAAAAAATGTGACCTGGGGAGATAGAGAAAGAACAGGTGCCCCGTGCTCCTTTGGGAAATTTCTCCTCTCCAATTTACATGGGAGTAGATGGGGCTGTCGGTGGGTGATCCTGGCGCATCAGTGCGTCTCCTGCCAAAACTATAAGTCTGACAGCTTCAGCAGTGATATCGCTGCGTAGCCCACGAATTTTCCTACGTTTCTATGTATAAATTATTTCTGTAGAGTGACATTTGTGGTCACGAGAGCCGTTTGCAAATGTATTTTTTGACAAATGTTTCTCTCCCTCTCCACTCTAGCGATGATGTCACCCACTCTAGCTCTCGAACATTCTACCAATACACACCCATTGTAAATTTTGGCGTGGGTTTTTGGCGATTTTTGGCAAAACCGTTTGTCGAAACGCTTAGAAAAGTCACAGCACGCCATTCCCGGCTGAGCCGGTCACTTTGATACCATTTTTGTGTATGTACGACCAAAACTGCGTGAGGAGTAGTGTGATGAAATTCCTGGAATACGTAAGAATAATAAGTATGGGGAATAGTGAATAGTGCGCCTACCAGCATCGTCATGTAGTCTGTGTGCGTCTGGATGTTGTGTTTGTCTTCTGCCTTTATCGTGGTAAAATCTCTGAGCTTCGCTCGGCCGAACCAGCCCACCGATTCAACGAAGGGGGCCATCCAGTTAACGCACAGCTGGGTGGCTTCTTTAGACAGACCTGAACGCAGACGACAAAACGGGTTTACATACAGAAAAAAACCTCGCCGTGGATCAGGACGTGAAGTTAAAACATTCTGTGTTTTTTTTTTACCTGAAACCTGTTCAACAGTTTCCTGTTGAATGAAATGGGACAGGACGGAGGCGGCCAACACTCGATACTGGAAGTCCAGAGAATTTATGTTGAGGATACACAGGTCTAAGAGCTGCAAGAGAAACAGCATTAGTAATCAGCTCTGAGAGGGGTACCACTGATATCATGGCACATAAGGAGAATCCTATGAACACCTACACGTGTCATCTGTATGTACGTGTCCTGAGGAAACTGCGGCTCCAGCAGGTCAGAGTTGGTGTTCATCGACGCCATCTGGAAGTAAAGTTTCAGCCAAGACACGGCGGTTTCAGGACAGAGGTTCCAGTTCAGAGCCTGTAAAACACGAGTAAAGAAGAATTACACACACAAAAAAAAACCTGAAGCTTTCATGAAGAACGAATAAGTCAAACAGACTTTTAATACCTTTAAAATGATTAACTCCATCTGAAGAATCTCGTCTTCGTAGTAGGTCCCTGCGGTCACGTAAGCCATCTGAGAGAGCTTCGGAGGACAGGCTTCCTGTAAGGACACAACATACGACTCTATGAAGAAAAGTGTGTGTGTGTGTGTTCACACTGCTGCCAACAAGCAACTGAAACACTTCAGGATCAACGAGCCTGTTAAATAGGAAAAGATTTCTCAGTGGACTACTGGGTGTTTTAGACTGTCCTCACCTCCATCTTTGACGCTATAAAGAGACAGGTGATCCCGATGAGCTGCAGCATGTTCTTCTCAATGTTGTCCTGCGTCAGCATGAACCGGTCGAAGTAATCCTGAGCCAGGTAGAACGTCTGCCGGTGGAGAGTGTACGCCTCGCTCACCTGATAAAAACCAACAACAACAACATGAATGTATCATCAGTGAAGTGATCAATATTTATTTCACCTTTTGGATTCATGAATCAACTTCTTCTACACCAACATAAGAGCCTGTGCACCTGAAGCTAAACTCGTGTTTTTATTCATCGTAACTCTTTACTTTCAAAATAAAGTTGCGTTTTTAAACAGAATACAACAAAATAAAAGGCCTTATTACGCAAACTCAGTATATATATTTACTGTGAGGTTATTCATGAAGTTCAGCCTTAAGTTAACCGACCAGGCTTGTGCCACATATCTAAACAGTTTCTGTAAATATAGGTCAAACAGGAACTGACTCATTTGGGTGTGACAGCTGAAGGACTATCTACAGTTCATGCATGTTGCTTTTTATGCATTTACAACACACTGCCACATTTTACTGTTTAAAGTTGTAACATCATAAAAAAAAAAAAAATACACAGAAATGTTTAACCGTAACACATTTCAGCGGGCATACGCCTTTTCTCCAGGAACACATTAACTCGGGTCGAAGCACAGAAGCGGTGAATTATTCGGCTGAACACGCACCTCGATTAACCAGTCGAGGAGGATCGATCTCATTCGGGGTTGTATTCTCGGGTGTTTCTGCATGAAGCTCTTACTGTGTCTGTAACTCTGCTCCCTGTTGACCATCTTCACCCACACGTCTTCAGAAGATCCCCACCTGTGACACACACACACAGACAAAGAGCCGCATGGGTCAGATGATTGATCCACAGAAAGAGAATTATTCTGCAAATATTTTGATAACTGAACATTTGACTGTTCAAGTTTACTAAATGTGATTATTTGGTCGTTTTTCTTGGTCTTACATTGGAGTAAATGGATTATCTTTGTGTTTTGGACTGACCAACAAAACATAAAAATACTCAAGACAGACAGGAGATTAAATCAAAAAGCCATACGGAGAAACATGTTTATCAAACTCTCTCACTGAGGACATCACGAAGAGATGATTGCGTGTCAAACCATGATTGAATATTGCGCGATAATCACCCAAGATGAGGCAGAGGCGACGGCTGAACTGAGGAATCTCCTTCATAGCCGGCCTCGTCGCAGTGGACTCCCTTCTCTGACACCTCGACGAGGAAATGAGACTTGGTGGCACTTTCGAGAACGAGCTGATTCTGAGATGAGAAGAAGAAAAATTAAATGCAACATATGAGTTTATAAAAAACAGCACAGACTGGATATTTGTGTTTTGTTGTTTTTCAGCTTCATGGGTGGAAATGCAGGTCAGGAGAATGACTTGAGGTGGAGTTTCACCTTTTTTAGCATCATTTTATAACTTTTGTTTCACTTAAACATTATACTGCTTTATTTAGTCGCCTCTCGTGTGACCTTGAACTGACACAACGATGCCTGAACACAAATCAATTAAAAATAACGAAGATTATATAAACATAAGAAAGGGGACAAACCTTTTCACACTGCAGCTTCGACAGGGGCTGAACCTTTTTTCTGGTGCTTTGCTGAAAACAAGTGGTTAGAAGTTGAATGTCAGACCACACAGAACATGTTTGTGTTCATATGATTTATTAAGCCTGTGCAGCAGCAGCAGCATTTTAAAGCAGGCATG